>BSBK01001794.1:207500-527500 GCA_027943335.1 Chamaecyparis obtusa | reverse complement strand
TACTCACTTCTTTTTTCTATACATTAAGCATGCAAGAATTCATAATCCATTCAAGACCATTTTCAAGAGCATTCAAGAGCAATCTAGGAGCATTGAAGAAGACCCTTTCTACAACCTTTCAAGACTTCAAGCATTCAAGGAGTTTTCAAGGAGATTTGAAGGAGTTAATTGAGGCATTTTTATCATTTCTCCATGATCATGCATGTTCCTTTCAAGATGTACCTTCCTTCTTTGAAGATAGTGGGTTGGCCATCAAGGAAGGGTTTCTTCATCCATCTTCATTTGCATTTGCATACTTGATTCAAGCATATGAGCACATCTACATCTATGGATCCATGATTTGGCATGATGGATCTATTGCATTTGTGGAGATATTGTACATCTATTTAAGATCTAATATCAACAACATCAAGCATTCATACATCCTTGTGGATTACAGATATGGATCCTCTGCAAGGGTTTCTACAAAGCAAGGTGAATTTATGTATTTTCTTTACTTTTACATATATTTACACTCAATTTTAATTCCTAAATCAGGGCTTGACTGAGGCAAGACCCTCCCCAACAAAAAAAACATTTTTCTCTTGCAGATTCAGGTTTTTAGACTTGCATATTCAGATTTGGAGCCTTCGGGAATAGGTTTTTGTTACAAATCTAGATCCCAGAAAAAATTGTTGACCAGGTGGATGTCGACCTTGGCCTAGTCTTGGGTGGATTTTCCTCAATTCACCATACCCCCTCTAGGTCAGCATAGTCTAGAGGTAGAAAGATTTCTAGGTTTTGTAGTTTGTAGTTTTCTGGTCCCAAATCTGATCTTGTTTAGTTTTATGATCTATTACGGGAGTAGAATCTTAGATCTGAGTTGGAACATGCATTATGAGTATTCTAAGGTGATTTGGCATCTTTCATTAGTTAATTAAAGCATTTACATTTCAGATCTGGTCTATTTTCTTAGTCTTGGCATTGCATTTACCTTCCTAGTTGACTATACTCGACATGTAGGAAATAATGTCTTCCTTCTTAGTACTTGGTTAGATCCTCATTTTGAATTGGTACCCCTACATCACTTGGGTTGTGCTAATATAGCTTGGATCCAACTAAAGGGATTTGATTTGGAAATATCTTCCTTTGTGGCCCCCTCTTTGAGTGTATAGTGAAAGTGGGGAGGATTCCTATCTTAACACTACATTTTAGTGTGCCCCATTTTAACCATATACATTTTGGTGAACCTGTCGCTTTCATGATTTATCCTTTTGATTAGGTAGTTGGATTTCCTTTGCAGCCTTGTGTGTTCACCTTCCATGTACATTTTGGTGAACCCATTTGTGCCTTACATGCCTCGTATTCCTCTTGTTGTGGTTAGATTTTTCATTCCTATTGGGAAAATAACAAAAATATAGCTTTTACATTCTTGCATAATAGAATAGTTGTTGTTTTTATGATCTTGCATATCATTTATATTGTGAAAAATACAAAATAATTGCATCCTAGATCTAGTTCATTCTTAGATTGCATTGCATTTTGTCTAATAAATACAAAAACACAAAAATATTCCATTTATAGTCATTGCATCTCATTTTCAATGAAGTTTTTATCCTCACTTGTTGATTCACTTTCAATTTTTCTTCAAGATCTTGAGGTTCTTCCTTTGTTTGATTCTTGTAATGTTTATTCTACCAAAATCAATTTCACCCATGAGCATATTTTGGCACAAGAAGAGTCCATTTCTTCAATTAATCTCCCTCCAAAGGGGGTGATCTTGAAAGATAATGGTGATCCTTCTCCTAAAATGTATCTCTCTCATAACGACATTTCTCCTCTCACCCTTAGGAATCAAGCTTTAGTGATTTGTGATCATGTCTCTTCTACAATGTGCTTTATTCATATGGATGTTCCTATCCTTGGTGATTCTCCTATTTGGGATGAACCCTTGGATAGGGATATGGATTATTATCTTTCACAAGAAGCCATTATTACTCATGATTATTCTTCTCCTACAATGTCCCTTTTTCAACACAATATCCCTTTCTTTGATTATTCTCCTATTTGGGATGAGCCCTTGGATAAGAACATGGATTATTCCCTTCCTCTAGAAGCGGATATATTAGTTGATATTTCTCCTACCCACTCTAGAGATGACACATTCATATATGATGGTGACCCTTCTCCTAAAACACACCCCTCTCATATGGATATTTTTGAGAAAGAGGAGGACACGTAAATACATTTCTTAATTTCACCTTGCCTTCATTTGAAATTCCTTTTAGTGATGAAGCTTTAAACAAAGTTACTACTCCCTATTCTAAGGACACCTTGTAAAAAGAGAATCATATGAACTTCCTTAATGCTCTCCCTTATAGTGATGAACTTATAAAGAGTCAAGATCCTAATCAAGACAATGTTGTTAATATTCATGCTCAACCTATGATAGTCAACAATCCTATGATAATTGTCAAGGGATATCCTCAAACTCTCACTAAACTTGCAATTATAGTTAAGGGATATAATCCTCAAAATTCCCTGAACTAGCCTATCATAGCCATCAAAGGAAAACCTATAAGTTATTTGAAAGATAATAATGTGGTGGCTCACACCTATCACACAAAAAGTAATCCTCAACCTAATTCGATTATTCCTACTTCTCTCCCACCTTCTCAACCAGCTCTTCCTCCTCCACCTCATATTCCTCCAAATCTTGGAAAGGAGTATGATTTGGTAGAGTAATTACGCAATACCACTGCCAAGATTTCTCCTTGGGAACTTATTCAAACCTCTTACTACATATCATGAAGCCTTGCAAAAATCTTTAACCGCTCTTTCAACTCCACCTCCTCATAAAGATAATATCAATGCCTTCTTGCAATGCATGCATGCTACCCTTGTTCCACCTCAAATTATATTTACTCAAGAATATTTACCTCCTAAATAAGTTCAAGATCAATATGATTCTCTTATGGTAGCTATCCTTATCAATGGTAATCTTATTCGTAGGACCTTAATTGATAATGGGTATGGGCGTAATGTTTGTAGTATGGACATGCTTAAATAAATTAGGGTTGATCTTTCAACTATTAAACCTGATAATATTTCTATACGAGGCTTTGATAATGTTTCTAATAAAACCTTATGCATCATTACTTTACCTATTAAAGTAGGTCCAATTATTTTGGATACTCCTATTCATGTGATGTCGAGACCTCTTAATTACAAACTCCTTTTGGGTAGACCTTGGTTACATAACATGTATGTTGTTTCTTCTACTCTTCATCGAAAAGTAGAATTTATTTATAACAATGTGATGTACATTGTTCATGTGGATGATAGACCGAATCATTGTTTGAATACCAAGTCTAGTGATACTCCTATTTCTAATGATGATCCTCCTTCCTCTAGTGCTCTTTCAAAATATGATTGGGGATGCTTAGATTTCACATGAATTTTTATTGGAGAGTACAAAGTTTTAGACCTTCAATTTATGAAATCTAAATCTAAGACATCATCTCTTTCTAATGAGCTTCGTAACAACTTTTTCACTACTTCCACTCATTATGAACCCACTAAACCTAGTGGTGATGACATAGTGACTAATAATGTTCCACTGACTATTTCTTATATGTCTTCTTGTTATGGTCTTGGTTATCATTTATTAAATAAACATGAATTCAATGGGAAAGGTTTTGGTAAACATGAACAAGGAATCAAATGCCCTTGGAAGTGGGGGGCATGAGTATTCTTATGGATTAGGATTTAATCCTTATAAGCAGCCACAAACAATTACTATTAACACCATCATAACTAATAATGTGTGCAACAAAGTGTTGAGAATAGTGAGGAACCTATGAAGGTATTTGATCAAGAAGAACTTTTGCCTAAACTTCTTTGTGCTAAGGTGATTACTAGACCCAAACACAAAAAAAAAATATAGTCAACACCTTATGACTCTTCCTTTTTGCCTGTATCACCGATATCATGATCACTTTACTAATGAATGTCAGGCTTTACATTATAAAATTAAGTAGCTCATTGATAATGATGTTATTTACATATCATGTCGCAATGAGTTATATTTCAATCCTAATTTCTCTAAATAACATCAAAGTCCCTATTATGATTCACTACACTATGTAACATTGTTAGCCTACTGATAGGAAACTTGCATACAACAATATGACATTTCCACATAACCTATTATATATCTGAAGCAAATAAACACTTAAAATCCACATGCAAGAGAATAGACAACACACCCACAAAAATGTGCCACAAGATATATCCTGGGAAACCCTCACGAGGGAAAAACCCAACCTCCAAAAGAATCCATCACCATGTATTATTCAAAAAAAACACCATTGCACTACAACCATGGAAGCCTTCAAAGCCCTAGCCACAACCAAGCAATCCATGTGAACAAGCACGAATCCACACATCCCATGTCATGCTTCCAACCTTCACAAATGCTACCTTTGGCTAACCTATCTCCACCTGTCTTTTCTCAACAACTACCCTTGTGGTTTCTTTTATAGAAACAAGCTCCCACAAAACCACCAAGTGGTATTACATAAACCATGTGCTACCAAACCCTATTGACCCACATTTAATATTGGGTACTTTTATTTACTTTATTTCCCCAATATTAAATAATTACATCAAATAATATCACAATGTTACAATACAACTCACATGGAATATTCCATGAGAATCCCTACATGTTGCACGTCTATCTAGGTGAAACATTTACATAATAAAATGAAATAATACAATAATAAACATTATTATGCAAGGTGTACAACACCATTTTCTCAACACCTACTCCTCGGGGGCTCATTATCATACATAGCGTCATGAGTGACATAATAGGTCTCCTTTACCCTTGTTCCTAAACTTGGAGGGCAAGGGTATCATATCAATCTCTTTCATTCTCTCTAGGATCCACTTTTCCTTGGTTAAGTGGTATCTATTGATCATGTGATAGCCAATTATACATATAAATGTTGGTTTACATTAAGGATATACATCCTTGATCATAACCTATTTCATTGTTTGGCTTTGGGTTTCCATGGTTGATAAATCCTTCACCTCAGAGACATAATAATGTGTCATGCTTTACAAGGATCAATTTTACACTTCTTTCATGGTATCTCCTTGCATTCATCCCTTCCATGACCTCATAGGAGTTGCGATCTCTTTAGTTTGGACTGGGTATTGCTTGTGGATATTGTCTTGATGTTGAAAGATGCTTCATCCTTGTTATTATTTTTCCTTAAGATGACAAAATAGTATTTATGATTCCATTTTAAGGGGGGGGGGGCGCATGCATACCCTCATTCTTGTATGTATTTTGTTCATTTTTAAGCATGACAGATAGAGTACATTAGCATAACACAATTTGCTAGGGCCAATAACTCTCCCTTTTTAAGGATTGGTTGACTAGCATAACACAATTTGCTAGACCATTTGACCTATTCTTGCACGTACACACAAGTAAAGTTGTCAAAAGGAGCAAAGTTTTATGGGATTGACTACCAAGAACAAAACCTTGTTAGACCATTCAATCCTCTTCTTTGGATCCCTTTTTGGATTGCTAGCAATCTGGAAGGCCTGATCCTTGTATTTTGTCATCCTATAAGGACACACACATCCTTATGCCAGGATTGTCTTTGGTGGATTCCCCTTTTGGAAGAGATTCCTTAGGGATGAATCCTTTATGGGTTGACTAGCATGCACACAAACTTTCTAGATCATTCAACGCCATCTCCTTTTGTGGCATATCCTTTTGTGTGGTTCATAGTAAGACACACAAATATTATTGGGTGAGTTAATCACACTCCTTTTTTGTTTTTGTTTTGTGAGTGATATCTCTCTTGTTATGATTTTGGAGTTAATAAAGACTCAAGTTTAAAGGGGGCTTGATTGTTTCTTTGTCTCTTTAGTTGTGATAAGATCACCTTATGCATTTGATCTACTTTACTGAGAGTTTGAGTTTGGCTCACACTTCTGCTAAAGTGGGGGCTAAATGTATCATCTTAAAATGAAAGCACCCTTATTTTGAGACCTTTTATCCCTCCCTCATGTGGTTTTTGGACCCAATTTAAATGACCTCCTAAAACATGGATGTATTCATGCTAATACAACTTCTTTTTTTTCCATTTTCTACCCCTTTAGCTCTATCCCTAAGGTCTTGAAAGTAATTCCAATGCTATAAACCTCCAAGGGATAGATCGAGGTTGACCTAAACCTAGGGTCTAGGTTGAGCTCGACCTAGACCTGAGGGTATTTTTCTTGGGACTCTAGGCCCTCCTCGAGGTTCTTCATCATTTTCCTACCTTGTGTAGTCAATCCTTTTCAATTTTGGTCTCGAAATCACTATAAAAGGATGCTTAATCACTTAATTTTATCCACTCATCAAGCATACAAGTATTCATAATCCATTCAAGAGCATTCAAGATAAATCTAGGAGCATTAAAGAAGACCTTTTTGTGACCTTTCAAGAGTTCAAGAATTCAAGATATTTTGCATTCAAGGAGATTTCAAGGAGTTAATTGGAGGAACTTTTATCATTTATCCATAATCATGCATGTTCCTTTAAAGATCTAGCTTCTTTCTTTGAAGATAGGGGAGTTGGCCATCAAGGAAGGATTTCTTCATCCATCTTCATTTGCATTTGCATACCCGATTCAAGCACATGAGCACATGTACACCCATGGATCCATGATTTGGCATGATAGATCTATTGCATTTGTGGAGATATCTTATATCTATTAAAGATACAATATCAACAACATCAAGCATTTATACATCCTTGTAGATTACGAATATGGATACTCTACGAGGGTTTCTACAAAGTAAGGTGAATTTATACATTTGCTTGATTTTTGCATACATTAACATATATTTACACTCAAGGTTAATTCCTAAATTTGGGCTTGAATGAGGAAAGCCCCTCCACAAAAAAAAACAAACATTTTTCTCTCACAAATTCAAGTTTTCAAAATTGCAGATTTGGATTTAGAGCCTTCGAGAATAGGTTTCTGTTACAAATTCAGATCTTGAAAAACTTGCAAAGTAGGTGGATGCTTAACTCAACCTAGTCCTGGATGGATTTTCCTCAAGTCACCATACCCCCTCTAGGTCCATATAGTCCATAGGTAGAAATATTTTTGGGTTTTGTAGTTTGTAGTTTTCTGGTCCCAGATTTGATCCTGTTCAGTTTTCTGATATGTTTCGGGAGAAGAATCTTAGATCTAAGTTGGAACACACATTATGAGTATTCTAAGGTGAGTTGGCATTTTTAGTTAGTTAATTTTAGCATTTAGATTTTAGATCTGATCTATTTTCTTAGTCTTGGCATTGTATTTACCTTCCTAATTGATTATACCCAACACATAAGCAATATCATCTTTCTTCTTAGCACTTGGTTAGATCGTTGTTTTGAATTGGTACCCCTACATCAATTGGATCATGCTAATCTATCTTGGATCCAACTGAGGGGCTTTTCTTGGGAGATCTCTTCCCTTGTGGCCCCCTCTTTGAGTGTCTAGTGAAAGTGGGGAGGATTCCTATCTTGACACTACATTTTAGTGTGCCCAATTTTCACCATATACAATATATATTGGCTATGACACCTTATCTATCAAAAAAAATTTATAATTTTGATATTTCATATCAATCATTTATATTTTTGCATTTTAAGTTCAAAAATCATATCTATTTGCATACTTCACTTATCAAAGTTTAAACTATCATTGGCATTGAAACTAAAACTAAAACTCATTGCAAACAACTCAAGAACATCTCCCATCAACAACAACAAAAAATCACAAAACAGTGGTTCGATCCAGTTGGGGATCTTTTAGTGTTATCAGAGCACGATCTTGCTAGTCTTAGGGTATCGTGATTATTTCTGTGTATCCTAGAAGGATTGGGCCATGTACAAAAATTATACTCCTAGGAGAGCATACGGGTATTTTGAGCATGCATTATTTGCCTATAATTGTTCACCCCATTCAACAACTATACCTTTTTTTTAACAATTGTGACAATATGTAGTTGGGACATAGAGTTTGTAGGCAAATACATGGCCTAAAATTAGAATTGACTGAGTTTGATATCTCATATCTGACATTGGGAAGAGTGTTTATAGTTGCGCATGCAGAGTCTAGAAGTAATTACCATATGTAAATCTGAAGTATTGGGGTTTGCTGTAGCACAACAGAATTTGGAGGATGCTCAAATCAATTTTATATTATGAAAATTGAGCTATCTCAGTAATAATCAATTCTATACCTAATGGTATGGGTATCTTGTGTTGTTTAGAACAATAAAAAAATACATATTTCTCTTGTTGCATCATTAGCTCGTACATTTGTATTTTTAGTCATATATTTTGGCATACCATTTATTTACTGCAAACCACGTGAAAAACAAAGAAAATAAAAATTAAAAAAAATAAAACACTTGAAAATTTCTTTTTTTTTAGAAAAATAAAACTAGATCTTCGATGAGATCTTTTAATAGGCACCCAATCAAAGATCGTGCCATAATAGATACATCTTTCCTACAATGGGTGCCCTATCAAATATCATCCTATAAAAAAAACTAATATCTTTGGCAAGAAAAATCTAAATGACTATTGACTTGTTTGATCTAGTGAATCTTATCTTTTTATTTGATTTATCTTATATCATGTTCCTATGCTACTTGAGGATATTAACAAGTGATTAGAGGAGCAAGGATGTCTCATGATTTTTATCATTTGATTTCTATTTGTAGTTTGTCTTGATAACATTTTTGGAGCAATTAAGTTCCATGTGTGTGATTGGGGTTCCATTTGGCATAATCAAAACATCTTGTGCAAGTTAAAGATCATTTAGCGTTTTCTTGCATCGAGATTAATATGCTTTGTGGTTACTTCCTCACATATTCCAATAGGGTTCTATTGTCATTAGTATGAATGAAGGGACTCCTTGTCTGTAATGTGTTTGTCTACACAAAGGGATAACATCATATTCCTGATCATTCCATACCTTAGTGCAAATATATCCTTTTCAAAAATAAAAGTGTTCTATGATGATTTTTTGTGTACTAGTGAAAATATGATGAAAGCTCAAAGTCTTATCATTCTATCACCATCTTATCAATATTTATTCAATCAATCAATCTAATTAGTCAATCAATTTGCAAATTATCTCATGCTATCTATTCTATCTGACCAACCAAGCATATTTATCCTTGAGTTTGATCAACCCTTATCTACCAAAAACTAACATTCTTTACTTCTTAATAACCATTCTTGTATTTCATCATATTTTATTTTTCATGTAACATTTTTCTTCTTTTTTTGAGAGATCATTCATACATTCAAGGCACAAACAATCTCTCAAGTAGGCATCCTACCTTTGTCTCATTGCTAGTAGGCCATCCTAGAGCAACACCACATCACAATTATTAAAATTTTCTTTGAAACTATGTCGAAACACATTGTCTTAAAGAGGGCAAAATATAGACATAAAAAATTGTCGATGTATGCTATCGACATTTTCACTAATTATTTCTCTAAATTAGTTACATAATTTTATTATTAATTAAGTTATCACTAATATTTTAATTCAAATTTAAATTTCAAAAATTCCTCCATCACATTTATAATTAAATATTTTTAATGATTTAGTAATCATATTTTTTCTACAATTAATTAAATAATATTTATTATTAATTTTTTACACAACAATTAAATAATTATTCTTTTCTATCTTTCCTTTTTTTTTGCTCGATAATAAGATATATTTTATGAATAGTAAAATAGATACAAGTAATAAGGGAAGCTATTCATCTTAGCTTCAAGTAATCCCATTACAATCAAAATGAGAGCTATCAATATCACCCCCCAAACCTAACTCCCAAGTAACATATTACAAAATGTTAGTAGGTAAGAACAACAAAGGGATGAAAATTGAACATCACCAACTCCCCAGTGTGTTTATCAAATACCCCGAACACACCAAAAAAAAAACAACACCTTTATTGTGCACACCACTGGAACCAGTCTTCACAACACATTTGAAAATCGCATGATGTAAGCACATCCCATATTGTCTATCTTTGATTCAAACCAGTAGTGTTAAACACAAACCAAAAGCTCCCATCCACTTTCAGAAGACCCAAAAACCATATGTCCACTAGTCTGATACCCTATTAACAGGCATTACCTTCCCCTGCCTTACACCAGTTACAAGCAGACCTTCACCCTTTGGGGTAGTTGGAACCTGTACACACCTTTTGCTTTACTAATAATGTGCAATACCCTCCTTCATACTTTCCCATCCTTCCTTCCTAGCTTCTAGATAGCTAACTTTGTCCACCCATTTTGGCCATTGCAAGAATAGGATTGTACCCACCTCAATCCCTTCCTCCTCATCCTCAAAACACTCACAATATTTGAAAGCCCATGCGGGGTGTGCCCATTCCAGCAGATAATCCATTCCTACAATTAAATCATCTTCAAATAGAGCCTTCATAACCCATGCCACCCTGCACTCATGCTCCCCCAATTCCAATCCCCAAGCCATAATCATTGCCGCTATATCAACTTGTAGCTTCCATTTATGATCACCTTCATGAAACAATGGCCCTAATATTTTTTGAAATACTTGAACAACCTCTTTCAAAGGGTATTTTATCAACAATTTCACCCTATGATCCTCCACCAGTCCATAGAATCCTTTCTGTTGTCATTTTGTTCTAAAGGTGAAGGTAGGCTCCATGACAAATCTGAACAACACCCCCAAAATTGAAGAAAGCCAGTGCCAAGAAATGTGAAATCCTAGCTTTGTTTCCCACTGTAGGTTAAAACAACTTAAAGAAAACATAAACCACTCAAATCTTTAAAAGCATTCCAGTTTTGTAAACCTGTGCACACTTCCTCAAGTGTGACAAACATCACTTCCACTTCATAAAGTGTCCACCACCCTTTTTATTATTAACTCCCTTTCTTGTGCTTGTAGATGAATTATTAAAACAAGCGCAAGAAATAAAAAGAAATCTGCCATCGAGCTTATGTCATAAGCATCTAACAAAAACACATGAACCATCATCATTCAAAAAACCATCTCATTAATTATCCCTTTTTTATAAGTAAAAATCCTCAATTATAACATCCCCGACTTCTGCCAAATCTATAGCTTTTTTAGAAACTATGTCAGCTTCCTCATTCCCTTCTTGCTTAATATGCATGATCTTAAAGTTTTCAAAGGTGGATAAAACTTCTCTGATCAATTCAATCTCATTCTCTAAATGCCAAGCCTTAATGGACATGTTTGAGATTGCATGCACTACTAACAAGGAGTCTCCCTCCAAATGTAAATTTCTAATACCTTTCTATTTTGCTAGCCTTACAACTAATAATGTTGCTTTGCATTCAACCATATTGTTAGTGCCATCTTCACATCTTTTGGCTACCATCATGGTAGTATCTCCTCTATCATTTCTAGAAATCACACCAACCCCACTCTTGCCTAGATTATTCCTCATAGCACCATCAAAATTTACGTTCGTCCAACCTACCTCCGAAGGACACCATCTAACCTGATCCTTACCTACCAATCTTTTCCTAGTCACTAAGGCACCTGCAGGAGAGCTAAATTTAATACCTAGCCACTGAGATTGAATAGCCATGTCTTCCTTTGTATAGGGGATTTTCAAAAATTGCCTCCTAGTACTAGAAGTGCTTACAACCTCCTCAATAGCATGTTGTAAATGAATTGTCAATCTATAAATCGTTTCCTTCTCCCCTCTAAAAATTCTCCTATTCCTTTCTTTCCATAGCTCCCACACAACCATGGATGGTGTTGTAGCCCAAATCCCAGATAAGGTTGATTTCCTAAACATCCTAGGCCATCCATCAAAAACCTCTTTTATTATATAAGCCCTCGGCCCATGCCAGTTCAATTTATTTTGCACAAAATTCCAGCAATGCTCTACATATTCACATTGAATTAGTAAATGATTAGATGTTTCCTCCTTACATTCACATAAGGCACATCTATTAGGGCCCTTCAGACCCAATCTCTTCCTTCTTTCAGTAGTCAAGATCCTTCCTTTACATGCTAACCATGCAAAAACACCTGATTTTGGAAGTAGTTCTTTCTTCCAACAAAGATCCAGTGAAGAAAACTAAGGGGACTCCACAACATCAAGCATCTTGTAACCCAACTTAACTGAATATTCCCCTGATAGTGACCCATACCATCTGATCTTGTCATTCTTTTCAATTAAAGACACCTTTCTACTCTTAAGAATTGCCATCATATGTTCCTTTTGCTGTGAAGATAGATTTTCCCTGTCAATTTGTTTCCAAACCCAAATCTGACCTTCAACACTATCAATTTATTCCATATAGTCTCTAACTCTAGTCCCCCACTTTGACACAAAATAATCTTTCAACTGGGCAACATCCTTTTCTTCATTCAGGGTCGGATGATCATCCCAAGAATCCTCCCAAAAAAGAGCCGAGCATCCATTTCTGATTTGCCAAGTGATATGTTCATTAATTACTGGATGACATGATAACATAAAGTTCCAAATAGTAGACCCACAAGGGGGATATCTAATGGTGAAGATTTGTGTGCTATCATGAGAGTCCAGATATTTAGCTTGGAGTATTCTTTCCTAGTATCATGTGGGGTTTCTATACAAACTCCATACCATTTTGGCCCCTAAGGCTCTATTCATAATTTTCCAATTGTGAATTCCTGCTCCACCATGAGCTTTTGGTTTACAGACCTTCTCCCAAGCAACCAGTGGAATTTTGTCCTCCTCCTTCGCACCACACCCAAAAAAATTCCTCATTTTTGCCTCCAAAACCTTTAGGACTTTCTTGGGGATATCCAGACACATCATGGAGTAAACCGGTATTGCCAAGATCACTGTTTGTAGCATAAGAATCCTTCTAGATGAGGATAACCATCTCCCCTTCCAACCTTCTATTCTCTTTAAACATTTCTCAATTAAATCCTTCCAGAGCTTGGATTTGTTACCTCCTTTAAAGAGAGAGATGCCCAGATATCTACTAGGTAGAAGGCCTATTTTCATGCCTAAAATTCTGCTAATCTTGGCTTGTAAATGCAGAGGGGTATTAAAAAAATTAATTTCATATTTTTTCCTGTTGATTAACTATCCTGAGACCTTTCCATATAGTTCTAAAGTATCTTTCATCACTTTGGCTTCCTGATCAAAAGCATCCCCTCCCATAAAAGTGTCATCAAAAAATTGCATATGAGAGAGGGCTTCAAATCCCTATGTAATTTGAATGCCCTTCCAAACATCATACTCCCTCTTTTGAGTAATCAACCTACCCAGAACCTCTACCATAATAATGAAAAGGAAGGGGGATAAAGGATCCCCTTATCTGATCCCTTTGTCCTGTTCAAAAAAACCTTGTGGGCTCCCATTTACCAAGATTGAAAATCTATGTGTCATAATACAAATTTAAATCCATCTTATCCATCCTTCATCAAAACCAAATCTACTTAGAATAATCAACAAGAAGTTCCTATCTACTTCGTCATAAGCTTTTTTGATATCTAGCTTAACCATCATTTTCTGACTCTTGGCAGCTCTAATGGAGTAGATTGCTTCATGAGCAATCACCACCCCTTCATAAATTGAGTGGCCAGGGGAGAAACCACTTTGAGCTACCGATATAATAGTATTAAGAACATTTTTAAGCCTATTTGCAATTACCTTGGAGATAACTTTGTGGACAGTATTGCAAAGGGCAATTGGCCTCAAGTCCTCAAAGGTTGACTATGTTTTCCACTTCAGTATAAGAGAAATAGAGGTTGTATTGAGATCCTTTAGCACAAATCCACCTTCATGAGATTCCTCAACAACTTCCCATAGTTCCTTTCCAAGGATATGCCAAAATTTTTGAAAAACCAATGCAGGGAAACTATCAGGTCATGGGGCCTTGTCCCCCTAACCCAAAGATGGCTTCTTTAACTTCCTCCATGGAAATAGGTTTAACAAGGTCTCTATTCTATTCTGTCGAGACCACACATGGAATAACATCCAAAACTTCCCCTATCACTTGCCTATCAATGTTAAGCTCCACTTTCTTTTTTGAAAAAAAGGCAATTGCTTATGCATTGATCGCATCCCTGTCGCTAAGTTCTAAACCCTGTTCATTTTGAATGCAAAAAATTATGTTGTTTGCTCTATGCTGCTTTAGGGAGTTATGAAAAAAATTGTATTTTGATCACCCTCCTTTAGCCAAGTCTCCCTTGATTTCTGCCTCCATAAAATCTCCTCCTTCTTCAACCATCCTTCTAGTTGATTTTGTAAACACCTTTCCTCCTCAAAATATGCCTCCTCCATTCCATTCTCAATAAATTTTAAGCTTAGAGCATTAAGCTTTTCCTCCACTTTATGTTTCTCCATGAAAATGTTTTTAAAGTGCAACTTATTCCAAATCTTTAATTGATTGAAGTTTTTTGAAAAAAATGAAAGCTTTGTTACCTGATTTTTTGGGAGCACGAGACCACTATTCCTGAATTAGGTCATTAAAGCCACAAGTCGTAAACCACATCACCTCAAACTTAAAGGGACATCTATTCAAGGAATCTTCATGTTGAATCCTTAGAGCAATTGGGAAGTGATCAGAACTTTGGAAAGGAAGAATCTCAACATCACAGGTCCACGTTGTCTTTGCCCAATTTCCTCCTAAGAAGAAATGATCAAGTTTTTCAGCAATGTTTAGGAAACCTACTCTTCTGTTAGTCCACATAAATTCACCTTTTTTAAAGGGAATCTCCATAAGACCACAACTAGTAACAAAGGCACTAAAGTCCCTTTGGCTTTCACTGCTCCACCCTCTTCCACCTTTTTTATCCTCTAGGGTGAGTATTGCATTAAAATCTCCACCAAGAGCTATAACTTCATCTCCTAAGTTCTCTAGGATACCCGTAAGGGAGCACCATAAAGTCCTTTTATAAGTTCTACTATTGGGGCCATATATGTTAAAAAGGAGATATAGCAATGGAGTTGTTTTACATACACCCTAAGCCATTGCCAATATTGATTGGATTGCTACACAGTAACCTCCAAGGTCCCTTGATTCCAAAGAGCCCCTAAACCATCGCAAGCACATTGTGCTTCAACTAGTTCGCACTTCCATCTGCCAAACTTACTTCTAAAAAAATCACCATCAACTAATTTAATTTTTGTTTCCTGCAACAACACCAGGTCAGGTTTCATTTTATCAAGACATCTTTTGATCAAATGAATCTTGTTAGGTGCATTGCAGCCCCTGACATTCCATGATAAGGTTTTCATGGATCCCGGGAAAAGGCATAGCCTTTTCCCAATCTTAAAAGTTTGGTTTGGTCGGTAGCACTTCCTACAATTTCCAACTTCTTCCTTATAGATTTTGCACCCCTTTTCTATTTTTCCCCAATCCTTGGTTTCTTGAGAGAGGATGTAGTTTGCCCAATCCTTCTTTACTCAAAGGAACCTTCATTTTCAAATAGATTGAGGTCATTTAAATCATTTCCTGCATTAAGACCATCAAACTCTGAGTCCCATTCCTTTGAAATTTCATCATTGTCCTTTTCCTCTTCGAAGGAGTTGCTCAGATTCCTTATTGGGGAAATTTCAATGTCTTTGAAATCATCCATAACCTTCTCCTATTCAGCGACATCTCTAATATGCTCTAAAACAACCCTTGAAAAGCTAGCATTTCCTGAGGCAAAAACACTAAGTTGTTCCCCATTTTTCTCCTTCACAGTAGGGAAGTTATTGTCATAGGTGTCTTGAATGACAAGAGGATCCACCTCTTCAACAGCTACAGAAATAGGGTACAAAGTGGGATACATATCACATTGGCTTGTAGTTTCAAAAACTTTAGGAGAAGGGGGACACCGCTCTTTCTCTGGTGCTTCCAAAAGTTGGGAGAAGAGTGTCTCTTTCACAATTTGGGTGGAAAGGTTGTGAGTGGCTTCCTTGTCAAATTTATACTCCTCTTCGAGGGAGATGTCTATAGCTTTTTTCAACTCCCTCCTCCAAGCCGGAGAGACATTAGGAACCCTTGTAACAAATTATTCTGCTAAATCTGGCTTCTTTAACTCTTGTTCTAGAATCCTCCTTTCTAGCTCATCTAACAATTAAATATTTTTTGTTCTATCTTTCCTTATTAATCAAATATTTTTGCTATTTAATTAATTATTTTCTCTTAGACTTCTACAATTAAATAATTATTTTATTTATTTAATTAGCTAACATTCTCTTTTATAATTAAATAAGTTAATTTATTATTTTATTTATTTCTATGCACATGAATTGAATAATTTATTTATTTAATTCTTTTTCTAATTCTTTTAATATGACTTAAATAATTAATTAATTAAATTATTTTTCTAATTCTTTTCTCATGCACATGAATTAAATAATAAATTTATTTAGTTCTTTCCATATTTATATCAGTTAAATAATTTTTCACTATTTAGTTAATTCTTTTTCTTTCAATTTTCTATAATTAAATATTTTAATTATTTAAGTGGCTAACTATATCTTCTATGATTAAATAAACTCTTTAAGTTATTTAATCATTCATTCTTCTAAACATGGGTCTTCTAAAATTGAATAAAATCTTTGCTTTATTTATTTTATTTCTCATGCACACAATTAAATATTTTTTAATTATTTAATGTTAGTTAAGTCTTCTCTTCCACCTCTCACTCTCACTTTGAATTTAACAATATTCAATTCTGTCTATCTTCATCATACAATTGGTTAACTTCATAATTATCTCAATCAATTCTTCTCATCGATTCTCAACCATTGATATTTAATTCTTCTATATAGATCACCATTGTTGATCAATATTAGAAAATCTATAAAAGTAAACTTCAATCATGGATCATTCCTAACCATAATCTTTAATCTTTTGTGCAATCATGTTGCAATAATTGTGCTATGATTATGAGAGCAACATACCACCCATATAAGAAAATGAGAAGAGCAATGGAGGTAGCATTAATGCTTGCTTAAAAGGTGTTATTGCTTATTTCATTTGATTTCATTGCATATCATTTACACAATCCTCTAATTATTTTGAGATTGAGAACAATAGTGTGTTTCTAGGGTTTGTAGTTTCCTATTCATATTCACATTGATTTTCCATTTCTTCATCTCTGCACTAGCCACTCAAGATTGAGGAACTTACATGAAGACAAAAGACAGATCAATTATGAGAGAAAAATGATATTCCTTTAAAAGATGTAAATTATAGATTACAATATATGAAATTGAGATTACAAAGAGAACCCATTGGTTATATAACCTGAGAATTAGGATTTCTCTAGGTTTATAACACATGTCTCAATCTTATAACTTGAGACATATAGTGGCCTCTATTAAATATGTACCCTAAATAAACTTAAGTAACATGTGTCAATAGGACAGGGATGATGAACTTGTTGGAAATCTATTATGGGAAAGTGAGATATTGAGAGGGGGGGGGGGGGGTGAATCAGATATCTACTATTAACTCCATTTTGACATAAATTCACTTGCATAACATAAACATCAAATTCAATATTGAAATAGATCTAACATTCTAATCTTCATCCATGAAATTGAAACATAAAACAAAGATTTTGGTTACCCAAAAACCCTTGAAAGGTAAAACTGGGGTAGGGATGACACCCACAAATCTTCACTATTACAGTATTAAGTTTTCCTATTAGGGCTACAAAGTTTTGATCTTAACCTAATGATCTACCCTATGAGGGGTCTGCCATACTAAGAGCTTATGAACTTATTCAATCTACCCTAGTAAAAGTATTTAAACTTACAACAAAGTAAGCACTCGGTTAAGAGATTTACTGAGGTCTGTTAGGACCACTCTATTAAGAGATTTTCCCTGATTCACCTACTAAAATGAATCAGTACCTGATCCGTTAGTTTGCATTATGGTGCTGATAACAAATCTTCTCCTTCCAATACTTGTTTGATCTCCTCAATCAAATATATCTCTATTATGTCCTTCAATCACTTTTACCGATCTATGTCCATATCAAAGATTGCTTCTCTATTCTGTATATGAGATCCTTCATATTTTTCCCATACTCTCTTACTCTCATACATCAGTTTAGGGTTCAGATCTCATCTTATATAGACAACAAAATATGCTCCTAGATCAAGATCAATTATCTAGATTCACTAATTATGTCGCTTAAGCATTCCCTAAATCTAATTGGCTACATAGATTACATAGGGATTAATGATTATAAATCTAAGGCATAATCACCTCTGCGCTCTCCTCAAAAAACATTAAATATTGTGTGGATGTTGGCCAAAATGGTTTACCTTAGTGTTTGTGTCATTAAAAACACATATGTCAAATCTAGCTTGCTTGGCATATGAAGTCTCTGACACTCGACATTAATTGTTCTTCATATACTAGTGCTTGACACTGATATATCTACACAACTCGGCAGAAACTGCTCGGTTATTACTGAAGTACTTGGTGACCTTTGACTTGCTCGGTAATTGTACAAAATACAAGTCTAGACATAACTCGATCTTCACTAGATGGCTCGTTCGCAGTGATGATCGAACAACATTGCCTAGAAAATGACTAAGTGTAAGACACTAATAGAAAACAAAACTTAGGGATCAATAATCTCCCCCTTTGACATTAGTGGCAAAAACACTTTGTCATGAAATTTTAATTACAACAAGAGTATTTAGTAATATGAAAAAGTCTGATATGAATACTCCCCCTAGGACTTTGACTCGGTCTTCAACAAAAAATCTACTACATATATATACATAAGACTCTTTTGACATACAACTGAATATATACAAATTAAAAAATAGTATGTCATACCGTGATATATATTCCTTCCTATATATATCATTTTAGTTCACTTATTCATTTATGTCATGTCCTCATGTCATTTCCCTTGCTTCTTTTATTCCTGTCATGGCATTCATTTCCCCCTTGTTTTTGTCACTTGAAGTTGCTGAGGTGTTGGGTTTTTGGAGTATTTTATCCAAAAATGGTTAATGGAGCTGCATTATCATACCTAATGTACTATCCCATATGGACCTTATAGACTCCAAAACCTGTGTCTTAATTTCTAGCTCGACAACTAGATCCACTAGGCTCTCGCCAATAGAAAGATGAGGGTCTTTCTATACTAACTCCTTTGTCGTTGCTAATTCCTTCTGCATAACCTCCAGATGAGGTGTTAACATAATTTGTATGGAAATTATCCTTGCCCTTATTTTCCCATCATTAGCCATCAACTCAACTAATCTTCCTTGTGCATGTAGCAATCTAGTGAAGTGGATGGAGCAGGAACTTGCATCCATGCTCAATGAATGACTAGTAGACTTTAAGTATAATTGCAGTTTATCTATCAAATCTTGATTATCCTTAGTGAACTCTTTAACATTACATAACTTCTTGTACAGACAATTAGCATTCTACACAACTTCATCTATGTTTGTCACTAAGGCAGAAAGTTCTACCTGTTTCACTGCAATGTCAGTGGAAACATTTTCTAGTACCTTGGTCTCAAACTTTCTCTCAGATCATTGTATAAGTTTATCATTTGATTCACTGTCATCACTATTCACCTTCTTAACAATTTGTGTTAGTTGATTCAAGATAGGTGCTGACTCATTCACATCATCCATTTCAAAAGCTTCAACATAGATACCTTTAATCTCATGCAAGACTTGCTTTTGTTGATGCTCTCTCCTTAGCTCTTCTTGTTTGCTCTTCTTCTTTAAGAGATATTGCAATACCTACATTTTCTCATATGTTAAGTTATCAGTGTCCCACTTAGGAATCACTATAACTTCATCGAGTGTAACCTATGTTCTAGGAAATTTCTCCTTCTTCTTCTATGATTTCTTCCTTGGTGTATTCCCACTCATAAACTGTATAAGAGCTTTTATGGCCTCTTGTTCCTTAGGCTCTAGTTTTGCTTTTTCTATCTCTTCTTCAATCTTTTCCTTTTCCCCCACATGAGGACTTGTTACAACTAATGCAGACTTATCTTCTTTCTATTTAAGACTCTCCTCAACTTGTTCTTTATTTTCTTCTTCGGCTGGTGTATTCTCAAGTGTGATTGCCGACTTGTCCTATTTCTCGGCACTGGTACTCTATGAGGTTTGATGTTTTACTGTGACCATATGAGGGCTTATAGGTGTAGTGTCCATAGTTGATTTTCTCTCAATCCTTGGATAATCTTGTACTTGGATTAGTGCTAGATTGGTGCTCGGTAGAAACTTATCTGAGGCTGCCTCGACAAGTATTTGCTTATGAATTTCCTCCTTAATTAATACATTTTTTTTTTATCGGGGTATCCTCGGTGATATCCACAATGGTGATCACATCTTGTGATTCCCTCACTTCAGTCTTTTGTCTTGCTTATTCCTCTACATTCAGTGGTTCATCAATATCTTCCCTATTATCCAACTCCACTTGATTGGATGTACCTTCATTCGGTTGTGAACTCCTGTCAATTATTAGTACAAAGATGATCCTCCACAATCTTGTGCTTTGTTACACAACATCTTCAACCTTATGTTACAAAATAGAATATGCCCGAAGCTTGGGTACAAACTTGTTTCTATATTGCTCCATATATTACTTTATGTATGTTGGGGATAGATCTAGCATGACTTAAGCTAGATTACTCTCTCTTATCTGTTTCTTAGTCATCGTGGCATACTACCATTTCTGATCTATTCTCTTGTATAGATCCTTAGGTATAAGATTCCCCATATGTAGTGGTGTCATTTTGAATGTGCACAACATCTCAAGCATAGCCTCTTCTAGTTTTTATTTGTCCTAATTGTTCAATTTTTAAAAAAAAAATTGTTTAAAGCCTACTAATCCAGCAGTGCTCTTCATATTATGGAATATCTCATCCACAATCAATTGCCTTCTTTGTGATGATTCCTTCTTCTTGGTATTCTCATCAGTACATGTTTCCTCATCATCATCATCTTTCTCCAAGATTAGCTTCCTTCTTTGTTTCTTCCTTATGTTGCTCAGCACAACCTTAATCTGAACAGGTTTCCTCTTTCCTGATACTGGTGTCTTCTTTTGTGGCTTGACAACTATGATAGTAGAAGCTACCCTTATTCTTGGTCTAAGTACTACTGGAGGAGTGGGCTTTGGTTTTTGTAGTTGTCTTTTGCTAGGCTCGACAACTGATGCCTTCTTTCCTTTCTTTGGAATTTCAATATCCTCCTCTTCACTCCCTTCTGAATCACTAGACTTATCTTCACCTAGTCCTTGTGTCAACTCAAGAGGTGCATTTTCCTCTTCTCCTTCTCCTAACATCTTCTCTAGGTTCTTAACTAACTTCTTCCCTTTTCTCTCCATGGTTGCAGATTTCAACCTAGACTTAGCCTTCTCATAAGTCCCAAAATTATTTAACTTTACTATCAATTTCTTTAAATAGTAGGGTGGTTATAGCTACTGTTGTCTCATCTATATTGACTTCATAAGGTAATGACCTAAGCCATGATATCCTTGATGTAACTTCTTGCATATAAGTGAAGTCGGTATCCACTAGGAAACATATATCATCATTGTACTTCTCCACTAGGGCTACAAGAATCCTACTCCTCTTCCTCATTTTCTTTTTGAACTCCACAAAATAATTGTCCATCACACTCTCAAAATTATCTCCTAACTGATCAATAAACTCATTTATCTATTGGGTGACTGGTTGGTCCTTATTCCATACTACATCTTCAATAGTAGGAAAACTATTTAGAACATAGAAGAATAGACAAGTAAGCAGAGAACCAAACTTACACATTGAATTATTTGCCTTCCTAATAGAGTGAGGTTCTCAGCAAGCTGGGTCAATTTTAGCTCGACAAGATCATAAGTATGATCTTTCTTCACCATCTTCAATGTCTGGTCAACCACTATACAAGGAACACTATCTAGCCTGCTAGACTGGTAGAGTTTATGAGCAATCACTCTCACTACAAAATCAATTTCTGGATCAGTGATTGTAGAGATAGTCATCCCTCTTTTGTTCCATACCACCTAAGTGTTTTCTTGTATAATTTCCTTACTTTAGCATCTCATTGTCATTTTCCCTGTAAGACTAGGGTAACCATTGACTCGATCTATCATCTCCTTTGTAATCTTGACCAGTCCACCCTCCAACCATATAATCTTCATGTCATGTGTTCAGCTCAATACAATTTTTATCCATTCAACCTTAAAATTCAACGGGAAATAAAGGGCACAAACTAACCCTCTCTTGACAACCTTCCAGTGTTCAGCCTTCAACACTCCATTATCACATAGCTTGTCATATACTTCCCTCAACTCATAGTCTCCTATTTCTCCAATCTTAGGCATGTGGCATGTGTGTACATCATTAATCATCATAACCTTAGGAGGCATCGATGACAAGGCACCTATGAGGTCTCCCTTCACCGTACTTTTAGGAACAACTTGAAATTTCTACGATTTGCACGCATCGTTCCTTACAAGTTGAATGTTTAATACTTCCTTTCCTTGCTTCATGGCTGCAACAGATGATGTAGATGCCATATCTCTAAAATTTAAGGTTCAAATTGTGAATTTGAGTTGCTTAGTAAATACCTTGTTCCAACAGTTCTTAGATGTTTTTTGATGACACACTGTAAAGATTGTTAGGATTGGAGAGATAGGGTATTGAGAGGGGAGGGGTGAATTAGTGCCCACAAAAACTTTCAACTCATAAACCTTTCTAACCTTGAACAACAAATGGTAGTAATCTTCAACTATTACTTGAATCCATTGCATGCATCATTCATTCATTTAACTATCAAAGTAAATAACATGAAATCAACAAGATGATCATCACATAACGCAAGTATTTTGGTAACGCAGAAACCTTTGTTAGAAGGTAAAAATTGCGGTGGGGATGACACCCACAAATTCTTTACTACTGCAGATAGAAAAGGTTTGCCTGTTAGGGCTACAAGTTGTGATCACTTCTGGTGATCTTACCCTATTAGGAGTAACATATTAGATCGATTAGATCTACCTAGTGATAGGATTTTAACAACACTACTTGAGTGTGCACTCGGTTAAGAGATTTACATAAAGACTGTTAGGTCTACTCTGTTAGGAGATTTTACCAAAACTCTGTTACAATGATTAGAAAATAATAGGTAACTATCTGCTAATGACAACTCAACTTGTCTAATATAGATCAATGAAATATTGAATAGATATCACCTTTCTGTGTGAAGATCTATGCTCTAACCTGCTCGGTAGCCTTGTCTGATTATGCTCAATCTGATTATCTTTGAATACTATTCTGCTCTATCTAACAATTGATAATCTTGAAGTTGGCTAATGCTTCAAGAACTTCTTCATTCATACATCTCCACATTTATATCAACATGATGCAAAATACAATTATATAGCATACTACTTTATGCCACTTGCAAAATTAGGTTACAATATCTTAGAGAAAAACCCTAAGATCTACAGTGTACAAAAATAACCTAGATCAAACAATTACATAAGATCTTCATCACATTTAATGAATATCTCAATAATAAATTATCATTGATCTTGGTAAAATGTTTTGTGATTGTGTTGTAACCGTTTGCATAGATAAATGTGTCATTCTTGATTCCTATGCCATTTTTTGTGATCCTTGGTAAACACTGTATATACTAGGTAAATACAATGGTGCTCGGTGTCCAGTTTGCTCGGTGTTTACTACGCTCGGTATTGGTGTTTGATGCTCGATAAAACTATTCTGTGCTTGGTGTAAAGACTTAGCTTGAAATGCTTGCTTTTACCGACTAGGTTAACATAAGTAACCGACTGATGTCTTTGATACTAATGACAATCATTAATGCTCAATTAGAGATAACAATCTCCCCCTTTGGCATTAGTATAAAAAATCAAAATGTATATAGACAAGATGTCTCAAAAAAAATATTTCCTGTCTTCACCATATACATAGTCAATAAGAATTTGTACTCCCCCTTAGTGCATGCTCCCAGTAATGTGTAGTATACTTAGCATTTTATATACATATTTGGTATATACATGTTATCCCCCTTTTTGATATTAATGCCAGATAAGAGTATGTATACTTACAGCTTGTCAAAAAAGTGTTTATGGGTTTTCTTTAGTAACTCCCAGAGGTTTTCCCATTCCTCTTTCAAGTTGGTGAGAGCAAGATGCTCAAGACCGACTTGTGCATACATATAAAAAATGTTGTCCAACATAGAGATTTCTAGTGTTTCAACAAGCGTTTGTGCCTTCACGATGTGCTTCTCAAAGATTTTTAGGTACGAAAGCAACTCGGTCTGAAGTTTTGTGACTTGATCATTTATTACTTCTTCCTTCTTTCTGAGGTCTGCTCGTAACCGCTAGAGTTCTTGAAGTTTCAAGATGTGTTTTGCAAAAGCTTGAGGCTCGGTTAAGACTACATGTGCACCGGACTGAATTTCTTGTTCAAGTTGTTTTATATTTTCATTGACCTCGGTAGTGAAATTATCCATAGTGCATAGCTTGATCAAGATTTGACTTATTAATTGATTAATAGACTGAATATCAATTATTACCTTTAATAGCTTGACCCTATTAATCACCACTTCTTGGCTGATCCTTTCTGCCAATTTATGCTGTATTTTTTATTCTGCTCGGTCTTCTATCTTCTTTTCTGCTTCAATATATGGGGCATTTATTTCCTTGGTTAGTGCAGAAATTTTGTCCATGATGGGAGTATCCTCATCTATTTTTACCTTAGGTACTACCTATTGTAAGATATCCTAGACATTCTCAAGTATCTCCTTGCTCTTGCACTCTTGCCTTAATTTTTTTTGTGCGGCCTTCCTTGTACATAATTCCCCATATTTCCTCAATTCTTCGGGGCTAAGGGTCCTGGGGTCACATTCTGGTATGACAATAATTTCATCTAAAGTGACTGGCCCTTTTCCTTTGTTCTTTTTCTTCTCAGGTTCAGTAGATGAACTTTTAACAAAAGGTACAAGTGCCTTTACCTCTGTACTTTGTGTAACCTACCCAGTTGACACTGTGTCATCCTTCTGCTACTCCTCGGTAGTCTTTGTGTCAGTTGATTGTGTTGGAGCTTCTATTATAGTGCCTTGTGGGGTGGCCTTAGTTACAGTATGATTCTCCTAATCCTTTGATTATGTGTTTGTTGCCTCTTTTCCTTCAGGTTTGTTTGTCTCAGCTAGTATTTCTACTGCTTGTTCCCCTATTGTATCTTGTGGTTTCTTAGGGTTTGAGCCTTCAGGTTTCTCTTGAGATATTATTTCAACTGCTTCAACAAGAATAGGGAAGCTCGCCTGGTAATGATGTGAAAGTTGTGTCGGTGTCTTGACCTTCATCCTGTGTGATGTCTGGTGCTATATTCACATCTTCATCATCATCTCTGTCATCAGGATCACCGTTAGTGATATCCTTAATGAGTACATCATTGTCATCTTTCTCCTTTATTTGGATCACTACTGGATCCGGTTCATCTTGTGAGCTATCCTTAATTTCTTTAGCAAGTGTTGTATCAATCACCTCAGTAAATGATACATCTGACTCTTTTTTCTTCTTTGCTATACCATCATCAATAAATATACCTTTACCTTTGGAATTTTGTCTCTTTTTAGACAAATTTTGAAATGCATTTTTCTCATTTTGCTCTCTGACTGCAAAAATTGAACTCCACAAGAGTTGACCAGTCTCATTAACATCTGCCAAATTTTCATCTAAGATTTGCATTGCTCGGCCTTTTATTTTGAATCTTTGAACATGTGTGTCCATTAGCTCCTTAATTTCAACAAGAGATAAGTCTGGTGCTGCTAATACTAGGGCTTGTTCCCTCATATTCCTCTTAGTATCCAAGGCATATGACCGCTTTTGGTTTATTCTCTCTTCAAGTGCCTTGGGAAGTTGTGTAGTAAATTCTAATGGAACTTTCTTGAAGCATATCATCATCTGGATGACTGCTTCCTCAATTATATTTTGGTCCTTAGTAGACATGCTATCAAACTGATTAAGTTCTAGATTGGTGAGATCTCCATTCTCAATTATGTCAACAACAACATCATTGATAGTTATGTCCTTGTTACTTACAACCTTGAATTGACTTATGTCATTTTCATTTCATTCTTCCTCAAGGTCTTCCTTACATCTTATTAGTCTTCTTCTTTTCCTCAGTGCCTCAGCTACAACCTTGGGTCCTCTCTTTGCATAAGTTTTAGTCAGTGTAGCTACCTTTGGTTTTTCTACCTTCACAACTCCCTTTTTCTATGGTGGTGAAGCTCCAGTTGCTGACCTTGTTCATGCACCTGTTTGCACTGGCAACTACTTCTTTTTAGGAGTAGGAGTGGGAGAAACTGGTATAGAATTTTTTTCTTTTTCAGACTCAGTTTCCTCACTGTCATATGGTTTGTCAGCCAACATTAACTGACCTTCGGTTATAGGTTCAACTGGTGACTCCTCAGATGAGTCAGATACATCTCCAAACTGTTCAGTTAAAACTTTCTTCATTTTCTTTACTTTTCTTGTTATTTTGTCGATGGCAAGACCTATTTTTATTCTTGATTTTGCTTCTTCAAAGGTTCCAAACCTTTCTACCTTCTTGTCCATTGACAATACCAGTAAAGCCTTGATTGATTTCAAACTGAAATCATGATCCATTTCATATCCCATGGGTGCTAGCCATTTTGTCCTTAGCTCTATAACTTTAATCATTGTATGGTCGGTGTTCACTAGAAAACATATGTCCATCTCATACTTCTCGACCAATGAACATGGAATCCTATATCTAAGATTCATCTTAATCTTAAAATCTTCAAAATATTCATCTACAACATTATTCACATTATCTCCTAGACCTTTCATTATATCAAAAATTTGTGAAATGATCGATGTGTCGGTAGGCCAATCTATGTGACTGATAGAAGGAAATAATTTCTAGAGATAGAAAAACAAACATACTAACAGTGAGCCAAACTTACAGGTATTCGACTTTTGTGAATGAATGGTTTTCATATTCTCTTCAACCTATTTTAGGAGTAGCTTGGCAAGGTCTATTTGATGACCCTTCTTTATCATTTTGTAAGCCATATCCATAGCACTACATGGTACACTGTTAAGTCTTCTCGACTAAAAGAACTTATAACCTATAACATGTGCTGCGAACTTTACTTATGGATCCACAATAGATGCAATCTTTAATGCATGACCGTCCCATGTTGCACCTATATTTTTCTCAACATCGGCTCGAGATGAACTTCGAAATGCTTTGGCCTTGTCGGTTGTAGGGTAACCTGTAACCCTGTTAATCATTTTATTTTTCACTTTGATCAGACTATCCAACCAAAATGTACCCTCATGATATCGACTTAACATGACCCTTATCCATTCTATTTTGAAGTTCTTTAGAAAATTTAGGGCATTTGTTAATCCAATTGTTTATACATGTTTATGCTCTGGTTTCAACTTTATATTTTCATCACATAGTGCCTGGTATGCCACATACATATTGAAATCTCCTATTTCACCTATTTTGCAATGAATGTACGATCGAATATCTTTGACTAGTAAAACCCTAGGTGGGATGCTAAAAAAAGCACCTATTGAATCCTTTTTTTATGCAACTTCCGGGTGTGACTTGTAAATGGGTTCACTATAGTTTGCTGACACTATAAGATTAACTTCCTCTACAACAACTTTAGATGTACTTGCAGTGGATGCCATTTCAACAAACTAGGTTTTCAGCAAGTGCAAAGAATATGCTCGGTAGGGGTTTCAACTTACTCAGAATGAACGATGAATGTGATCAGTTTGATCGACAACTACTTTGGATTAGCTTGAAAGATTCTTTGCTCAAACTTTGCTCTATGAAATTTTCACTCTCTGAAATTGCTTTGTGAAAATAAACTCAAACTTCCATGTATTTATAGCATTTTCTAAATTCCCACTTAAAACTTTATGTCATTAATGCTCGACCTACTTTCTGATTTGTGACAACTATCAGCTTGACGAATGTTGCAAATTTCCATCAGCTCGGTTAACACACGACTTTCTCTCTTGGTTGATACTGACACTCGGTTAACCTTGAATAGTGATTACCGACGGGTAGCCATTTGCTCAGTCTAACTTTTACCAACTGTATAACTTTGTTAGCTCATAACATATAAACCATAATACATCTTTACTCATGTAGATTTGGTATGTGCTCATCATATATAAGGAATTATATGTAAAACATGATCATTTAAAATGTTAGTCCCATACATACCTATATCACCTTAAGCAGATGTACTGATGTCACCCAATCCAGTGGATGAATTTTCATTGATAGCATTACTTGACTTAGCATTCTCATTAGATGCCTTTCTACACATGTTGTTTCTGATTCTCATGATATCTACAATAGTGTTTCTACTCTCAAATACATGTCCTTTTGGTGCTCGGTCTCTGCAGTCCTTGCTTAGATGACTGACCTTATGACAATGTAAGCATACCATTCCAGTGCTTGTCCAGCTTCGTGATTGTTCAACCCATCTTTTTCTATAACAATTTTCTGTTATATGTCCATACCTACCACATGCAACATAGTTGACCCATGTATTGTAATCCCAAACATAAGAATACCTTGTCTCTTCGGTTGATAAGACTTGGGCTTGCTTTTCTATTTTGGCATCCATACTTGCTTCATCTTAGCCTTACTCTCTCATGTAGCATGTCCATGTTCATTGCAAGTATAACATAATTTCTCCATAATAGTGTTGTTAGCATTCTTATTCAGTTTAGCCCTACATTCATAAGCTTGATGACCAAATTTGCCACAATAATAACAGTAACCATTAAACTTAGGAGTGACTGGAGGTTTACCTTGTGCTTTGCTTCTACAGACACTAGAAGTATGTCTCATTTTGCCATAGTGATAACATGACACCACCTTAGGTCTTTGATTTTGATTGTTGTTCACTTGTTCTGCTTGCTTGGATGATTCTCCTTCACCGGTATATCCTAAGCCAACTTTGCTTCCAAATATTCTTTAATTAGTCAGAAAATCATCAATCTTTTTGGAACTATCCTTAGCTAACTTCATCATTTCATTGTGTTGTTGTTGAGTTTTCACTTCATTTCTCAATTTCTCATTTTCTTCCCTGACTATTGCTACATCTTCAAGTCTTCTTGACAATTCACCATTTACTCGGTTGACCTCCTAATTCACAGTTATCATCTGATTGAAACTTTTGAAATGATGCACAGTGAGTCTTTGTATCTCACTTTCCTTTGCTTGAAGTTGTTTAGTCATTTGTCTTCGGTCTTCAATAGTTAGATTTCTTTCTTGCTCAGCCTATCTAGCATTGTTTATTACTTCTACCATTCTCACCATCTAAGATTCCTAACCGATTTGTTGTGCTTTCACTTGTTCGGTTAAGTGAAGATTCTTTTCAGACAAGTCAGAGATTATGCTTTCAGATCCATTAGAAATACTTCCTGAACTAAATCCAATGTGATCAAATAAATCATGAATCTCTTCTTCATGGTAACCAACCTCATTTTGAAAAATAGCTAGGTTCTTCCTTTCAACCAGTAACTTCTTCAATCCATCCTTGGCTTGTTTATACCACTCAAAAAACATCTACATTTGAATCTTTTGATTCTCTATTGTTTTATCTAACTTATACCTCTCCATGACTAGATCTTTACCCTTTAGTGGATAAACTGTCCAATAAGAGAACTGAGCTCTGATACCAATTATTGGGATTGGAGAGATAGGGTACTAAGAGGGGAGGGGTGAATTAGTGACCACAAAAACTTTCAACTCATAAACCTTTCTAACCTTGAACAAAAAATAGTAGTAACCTTCAACTATTACTTGAATCCATTGCATGCATCATTCATTCATTTAACTATCAAAGTAAATGACATGAAATCAAAAAGATAATCATCACATAGCACAAGTATTTTAGTAATGCATAAACCTTTGTTAGAAGGTAAAAAATGTGGTGGGGATGACACCCACAAATTCTTTACTACTGCAGATAGAAAAGGTTTGCCTATTAGGGCTACAAGTTGTGATCACTTCTGGTGATCTTACCCTGTTAGGAGTAACATATTAGATCGATTAGATCTACCTAGTGATAGGATTTTAACAACACTACTTGAGTGTGCACTCGGTTAAGAGATTTACATAAAGACTGTTAGGTCTACTCTATTAGGAGATTTTACCAAAACTCCGTTACAATGATTAGAAAATAACAAGTAACTATCTGCTAATGACAACTCAATTTTTTTGATACAGATCAATGAAATATTGAATATATATTACCTTTATGTGTGAAGATCTTTGCTCTGTACTGCTCAATAGCCTTGTCCGATTCTGCTTAATCTGATTATCTCTAAATATTGTTCTACTTTGTCTAATAATTGAAAATCTTGAAGTTGGCTAATGCTTCAAGAACTTCTTCATTCATACATCTCCACAGTTATATCAACATGATGCAAAATACAATTATATAGCATACTGCTTTATGCCGCTTACAAAATTAGGTTACGATATCTTAGAGAAAAACCCTAAGATCTACGGTGTACAAAAATAGCCTAGATCAAACAATTACATGAAATCTTCATCGCATTTAATGAATATCTCAACAATAAATTATCCTCGATCTTGGTAAAACATTTTGTGATTCTGTTGTAACCATTTGCATAAATAAATGTGCCATTCCTGATTCCTATGTCATTTTATGTGATCCTTGGTAAACACTGTATATACTTCTCAGTAAATACACTCATGCTTAGTGTCCAGTCTGCTCGGTGTTTACTACGCTCGGTATCAATGTCTGATGCTTGGTAAAATTGTTCAGTTCTTGGTGTAAAGACTTAACTGACTAGCTTGAAATGCTTGCTTTTACTGACTAGGTTAACATAAGTAACCGACTGATGTCTTTGATACTAATGACAATCATTAATTCTCAATTAGAGATAACAAAGATCTTCGCAAATTACACTTAGCACAAATAGCTCTAGTTAATCGCTTTGGAATTGCTCTGCAAGTTCTCAAATTGCTAGTGAAATGAGAATAAATGGTAACATTCCATTTTATAGACACCCAATGATCGGCTTAGGGATTCATTAAAGGATTCGTACATTGAGTAGGTGTACAATAGTCTCAACCTTCTTATGTTAACTCGGTAAACATGAGCTCGGTCAATACTATCATTCAGTTTCAACTTGGTACATATTACATCTTGGCTATCACAAGAGCTCAACATACACTAGTGACTTGGTCACTACAAACTTAAATACCGATGCTCAACATCAAATATACAATATGGCTTCTTTCTCATATCTGTCCTAATGCATCTTAATTTATGCAGATATGGACTTTAACCTATCAAATATTATGAATTGATGTAAAATAAATCATTGTCGTATACAGTTCCTCACATACCTTCTTTGTTTAGTTTGAACTAGTGTGATCACCTGATTTATTGGATTGGGTGACCTCAAGTTCATTGGCTCCACTGCTGCTTGCCTCCTCTTTCTTTCTCCATGTCTTATTCATCTAGTTTCTCATCTGTTCAACAATCTCTTCATTCTTGACTTGTTCATTTCCTAGTATATGTGCTCTGCAATCTCTTTTTATGTGACCAATTTATTGCATTTGTAACAGACTAGACTTCCACTCATCCAACTCTTGGATTTGCCTCTAAAATGTGTCTTCAAACAGTTTACTCCAATATGACCATATTCTCCACAATAATGACAACTATACCATGTATTGTAGTCGCTATTGTATGTGTCACCTTTCCTAGGTGCTTTAGTCTTCTTATTGGATGTCCACTTAGCTTTGGATCTACACTCTTATGCTCTATGACCATATTTATGATAGTTAAAATAATGTCCTTGAAATCTAGGTGAGGTAGGTGGATTACTAACCTTTGACCTGCATTCCTGTCCCTGATGTCCATGTTTCTTACAATTAAAACAATTTTCATTAAACTTTTGTTTAGGATTGGACTTACCATTTTTGCTTTTGCAGATGTTTGTTGTGTGTCCTAGCTTTCCACAATGATGGCATGTAGGTTTCTTGTTCTTTGACTTTGCATTCCTTTGTTCTCCACTCTTTGATGATTCTCCTTCTTCAGTGGATGATAAGTGCTTATCATGTCGAAGTCCAGAAGTATCACTAGATCTTCTAGGCGACCTTAAAAATTCTTCAAAGTATTTCACAACTTCATTAGGCTTGTTCATCCTCTCATTGAGTTCTTTTTTAGATCTTAGTTCATTCTTCAGTTGGACATTTTTTGATCTCAGATTTGTGATTTCCACATCTTTCTTGATCAACTCTTGATTAGCAAGTAATAGTTGATTCACCATGTCCAATTGATTGTTTGTCAGCCTTTGCACGTCACATGTCCTTTCATCAAGTCTTATAGACATTTGTCTTTTGTCTTCTTCAACCATTGTTGTGTATTCTTTAGCTTTCTTTTTCTGTTCAGTTACTTCACAAAATCTTACTAATTGTATTTCTTGTTCTCTCTTTAGATTTACGATGTCTTCACTTAGTATGTTGTTTTTCTCCAGCATATCTGTTATAGCCTTGTCACTTTCGGTAGAATTACTATTGTCAAATACACCTCTAGTATCCTCTTCTCAATATTGAGTTTCATTATGTTGAATTGCCAATTCTCTCCTTTTGCTTAGGGATTTCTTCAATTCACCTCTGGCTACTTCAAGTTGATGTAGTTCAAGCTGGATGTCAATCTTCTGATTCACTATGATCTTTCCTAACTTATAAACCTCCATCTCCAAGACCTTAACTCACAGGTGATTAGACTTCTTTAAGAGACTTAGCTCTGATACCAATTGTTGGAAATCTATTATGGAAAACTAAGATACTAAGGGGGGGGGGGGGGGGGGTGAATTAGATATCTACTATTAACTCCATTTTGACATAAATTCACTTCCATAACATAAACATCAAATTAAATACCGAAATAGATCTAACATTCTAATATTCATCCATGAAATTGAAACATAACACAATGATTTTGGTTACCTAGAAACCCTTGAAAGGTAAAACTGGGGTGGGGATGACACCCACAAACCTTCACTACTGCAGTATTAAGTTTTTCTATCAGGGCTACAAAGTGTTGATCATAAACTAATGATCTACCTTGTGAGGGGTCTTCCCTACTAAGAGTTGAAAGACTTATTCAATCTACCTTGGTAAAAGTATTTAAACTTACAACAAAGTAAGAAATTGGATAAGAGATTTACTTAGGCCTGTTGGGACCACTCTATTAAGAGATTTTCCCTGATTCACCTGCTAAAATGAATTAGTACCCGATCCTTCAGTTTGCACTATAGTGCTGATAACAGATCTTCTCCTTCCAATACTTGTTTGATCTCCTCAATAAAATATATCTCTGTTATGTGCTTCACTGCCTTGCTCTATCACTTTTATTGATCTCTATCTATATCAAAGATTGGTTCTCTATTCTGTATATGAGATCCTTCATACTCTTCCTTAGATATCATCTTATATAGACAACAAAATATCCTCCTAGATCAAGATCAACGATCTAGATTCACTACTTATGTCACTTAAGCATTCCCTAAATCTAATTGGCTACATAGATTACAAAGGGATTAATGATTATAAATCTACTGCATAATCACCTCTATGATCTCCTCAACAAACATTAAATATTGTGTAGATGTCAGCCAAAATAGTTTACCTTAGTTTTTGTGCCATTACAAACACATATGTCAAATCTGGCTTGCTCGGCATATGAAGTCTCCGACACTCAACATTCACTGTTCTTCATATACTGGTGCTCAACACTGATATATCTACACAACTCTGCATAAACAGCTCAGTTATTATTGAAGTACTTGGTCACTTTTGACTTTCTCGATAACTGTACAAAATACAAGTCTAGACATAACTTGACCTTTACTAGATGGCTCGGTCGCAGTGATGACCGAACAACATTGCCTAGAAAATGACTAAGTGTAAGACACTAATAGAAAACAAAACTTAGGGATCAACAATCTCCCCCTTTGACATTAGTGGCAAAAACACTTTGTCATGACATTTTCATTACAACAAGAGTATTTAGTAATATGAAAATGTCTGATATGAATGCTCCCCCTAGGACTTTGACTCGATCTTCAAAAAAATTCTACTACATATATATACATAAGACTCTTTTGACATACAACTGAATATATACAAATTACAAAATAGTATGTCATACCATGATATATATTCCTTCATATATATAGCATTTTAGTTCACTTATTCGCTTCTGTCATGTCCTCGTGTCATTTCCCTTGGTTATGTTATTCCTATCATGGCATTCATCTCCCCCTTGTTTTTGTCACTTGAAGTTGCTGGGGTGTTGGGGTTTTGGAGTATTCTATCCAAAAATGGTTAATGGAGCTGCATTATCATACCTAATGCACTATCCCATATGGACCTTATAGACTCCAAAACCCATGTATTAATTTCTAGCTCAACAACTAGATCCACTAGGCTCTCGCCAATAGAAAGATGAGGGTCTTTCTATACTAACTCCTTTGTCATTGCTAATTCCTTCTGCATAACCTCTAGATGAGGTGTTAACATCATTTGTATGGAAATTATCCTTTCCCTTATTCTCCCATCATTAGCTATCAACTTGGCTAATCTTCCTTGTGCATGTAGCAATCTAGTGAAGTGGATGGAGCAGGAACTTGCATCCATGCTCAAGGAATGACTAGTAGACTTTTAGTATAATTACAGTTTATCTATCAAATCCTGATTATCCTTAGTGAACTCTTTAACATTACATAACTTCTTGTACAGAGAATGAGCATTTTGCACAACTTCATCTATGTTTGTCACTAAGGCAGAAAGTTATACCTGTTTCACTGCAATGTCAGTGGAAACCTTTTCTAGTACCTTGGTCTCAAACTTTCTCTCAGATCACTGTATAAGTTTATCATTTGATTGAATGTCATCACTATTCACCTTCTTAACAATTTGTGCTACTTGATCCAAGATAGGTGATGACTCATTCACATCATCCATTTCAAAAGCTTCAACAAAGATACCTTTAATCTCATGCAGGACTTGCTTTTGTTGATGCTCTCTCCTCAAATCTTCTTGTTTTCTCTTCTTCTTTAAGAGATATTGCAATACCTACATTTTCTCATATGTTAAGTTATCAGTGTCCCACTTAGGAATCATTGTAACTTCATCAAGTGTAACCTGTGTTCGAGGAGATTTCTCCTTCTTTTGTGATTTCTTCCTCGGTGTATTCCCACTCAGAAACTATATAAGAGCTTTTATGGCCTCTTGTTCCTTAGGCTCTGGTTTTTCTTTTTCTATCTCTTCTTCAATCTTTTCCTTTTCCCCCACATGAGGACTTGTTACAACTAATGCAAACTTATCTTCTTGCTCTTTAAGACTTTCCTCGACTTGTTCTTTCTTTTCTTCCTCGATAGGTGTATTCTCAGGTGTGATTGTCGACTTGTCATGTTTCTTGGCACTGGTACTCTATGAGGTTTGATGTTCAACTGTGACCGTATGAGGGCTTATAGGTGTAGTGTCCATAGTTGATTTTCTCTCAATCCTTGGATAATCTTGTACTTGGATTAGTACTAGATTGGTGCAAGGGAGAAACTTATCTGAGGCTGCCCCAACAAGTATTTGCTTATGTATTTCCTCCTCAATTAATACATTTTTTTATTGGGGTATCCTCAGTGATATCAATAATGGTGATCACATCTTGTGATTCCCTCACTTCAGTCTTTTGTCCTGCTTATTCCTCTACATTATGTGGTTCATCAATATCTTCCTTATTATCCAACTCCACTTGACTGGATGTACCTTCATTCGATTGTGAAATCTTGTCAATTATTAGTACAAAGATGATCTTCCAAAACCTTGTGCTCTATTACACAACATCTTCAACCTTATGCTGCAAAATAGAATATGCCCGAAGCTTGGGTACAAACCTATTTCTATATTGCTCCATATATTGCTTTATGTATGCTGGGGATAGATCTGGCATGACTTAAGCTAGATTACTCTCTCTTATCTATTTCTCAATCATCATGGCATCTTGCCATTTCTGATCTATTCTCTTGTATAGATCCTCAAGTATAAGATTCCTCATATGTAGTGGTGTCATTTTGAATGTGCACAACATCTCAAGCATAGCCTCTTCCACTTTTTCTTTGTCCTCATTGTTCAATTTTTAAAACTTTCTTTGTTTAAAGCCTACTAATCCAATAGTGCTATTGATATTGTGGCATATCTCATCCACAATCAATTGCCTTCTTTGTGATGATTCCTTCTTCTTGGTATTCTCATCAGTACATGTTTCCTCATCATTATTATCTTTCTCCAAGATTAGCTTCCTTCTTGGTTTCTTCATTATGTTGCTCGGCACAACCTTAGTCTGAACATATTTCCTCTTTCTTGATACTGGTGTCTTCTTCTATGGCTTGAGAACTATGATAGTAGAAGCTGCCATTATTCTTGGTTTAAGTAATGCAGGAGTACTCTTTGGTTTCTGTAATCGTCTTTTGCTAGGATCAACAACTGATGCCTTCTTGCCTTTCTTTGGAATTTCAATTTCCTCCTCTTGACTCCCTTTTGACTCACTAGACTCATCTTCACCTAGTCCTTGTGTTAACTCAAGAGGTGTATTTTCCTCTTCTCCTTCTCCTAGCATCTTCTCTAGGTTCTTAACTAACTTCTTCCTTTTTCTCTCCATGGTTGCAGATTTCAACCTAGACTTAGCCTCCTCATAAGTCCCAAAAGTTTTAGCTTTTCTATCAATTTATTCAGATAATAGGGCAATTATAGCTACTGTTGTCTCATCTATATTAACTTCTTAAGGTAACGACCTAAGCCATGATACCCTTGGTGTAATTTCTTGCATATAAGTGAAGTCGATATCCACTAGGAGACATATATCATCATAGTACTTCTCCACTAGGGATACTAGAATCCTACTCCTCTTCCTCATTTTCTTTTTGAACTCCACAAAATAATTGTCCATCACACTCAAAATTATCTTGTAATTGATCAATACACTCATTTATCTATTGGGTGACTAGTTAGTCCTTATTCCATACTACATCTTCAATAGTAGGAAAACTATTTAGAACATAAAAGAATAGACAAGTAAGCAGAGAACCAAACTTACACATTGAATTCTTTGCCTTCCTGATAGAGTGAGGTTCTCGGCAAGCTGAGTCAATTGTAGCTCAGCAAGATCATAAGTATGATCTTTCTTCACTATCTTCCATGCCTTGTCAACCACTATACAAGGAATACTATCTAGCTTGCTAGACTAGTAGAATTTATGAGCAATCACTCTCACTGCAAAATCAATTTCTGGATCAGTGATTGTAGAGATGGTCATCCCTCTTTTGTTCCATACTGGTTGAGTGCTTGCTTGTATAATTTTCGTACTCTATCATCTCATTGTCTTTTTCCCTATAAGACTAGGGTAACCACTGACACGATGTATCATCTCCTGTGTAATCTTGACCACTCCACCCTCCAGCCATATCTTCATGTCATGTATTCGGCTCAACATAATTTTTATCCATTCAACCTTAAAATTCAATGGGAAATAAAAGGCACAAACTAACCCTCTCTCGGCAACCTTCTGGTGTTCAGCCTTCAGCACTCTGCTATCACATAGCTTGTCATATGCTTCCCTTAGCTCATAGTCTCCTATTTCTCCAATCTTACACATGTAGCATGTGCGTACATTGTTAATCATCATAACCTTAGGAGGGATTGATGACAGGGCACCCATGAGGTCTCCCTTCACAACACTTTTAGGAACAACTTGAAATTTCTACAGTTTGCACGCATCATTCCTTACAAGTTGAACGTTTAATATTTCCTTTCCTTGCTTCATGGCTGCAACAGATGATGTAGATGCCATATCTCTAAAATTTAAGGTTCAAATTATGAGTTTGAGTTGCTCAGTAAATACCTTGTTCCAACAGTTCTTAGATGTTTGTCGATGACACGCTGTAAAGATCTTCACAAATTACACTTAGCACAAATAGCCCTGATTAATCACTTTGGAATTGCTCTGCAAATTCTCAAATTGCTGGTGAAATGAGAATAAAAGGTAACATTCCATTTTATAGACACCAAACGGTTGGATTAGGGCTTCATTAAATAATATGTACAATGAGTAGGTGTAGAACTGTCTTGACCTTCTTATGTTAACTCGGTAAACATGAGCTTGGTCAATACTATCATTCAATTTCAACTTGGTACATATTACATCTCGGCTATCATAGGAGCTCAACATACACTAGTGACTCTGTCACTACGAACTTAAATACTGATACTCGACATTAAATATACAATATGGCTTCTTTCTCATATCTATCCTAATGCATCTTAATTTATGTAGATATGGACTTTAACCTATCAAATATTATGAACTGATGTAAAATAAATCATTGTAAGATACAGTTCCTCACATATCTTCTTTGTTTAGTTTGAAGTAGTGTGATCACCCAATCCATTAGATTGGGTGACCTTAGGTTCACTGGCTCCACTATTGCTTGCTTCCTCTTTCTTTCTCCATGTCTTATCCATCTGGTTTCTCATCTATTCAACAATCTCTTCATTCTTGAGTTGTTCATTTCTTAGTATATGTGCTCTGCAATCTCTTTTTATGTGACCAATTTTGTTGCATTTGTAATAGACTAGACTTCCACTCATCCAACTCTTGGATTTGCTCTAAAATATGTCTTCAAATAGTTTACTCCAATATGACCATATTCTCCACAATAATGACAACTATACCATGTATTGTAGTCGCTATTGTATGTGTTACCTTCCTATGTGCTTTAGTCTTCTTATTGGATGTCCACTTAGCTTTAGATCTACACTCTTGTGCTCTATGACCATATTTATGATAGTTAAAATAATGTGTTTGAAATATAGGTGAGGTACGTGGATTACTGACCTTTGACCCGCATTTGTGTGTCTGATGTCCATGTTTCTTACAATTAAAATAATTTTCATTAAACTTTTATTTAGGATTGGACTTACCATTTTTGCTTCTGCAGATGTTTGTTGTGTGTCCTGGCTTTCCACAATGATGGCATGTAGGTTTCTTGTTCTTTGACTTTGCATTCCTTTGTTCTCCACTCTTTGATGATTCTCCTTCTTCAGTGGATGATAAGTGCTTATCATGTCGAAGTCCAGAAGTATCACTAGATCTTCTAGGTGACCTTAATAGTTCTTCAAAGTATTTCATAGCTTCATTAGGCTTTTTCATCCTCTCATTGAGTTCTTTTTCAGATCTTAGTTCATTCTTCAGTTGGCTATTTTCTGATCTCAGATTTCTGATTTCCACATCTTTCTTACTCAACTCTTGATTATCAAGTAACAGTTGATTCACCATGTCCAATTGATTGTTTGTCAGCCTTTGCATGTTGCATGTCCTTTCATCAAGTCTTATAGACATCTGTCTTTTGTCTTCTTCAACCATTGTCTTGTATTCTTTAGCTTTCTTTTTCTGTTCGATTACTTCACAAAATCTTACTGATTGTATTTCTTGTTCTCTCTTTAGATTTATGATGTCTTCACTCAGTATGTTGTTTTTCTCCAGCAGATTTGTTATAGCCTTGTCACTTTCAGTAGAATTACTATTGTCAAATAGACCTCTAGTATCCTCTTCTTGATATTGAGTTTCATTCTGTTGAATTGCCAATCCTCTCCTTTTGCTTAGGGATTTCTTCAATTCACCTCTGGCTACTTTAAGCTGATGTAGTGCAAGTTGGATGTCAATCTTCTGATTCACTATGATCTTTCCTAACTTATAAACCTCCATCTCCAAGACCTTAATTCACAGGTGATTAGACTTCTTTAAGAGACTTAGCTCTGATACCAATTGTTGGAAATCTATTATGGGAAAGTGAGATACTAAGAGGGGGGGGGGGGGGGGGGGGGGTGAATTAGATATCTACTATTAACTCCATTTTGACATAAATTCACTTGCATAACATAAACATCAAATTCAATATCGAAATAGATCTAACATTCTAATATTCATCCATGAAATTGAAACATAACACAAAGATTTTGGTTACCCAGAAACCCTTGAAAGGTAAAACTGGGGTGGGGATGACACCCACAAATCTTCACTACTGCAATATTAAATTTTGTCTGTCAGGGCTACAAAGTTTTGATCATAAAATAATGATCTACCCTGTGAGGGGTCTGCCCTGCTAAGAGCTGACAGACTTATTCAATCTACCTTGGTAAAAGGATTTAAACTTACAACGAAGTAAGAACTTGGTTAAAATATTTACTTAGGCCTGTTAGGACCACTTTGTTAAGAGATTTTCCCTGATTCACCTGCTAAAATGACTAAGTACTTGATCCTTCGGTTTGCACTGTGGTGCTGATAACAAATCTTCTCCTTCCAATACTTGTTTGATCTCCTCAATCAAATATATTTCTGTTATGTGCTTCACTGCCTTGCTTTGTCACTTTTACTGATCTCTATCTATATCAAAGATTGCTTCTATGTTCTGTATATGAGATCCTTCATACTCTTCCCATACTCTCTTACTCTCATACATCATTTTAGAGTTTAGATCTCATCTTATATAGACAACAAAATATCCTCCTAGATCAAGATCAACGATCTAGATTCACTACTTATGCTGCTTAAGCATTTCCTAAATTTGATTGGCTACATAGATTACATAGAGATTAATGATTACAAATCTAAGACATAATCACCTTCACGATCTCCTCAACAAACATCATTGTGTAGATGTCAGCCAAAATGGTTTACCTTAGTGTTTGTGCCATTACAAACATATATGTCAAATTTGGCTTGCTCGGCATATGAAGTCTTTGACACTTGACATTAACTGTTCTTCATATACTGGTGCTTGACACTGATATATCTACACAACTCGGCAAAAACTACTCAGCTATTACAAAAGTACTCGGTGACCTCTGACTTGCTCGGTAACTATACAAAATACAAGTCTACACATAACTCGGCCTTTACTAGATGGCTTGGTCGCAGTGATGACCGACCAACATTGCCTAGAAAATGACTAAGTGTAAGCCACTAATAGACAACAAAACTTAGCAATCAACATAACTAGCAAGGTAAAACACTCATTCCATACCAATAACTTTGTTTCCTTCAATGTGAATAAGAAAACCAATCTCTCAACTTAAGGATTTATAGTACTTGCCTCCAGTTTCATTGATAAATATATAAGCCAACCTACAATAATAAACATTAGAAACGTAGGTTGCTAAGGTCTTATCTTGAAATCTACGCCAATACTTCATAGAATGTCAAATTTACAAATATACCCTACTTCTCATTTGAATGATATGGAATAAAAAAATGACTATAAATAATTCTTAAAAATCTAATTAGCATTGTTCAATATGAAAGTATTTTGAATTATTGTCAACTTTATTATAAAATTAACATTTAATTTAGTTTCACATAAATTTTAATTCTAAATATTTTTTAGTTATCATTCTATAAAAATTACAACTATTTTTTATAAAAGATTCATTATAAATTATAAAATAATTGAATTAAGGTTTTCATTAATTTTACATGTAAATAGATAGTAAATAAATTTTACATAATTTTATTATAAAAATATAAAATTATTACACTAATTTCAGCAAACTGGACAATCCAAATAAACATTACATACATTTTATATAATCTTAAATGTAATTACAGATTTAACTATAAAAAAACTCTCTCCCCTTAATAAATTTTTACTATAATTATCAAACTAACCGTTGGCCATTACTAGTCGTCGTTCTTAGGATATTCGATATATTGATAGATTGAGAACAAAATAAACGAAATATCTATATATCAGACTGGTAGGTTAGACCGACATAAACTCCATTTCTAGATTTTGAATAGAAACCGGATCACATGCAACTATGGCTCGAACTCGAAATCGAAATCCATTATAAAGTAGTATGTAATCTTCACTAATGTCGACACCCTGAGTAACGACAAAACAATTCAAACGATTGAAAGATCACAGTTATGGTCAAATTATGGCAAAGAATGTTTTCTGACAAAAAAAATCAGTAAAGCCACATAGAATTTCTGGGGCACCATAGCAGAGAAAGGTTGCAGGCAATATGGAGAATATGGATCCACTGCCCAGTCCCAAAACCCCTCTCAGCAACAACCCGAATTCCTCTTCACCTGACGAATTTTCTTCCATGGAAGTGGTGACTAGAGAAAATGAAGATGCTGTGAGCGAAATCTTGGAGGGGGGCGACCCCTCCCTGCCTTTACAATTACCCCAAACTCCTAAGGCAATCGATTATTCTCAGGTGAATTTAAATTCCTTATGTTACCCTTAAAAATAAATTTATTTTGATTTATTTTTCGAATTTATTTACAATTACCGCAAACTGCTAAGGCAATCGATTGTTTTCAGGTGAATTTGAATTCCTTCTTTTACCCTTCCTAATTACAAAAAAATAAAATAATTTTGCTTTATTTTTCGAATTTATTTTCGGTCCCATTTAAAAGTTTCGTAATTACAAAGGATTGTACTGCAGGTTTTCCCTTGTATTGTACTGTACACAATTGCATAGAATTGTACTTCAGATGTAGCAGAACATGAAATTAGATGTAGTAGGACATGAAATTAGCATGCCCACCATGCCTACTATAATGGTAAAATGTTCTTAGAAATGCTTTGGTAAATTTTTTTTGTGGAGAGTCCTTCCTTTAAAACTTTTCATTTCATTTCATTTCATTTAAGATTTCACTATCAAGAAATATATCTTGGCTCAAATTTGCTTAAGACTTGAACCGAGCTTTGTATAATGAAGTATACCACACCCTCTATTGGATGTGGTAGTTTCCCAACGTAAACACTCAGCAGTTCGTAAATACTGGAATGACAATTAGATCTAATAGTTTACTCCATTTAAAATACTCAACATTTTGACCCAAGACTTGCATCGATTCTCGTTTGTTGGAGCACAACATACCCACACTTGGATATGGTAGTTTACCCTATTAAACATTCACCCATTTTACATACTAACATGTGACACGACTTGTGGGATTTGAACACAAATCTCCACTACGATGTTAAGCTGAAATGTAAAAGATGACTTCATTTTATTTTTTGGTTTTGGTAATGTCTTTTATTGGTTAGAATTGGGAACCTACCAAAGTGTAGTTCGCTAAGGAGTCAATTACTAGTTGCTCAAAATAATAGAATCTGCAAAATTGATTGTAAAATCGAGCAGCTTTACTCCTGGGCTGAAGGACGTGGTTGTAAAAAAGACTATTATTATCATCTCTACATAGTCACCATACCAGTTTGATTTATGGGCTCTAATTATGGAGATAAGGGAACTTTTTATTTGTTCGTTTTGCTTTACATCTTCCATGAGGAGCATAGAACTTACTATCACACATCAAATAAATATTCAGTGGGGTCAATCAAAATTGATTTCTAGCAAAGTGGATGACTAGTCTAGTCATACCTTTATTTAAGAATGGGGACTTAACAATTCTTCAAACTTGTAAACTATCATCATGTATCCTCTTTTGAAAACTCTTCAGAAAGATGATAGAGCGTAGGGTTAGAAGTTGGGCCAAGGAAAAAGGAAAGGGAGCGAAGGATCAAGAAGGTTTTTTGAACAAAACAGTCAACAATAAGCTACTATGTCATGGTTAGACACTTGATTTAAATGATTTGGAATAAAAAGATGTCTTGTTGTTTCATTTATTTCAAGAAAATCTATTACACAAACAAAGGAACATGTTAAAGTTCCAGGTTTATTTGGAGGCAACAGTTCATAGGCTCCGTGAACAAGTCAAGGTCAAAATGAGTGCTTTTAGTGTGGCACAAATGTCAAACAGGGCTGCCTTTGGTAGTCCACATTGCTTGAGTTTTGTATTGACATGTTGGAAGACTGGATAGACAATGATAGGGGTTGAGAATCCCTCTTGGCTGGCTATTTGTTGAAGCTCTTCTTGTATGCAAATGGTATCATTAAATTGCAAAGGCAACCCAAAACTTGAGAGTCTGCTTAAAGGCTTTAGCACTATTTTGTAAAGAGTCAGGGATGTAGGTAAACATTGACAAAACCAAAATACTCATTTTCTGCCTTCAAAGAAAAATAACAGTTAAATTTTTAGTTTAAATGTGAGTTTTTTGAAGCGCCATCAGAATATAAATATTTTAGTCTAACCTTCACAACAAAAATTGTTGGGATGCATGTAGAAAAAAGAGAAGTGAGGAGGATGGAGGGCTATACTTCATAAAAGATACATGAAAACTAAGTTAATCAGATAAGAAGATCACAAGGGTCTTATTTCAGTTGCATTGCACTCTAGTGGTGTTGTAAAGGTTTGAGATCTAGGCGTATGGCACATCAATTTTGAAATGAGAGCTAATAGAAAGGATCTAGAAGCACTTCTATCTGATTTATTGCCTCCTAACCTTTAACAGGGTTCCTTTAGTTGCCTTTAATCTTGAAGAGAAATAAGCTCTTATGGATACTCCAATCTTATACCAGCATCACTCCCAAGGACAGCAGAAGGCTCCAAGATGCAATTATTACTTTCCAACCGAATTCCCCAAAGAGACCACAACATCAATGGGATCTTCTATAAGGGTTGCAAAGATTTTGAACCTCTTGGCCAGCTACAGAGTTGTTATTTGATTGAGGTTGGGACAACCCAACTGAACACCATAAGCTGAGTTACTTGATTCCAACTGTTCATTTAGAGGGGGGTGGTGTTTGAGAACATGTTCTACTGATTCTTTAACACTTGAACAGAAAGCACAATGATTGATCATGGAAGCCTTGCGTAATTAGTCAATATCTTATTAAGAGTAGCCAACCAAGCAAAATAATTGTATTTTGGTGGTGCTTCATTATACCAAATTAACATCACCAACCAATCCTTCATTGGAAGAAAGTGTTTGTTGTGTAGAAGGGGAATATCCTTACCAAACCAAATACTTACTAATGTGATCAGAAATCTAGTGAATACAATCCCCTTTGCAAAGGCAATCAATTTTTAAAGAAGGGAAGCAAACATGGCCTCTTTTTGGTTTGTGGGGAAGGGGAGGCCTTCAAAACCTTTTCACGAATGGAAGAGACAATCATCAATTCAAGACTTAGACTAATAATTGTACACTTTGTGATCCCCAAAACAACATAATGCTTCCCTAGCTTCAACCGACTTTAGGTTTTTTCATTGGGGTGGGGGTTTTGAAGCCAAGAATCACAGTTCAAGTTTGTAGAACTTGGTCATCCCCTAAATCCCAAGAAAGCCGAGAGCCAATAATTGCTTGTGAATAGATCAAGGAATCCCAAATGGATGAACCTTTAGGAAGGACATCTTCACCCCCCAAAAATGAGAACTTCTTGCTTGCCTAGATACTTCATCCTGAGAAGAGTACACCAACAATAATTGGGATAGTCCATAAATTCCTAGGCCAACTTCGCACCCAAACCTTGATCATTTCAATTGGGGTCCTTTACAGTACTCCACTTTGAGGTTCTAAACTACAAACTCCTTGTCACCTAAGCAAATGGAATTTTCTTTCTTCACTTGTTCCTTCCCAAATAAAGTTCCTATAAATGCCACTATCTTGCTTAGCATAGCCTTGAGATTTTGAAGAGCTGACAAAATTTAGACAGGGATTGCTTGAAGGATGCTCTAATTTTGATCCAATGCCTTGCCAGATTGAGCGAACTCCCACTCTAAGTTGCAAAGCAATCTTGGATTTTCTTTACCACTTCATCTCAAAGTTTTGATCAATGAAGATCTGTGAAGAAAGGTTTACCAAGCGTTTGAGGGTGGCTACTTCAATCTTGAAGACAAATCGTTGATAAGTTGACTTGAAGCAGAGCCATAGCATTTGAAGATCTCTTTCCAAGTCCTTGCTGTTGCACCATTGAAGAGAATAATGCCATTCACAAATTGCCTATGAATAATTGGTCTAAAAAGAGGGAGGGTTTTAAACCGGCAATCTTGCCATTCAAATAATTCTTGAGACTAAGTATACCAAGAGCTTGAGCCAAAATGATAAAGAGATAGGGGAAAGAGGATATCTCTATCTTATATCACGAGAGTGTTGAAATAAACCTGTTGGACTCCTTGGGTCTCTATTTATAGACCCAAGCACTAGTAACCCAAGTGAATGATGTAGGAGCATCCTAGTTCACTGGTGATCTTGCATAGCCCAAAAATAAATAAATTGTCATTTCAGTTAATCTTGTTTTATTTGGTTTTCCTTTGTCCTTTGCAAGCAAGGTTTGTAGGCAGTCAATGGACACATCTAGTACATAGAAAATTAAAATGTTCCACTTTTGGTAAATTTGTGATATAATGTTTTGAAGACGATTGATTTAATTGCACAACAACTTAGAGTTGTGACTTCAAAGTGAGAGAGAGTAAATCCAATGCCCAAGTATGCAATTGGTTATTTTTGTTGCTGATTTGAACTAAGTGAAAATTGCAAAAGAGGGGTTCTTGGTGCTTCAAATACCCAGAATGAGAGGGAGATATGTAAGGGAAAAGAAGATTTAGGAAGCATACTCTACACCCTTGCCTATAATATATACTGCTGGCCGCACCACCTGAAGTGCCATTTTTAGGTTTTTCTTATTGATATTCTCTGCTGTTTGGATTGATATAACAAGGTTTTGCAGACCATACAGTTGCAAGAATAAGTTGAGTACCTTGTTATTAGCCATACCACTCATTGACTAGGTTGTACTATGCACATGGGGGTGTGTGAAAAAGGATGGGGAATCACTGCAGCTTTCTTTTGTATTTTGGGTGTTATGGTGGTGCCTAGTACTCTTAACCTCCATCCTATCACTTATGTATTGAAACATTGGATTTACATGGTGTGATGAGCTGATTTGGGTGCTAGCAAGAGGTTGTACACTTTTGTACTGAGCCTTATTAGTATGATTTATTTGTTGTTACTGCTGTTGAGTGTTGTTCTACATCATAGACTGCTTTGAGGTATGCCATTTTCAATGGATTTCAGTTTGAGGGTGGTTGTATGAACACTTTGGAGGGTTGGCCAAGGTAATCAATACTTTGCATCAATTTATATTAGCGAGCCATTAATCCAAATGTTGATTTATAATGCAATTTATCAATATATTGTAATACCTTGGATGGTAGTACGGCAGGGGTTTCAAATTTGCATTTTAATGTAATTGCACACTCCATTTAATAAGCATAGATAAGGATGGCTTGCCTCTTTGTATCCCTTTCTTACTTAATGCAATTGCACACTCTGCTGAATAAGTGTAGAAGTGGCTGGCTCTGCTGCCTAATGTGTTTCCCTTTTAGTTCTTGTATCAAGCACACTCCACTGAAGAAGTGTAGACTTGGTTGGTTCTGCTGCCTAGTGTGTTCCCTTTCAGTTTCTTGCATCAAGCGCATTCCATCAAAGAAGTGTTGACTTGGTTGGCTCTGCCACCTTTTGTGCTTCAGTTGCTTAGATCACTTCATGTGCTGCTTTTTCAGATAATGGGTGTGTTCCTATACATTGTATGCTCAGCTTACCCATTTTGGGAACTGGGTGATCAGAAAGTGTCAAGGGCATTGAATTGTCGCTTTTCTTTAGTTGAAAATTTCAATTTTTTTGGGGTGGTTATTACAGAGTAGTTTTAACTTGTGAGTACTCACAAGGCAGGAAGTAATTGCACTGTTTTAAAATTGAAGCACAATAAGTAAGTAAATACAACATGGTAGGACCTCCTTGTCTCTATTTAGAGGTGCCATATGATTCCGACATTTTTCATACTCTTCCCCATTCTGCATGTCTTGGGTGACAACCTTGACCACACAGTTTCTCAAAAAGGTGGAAGGATCGTACAAGGTCTCCATAAGCCTTATCATTCATTTTGATTATTTTTGAGAGTAGCTGGGAAGAAGATTGTAACTAACTTGGTCACCCTGTTTCTATGAGTAGTCGTTTGAGGAATTTGAATGGATTGGATGAGGTCCCCATAAGCCCCACGATTCCATCTAATTTCCTAAACAACTAGACCATGAATAAATAGCATGATCTAAAAACAATTCATATAAAAATAGATACTTTAGCATATATACATAATACAATATAGTTTTCACACATACATGATTGATTCCACAAGCTCAAGTTCAGTCATGCCAGATTGTATAGGACAAAGAAAAAGATACACAAGACAAGCCACTTGTCAACTCAGCTGCAGGACAAATTGTATTGTGTTGATTCAATATCGAGTCCTTCAAGCCTTCAAGATTAAAGAAGGTTCCAACTAGTATCGAAACTTTGACCAATAATCCCACTAGAAATAATATGGTATTTAATTAGCAACATTCATATTACCATGTAGATCTAATTCACTACTTTGGTTTTGTTTTACCCTAGTCTTCATTGCCCAAGTCATATGTCATCATTACTTAGGGTTTTCAAGAATTAACAATTCAGCAAGACAGTTATATAAAGTAAGGCAGTCCACACTGACACATATCTAAGTAAGGTCAGTCATGTCGAAAAGTTTTTATCACTGTTTCCTCCTAGTACACTTGACACTAGTAACTCGATTTCTGCTCCTTAGCCCATAGGGATTGCAAACAGAGAACCAAAAAGAGCCAAATATAAACACCTTGATACTGCTGCAAGGACCAAGTCTATTGAAAATAAGGATGAGTTAGTCAATCATATGATCACAACGTATGGACTGAGCTAGCTGATAACATCTAAGCCAATCACTATTACAAATCTAACACAAGCAAAATCCATTATTTCTACCCAATCCTTAAAACAGACTGGGGGCTTTCATTCACAAAAGTATCCAACAGTTGAATAACATGGACCTCAAGAGTAACTCAGAAGGTAAAATCGATTGGCAATGCCATTGTATAACTATAATATACAACCTTGAACATGGTAGACAATCATAATACTGGCTAGAAGTACCACCTTGAACATCAAGCGCATCTAACAGAAATGACCAAAACAACTTGTCTAACAGTAGAAAAATAAAGTACCGTACAGAGATATGCTGTCCAACATGTAGTGATCAACAAACATTAACTCACATGGACAATCTTAAGCAAGAATGACACAAACAACCTATTGCACTTGTTTAGTTTTTTTCCATGTTGCTGCACTGATGTGACAGTGTCTTCCTTGATGATACTCTCCCTCAACAGGGACGGAAGCTCACAAAAGAAAGAATCATAAATATATACATGGTACATCAAACATTATTCAGAGTATAACAGTCATAAATAAATATAAGAACCGTAAATAAATATCTTAGAAATATTGTCAGAGCCAATTTAAAATCAGCTGTAACAAATTAAAACAGAAAAAGATAATCAAAACTCTTAATAAAAGATAATCACAGTCATAACTTCTTATTAAATGCTAAACAGCAAAAGATAATCAAAACTCTCAATAAATCATTAATTGACAGCTGTCCATGGTCTTAGTACAATTATCACAAAAATAATTTTAATTATTTAAATGTAATCTATGAGGGGTACTACACACGCAGAGGCATATGGAAAAGATTCACTGAAATGAATAACATTCAGAAGATACTGTAGAAGCTAGAACATGAGGAAAGAGACAACTATCTATTAGCATAAGAAGTGGAACAAACTTTCTTCCTTCTAATTGCACAATTTTCTCTCATCAAAGAGAAAAGTGAGCCTTGAAAGGATTTTAATATCATGCCCAAGTAGTTACTTCATATTCTATTTTTTTCCCTTCTCGAGGTTCCGCTTAAGGCGGGTTAGTGGCCAATACAGAAACACAGAATTAATTTCTCTTAATCTACAAGATTATGCAAAATTACAATAATTGAAGTCACCCATCATGCTGTTAGTTGGCAACAAGCAATCTTGATAACCCAATATTTTACCTAATCAAAGGAGGAATCATCCTTCTTGCAAATGGTAAAAGCCTGTGTTACATAGGGACACATGCTTACTCCTCAAACCCCCCAAGGCATTTTGGGGAGGGGGGTACGTTAGGGGATGTTCCTTAGCCATCCACCCCAATATGTGAAAATCTAGAAAGGTCCCTGCACACGTCCCGAAAATCAGTGATGGCAGGAAACATGTAGGTGGCACCTAGCTGTCCCCAAGGTGGTTTGGAATGTCTCAGACGTCCCCTGACCGTCCTGGGCACTGCTAGGTGTCTCCTGCAAAAAACAATTCTTATAATGTTTTGAAAAAATAGTTCATAACAATTAAAAAAACACTGTTAAATATGTCATGACAGCATTATAACAGCAATAATTACACGATAGAATTTATAACAGAAGCAATAAATATATCATGACAACAGTGACAATGATGACTGTAATATAACACTGCAACAGCAACAAATATTATCATGATTCAAATTGATAGTTGATGACATAGGTCATATAACAGTTAAAACTAACAACAATAATTTGAATTCTGATTCCACTGTTCAACAAAGTTAAAAACGTCAAAATTCTGGATATGTAATATCCCCCTATGGATATTTGCTTTAGATTTTCCAAATGTTTCACAGGAATTTAAGCAAACAATTTATATGCAAACTGATTTCTTTTTATCCAACAAATTATACTGAAAATCATGTAATATCAGACTGAAATAGAGACCTGAAATTAAATATGAAGATAAATCATACAATTTCATTTTCCAAACAAATATGAAATACCTCTATTTCTGCAAGTTTGTCTTCAAATGAAGACTTCACAAATTTACCCAGCTGTGAACTTCGTCACGAATCCACCAAGAAAATGAATTGAGTTTCCGTCCAATCCACCAAGAAATCCTTAAGGTTTTCGTTTTCAAGTTCCAAAATTGAAAGCTAGAAGCTCCCAAAATTCTCTGAGAGAAATAATAAACCAAGCATGCCAAGAATGAGCCTCTCAATGTTCTTTAATAGCACATCCCCGTGGCTTCATTTTCTCTCTGCCTGCCTCTTGATATTCCTTTACTTTGTCTCTTTATTTCGCCTCTTTAAATTAAAATGACTTTTATTAATTTTTCACTAAGCTCCATTTAAGTCATTTTAATACTTTATTAAATAATTAAATTAAGCTGCCATTAAATTTGATATAATTTGACAACTTAAAACTTAATTATTTAATTGACTATTAATGTCCCCAAAAGGGGACATTAAAGTCCTCCCTTCCTGGAGATGGCTTGCCCTCAAGCAATCTGCATTTGCATGTTGAAACCTAATGCTTGGATCCCATATCAACCTTAGGAATCATGTTCTGCCAAACCCCTGCGCTACTTTGATATAAATATCGCTATGCTTGGAATTATGAAGCCACTCATCAAAATCCTATAGAAGTAATGTACCTAACATACCACTGCCAGGATCCCAAATGATCATGCTGTCAAAATTGCCAAATATGAAGAGATAGTAGTATCTCAAGGAGCTATCAACACTGAGCAACACTCCAACTCCAAATGATCTCCCATGGAAGTGCAAAACACACAACATAGGTATAGGAGAAACCATATCAACCCATCCTAAGATGTTGGTGTAAAGTAGAATAACTCCCATAGGTTTGAAAACTCTAAGGGAGCTGAAATCAATGCCATGCAATACATCCTACCAAGGTAACTCAAGAAAGACCACACCAACAAACTCCCTGTCAATCACAATCCAGGGTAATAGAAAGAATAATCCATTCAACCAAAAAGTAAGAATCTTAGTATCTCCCCTCATGAAATCCCAGACAAGAATTTGATCTATCATTGTTGAGGAATTGGAATAGAAGTCAACATAACAAACCACCTCTGTGGTCAACCACTGAAAACATGACATTGATAGTTAACCTCCAAATGCGAGTATCCCAACTATCCCAACTCACTATAATCAACCCATCATCATCTGAAAGCACACATAATAATGCTATGAAGTGACCGTAGTAACTCAAATTCCCCCAAGTGGAACTAAAGAATAATTGAGTTGTGCCCAAAGGATGTCCCATAGCTAACTGCACTAAAGTCTGCAAGTGCACAAAATTAAATTGCTCCATGACTGAGTCAACACCAACATTACAAAGGAGCTAGTACAACAGTAAACAATCTTAAATACCATTGAATACATAGGAGTCATGAGCATCGAAGTAGCTGAAAATCCATCTCTTGTGATGAAATCATATCTACCATCCACTCTCAACCAAGAACTACTCATTTACTGAACCAAAGAATCCATCCAACTCATCTGTAAATCAAAATTTGAACTCATGTGTAAGCTGATCTGAAAGTGGGCAGCAGTATTCCACTCCTGAAATCCTGTGACCAAAAGTCATCACGAAAAACTGCACCTGGGTCCCAAATCTTGCAATCTATTCCATTCTCATCATTAGAGTCAGAAAGAACTCCCTCATCCAACTCAAAGACTAGATTATCAAATGTCCAATCAACATCCAACCTCAAACAAAGAGTTATCAACCAACTGAATACTATCCTTTACTCCCAACTCATACCAAGGTTCTAGCTGGTCCAAAAATTTATTACTTGATCTTTTGGAACATTTATCCAAATCACAAGTCTGTTGTATGCTGTCAAGTTCCTTAATCCATTTCTTGAAAAACTTAGTCCTTCCATTGTTCTTCTGCTTGTTGAAATGAGTAGTAACAACAATTTGATTTTTTGCTTCTCAAAGAGCCATTTGTGTATTCTCCAATATCTCTTGAGTATCTTTAAGCTCCATGATGAGCTTATTGACCTCATCTATCTTTCCTTCAATTTATCATCATATACTTTAGCAACCCTTAAGATATGAGTCATGTCTGAAAGTGAATACAAATATTTAGACTTCATAGATTCTAGGGCTACTTTGACCACTTGCAAATCAACAAAATAAGAATCACATTCCATGCCCCTTTGTCTCCTTTCGATCTGAACCTTCCCATGGAGATCTTCAATGATCTTGTGAGTGTCATCATAATGTACCAAAGTTGCAACAACCATAGCATTGGTGATCTTTAGCTGATCCTTCAAAGTATGTTTCTCAACACCATCATCTTGAAATGCATTTTCTGATTGGTCATCCAAAACACCATCATCCATCAATGAACTGCGGCTATTAAGAGCACATGATTCATCATACCTTTCAAGGTTGTCGTTCAATGTCATCATGGGCCTCAAACTCCTTTTTTGATTGATTTGTATACAAAGTCAAGGTTGCTGTGTAATGTCCCCATTTTTCAGACTTTGGGATTAGCTTAGTTTGGTAACCCTTGTAAGCTAATCAGGTTGTCAGAGGGGGTCGGTTAGCAGAACCAGTGGTTGGATTCCACTTTGGAGATTCTAGATGCTAGGATTGCTCTTCGTTGGGTTCAAATTGGTGGACTTATTGTTTTTAATAAGTGGCATTTTGGGTATGGCTATGTTTAGCAGGGCGCCTGTGCAGGAGTTTCAGTTGTTTTAGAGTTTCTTCTGCAGAATCTCCAGTTTGAGAGACTTACTATTTATAGTAAGTCTATTTTGGTCAAATGGCTATTTCTGGCAGGGCAGTTTGAGCTTGGGGCTCTGTTGTCAGAAGTTAGATTTATTTTGTCAGGAAGTTTCAATGGCTTCATGTTTTAAATGTGGTTATTAAATTAAGTTATATTAATTTAATAACTTTATGACTTTAATGTTATAAAACGATGGTGTGTTGAAGAAGCCACATTAGTGAAAAGTGTGAAGTGGAAGCTTTTTCATAAAGCTTATAAATATAACATGAAAAAGCCATTCTTCTCACCTTATGTCATTTTATAAAATCTGTGAAGTGTGAAAAGTTTCTTTGGAGGAGAAAATCGATTTTTCTTTGGAGAGCTAGGGTTTGGAACTTGGTCTTCATTCTTGGAGAGAGTTCTACAACGAATTTCTTGTGTTTGGTATTCAGATTTTGGAGAGAACAATCAATACATTGTTGGGATGCAAAGATGGATTAAATCAGAATTATCCTTGGTTGGAAGTGAGTGAATCTATTTAATTTCATGGTTGCTGTGTGCATTTATTGCTGCCGTACGGAATTATCTGCAGAACCGTACTTTGCTGGAAGTATATCATACTTCATAGTTGGTTGTTGGTGATTGCTGGAAGGCTGCGTGAGGGTTCCTCGAGGCTTGTTTACCTTCCAAAGTGGCTGGACTTCATTCAATATATGCTGTGTTGTGACTTCCTTGAGGTTGGAAGTGTTTTATATGGCAGCGTGACTACTTTGGCAGCCAATGTTCATTCCTCTAAGTACTGCGTTTGGAATTGAAGGGGCTGCGTTAGGAATTTGAAGACTGAATTACTTCAACAGCAGTCATGTTCTTGATATTAAGGTGCCTTGAACTTTTTAGATATCATTGTTATTGTCATTTAATAACAATATAATTTAATTCTGATTTTATAGTGCAATCAAAGTGCATTTGGGAATTGAATTATTGAACTATTGTCATGTGGTATTTGAAAAGTTTATGAAAATTCATATTTGTATTGAAGACACATACAAAAAACAATTGCAATTTAATTATAAAGTCAGATTGTTATTGAGAGCCAGCTAGGCTCTTCATAGTGGTATCAGAGCACTGATCTTGCCATTCTGAAGGGTATGAGGGTTTAGCAATGGCAGATAGATTTGTACCGGGAGTGCACTATACCCGTAGGGGTAGAGTTACACCACCTCTCGAAGGTAATGAATAGGGTCCACAGATTGAACAAGCAGGAGACAGGAACAGGAATAACATTGGGAATGATGTTGACAGGGAGGCCATAAATGTCTTTAGGAATTTAGTAGATGCTCAGCATCATGTTGCAAATGTATTGCAACAGCTTTCAGACACTCTTCAACGTATCACATTACCAGGTGATCGTACTAGGGATAGAGGTGTGCGGAGTGTTTTAGTCAGCTCACACAGGTCTCGCGCAGATAAGAGGCGTGATTATAGAGCTGACCATACATGTACTTATGATAGGCCTCTTCGTCCTACTTTCTTGAGGCCTAAGCCGGATACAGTTAGTGTAGAAATAGAGCCGACACCATTCGTTGATGACATGGTGGCACACTTTGCAGAGTGGGATGCTCTTCCAGAAGCAATCAAGAGGAATTTGAATTTTGATAGGTACCTGACACAGAAGAGAGAGCATTCTAGAGGCTCTTCTCAGGAGCATGTGGCTTTGACAGACTTGCTTGAGGACAGTTGCATTGAGTCTCATCATTTCCATGAGACAGGAGCTTGTGATCATAGGAATGTTGATGACATGATAGCTACCATTGATGGCAGCCCTACATCAACTGGTAGCAATGAAATTACTAACGATATAGGTTTTGCTTTTTATGACAGAAGTCCTATGTTTGAGCCTATTGATGTCGTTGATGATAGGGCAAGTGTAGAGGATGTTGTGGATATCACTATGGGTTTTGACTCACATGATGAGAGTGTTAGTTTTTAGGATTGCATGCTAAATGCGAGTTCTTCTAATTCTGATTTTTATGACAGTTGTGAGTCACGTTGGTAGCGGCATGAGATATCAGAGGTTTTACAAGTTCGTGATATTGGCATTGATCATGTGGACACTACTGATGTTATCTATGAGGATGATTCATTCTGCAGCGAGTCTAGTATATTATATCAGATATTGGATGATGACTCAGTGTGGCTATTGGATGATGATAGGTCCCGGGATCATAGTTTACAGGGACTTATTGCAGATAGTGAGGATTGTTAGAGACATGAGTCCATTCAGGTAGAGTAGATTACACATCATGTCTCTCACAGTTCACAAATTTTCAGCTCAGATCAACAGATGGGAGTAGTTCACTTTGTGAACAATCCCTTATTTGATGTGGATGTCGTTATGACTTATGACAATCCACTGTTTGAGCTTAGTGATGATCCCTTATAGGTGTTGTATGATCATGATGACAACGACGTTTGGGATCCGATTTGTACACTTGGTTATTAGGCAGATTTCACAGGAGGCCAATCAGGCCTTGTTGAGTAGTTTACAGGGGTGTACACAGTGAGGAGTGCTTACAATTTCACTTTCGATCCTCACGTTCAAGACATCTACCAGTTGCAGAGTTTTTCTGTGCATCCATTTGATGAGTGGTATGATGGTTTGGTTAGCACGAAGATTGGGTGCAAGTCCAGTCCGTGGGTTGAGTTATTTCCGTGTGAGTTACTCTCGGTTGAGTTTCTCTCACGTGGCGATCTTGTTGCAGCATCTTAAGTTTGGGTGTTGAGTGCAGTTTTTCAAATGCGGTTGTTTGTACTGTTGATGCTGATGATTTCTTCACAGGAGTATGGTGATAATAGGGACATTACACATGACCATCCTTGGGATCCGGGTGGATAGTGATGCTGCTTATTTTTCTTGATTGCTTGAGGACAAGCAATCTTGGGAAGGGAGGACTGTAATGTCCCCGTTTTTCAAACTTTGGGATTAGCTTAGTTTGGTAACGCTCGTAAGCTAATTAGGTTGTCAGAGGGGGTCGGTCAGCAGAACCAGTGGTTGGATTCCACTCTGGAGATTCTAGATGCCAGGATTGCTCTTCTTTGGGTTCAGATTGGTGGACTTACTATTTTTAATAAGTGGCATTTTGGGTATGGCTATGTTTAGCAGGGCGCCTGCGCAGGAGTTTCAGTTGTTTTAGAGTTTCTTCTGCAGAATCTCCAGTTTGAGAGACTTACTATTTATAGTAAGTCTATTTTGGTCAAATGGCTATTTCTGGCAGGGCAGTTTGAGCTCGGGGCTCTGTTGTTAGAAGTTAGATTTATTTTGTCAGGAAGTTTCAGTGGCTTCATGTTTTAAATGTGGTTATTAAATTAAGTTATGTTAATTTAATAACTTTATGACTTTAATGTTATAAAACGATGGTGTGTTGAAGAAGCCACATTAGTGAAAAGTGTGAAGTGGAAAATTTCTCATAAAGCTTATAAATATAACATGAAAAAGCCATTCTTCTCACCTTATGTCATTTGATAAAATTTGTGAAGTGTGAAAAGTTTATTTGGAGGAGAAAATTGATTTTTCTTTGGAGAGCTAGGGTTTGGAACTTGGTCTTCATTCTTGGAGAGAGTTCTATAACAAATTTCTTGTGTTTGGTCTTCAGATTTTGGAGAGAACACTCAATACATTGTTGGGATGCAAAGATGGATTAAATCAGAATTATCCTTGGCTGGAAGTGAGTGAATCTATTTAATTTCATGGTTGCTGTGTGCATTTATTGCTGCCGTACGGAATTATCTGCAGAACCGTACTTTGCTGGAAGTATATCATACTTCATAGTTGGTTGTTGGTGACTGCTGGAAGGCTGTGTGAGGGTTCCTCGAGGCTTGTTTACCTTCCAAAGTGGCTGGACTTCATTCAATATATGCTGTGTTGTGACTTCCTTGAGGTTGGAAGTGTTTTATATGGCTGCGTGACTACTTTGGCAGCCAATGTTCATTCCTCTAAGTGCTGCATTTGGAATTGAAGGGGATGCGTTGGGAATTTGAAGACTGAATTACTTCTACAGAAGTCACGTTCTTGATGTTAAGGTGCCTTGAACTTTTTAGATATCATTGTTATTGTCATTTAATAACAATATAATTTAATTCTGATTTTATAGTGCAATCAAAGTGCATTTGGGAATTGAATTATTGAACTATTGTCATGTAGTATCTTGATCATTGACTCTGACACATTCTTCATTGCTTTGCAAGCCTTCTATCTATGTGGACATTAGGAATCTCTGTACTAAAATTGTCATCGTGTGTTATTGGAGAACCCATGACACTTTCTTCAGACTGCAGGTGTTACAAAATAAGGCCCATTCCTTAATTTATCACAAGGAAGGACCGTGTGTGCAAATGGGATTGACAAGTGCAGGTCTAAAATGACACAAATGTGGGTTCACAAGTGAATTTTGGGTCTTGAGGACTGCATTGCAAGTGAGGAAGAAATGCATATGTTCACTTGTAATTAGGAAAAACAAAATTGCAATTCTGAGGATGCAGATGAAATGTGCAAGTTTGTTGTTGTAATCGGGTCCTAGAAACCCGATTACAAGTAAATGATAATGCATTTTAATGTTGCAGTCAAGTCTTGGAAGTAAGATTACAGGTGCAACAAGGATGAACTTGCAATTCGGGTCCTAGGACCCGAAATGCAAGTTGTAATGGAATACAACTTGCAATGACAACTTGTATTACTACTTGCATTGGCAGCCCAAAGTTACGATTTGACATATTAAAGAGGTAAGTAATTTGTAATGTCAGGTCTTGGACCCTACATTGCAAGTTGGAATGCAAGTTAGTTGTAGTGATATCATTGAGACCCAAAATTGCAAAAAAATTAGCTTTAAGTCAGTGAAACTTAACAAAATGGAGATCAAGGACTTTTTCTTTGTCAATGAATGCCGTGGAGATGGAAATACACCTTGAAATGCGTGCCAGGAGCCTTAGAATGCAAAAATGGATAAATTTGTGAAGTGTTATCTCCAATTTTCATTCTGCTGAAATTGGGGACTACATTCTTAACTCTTAATTCCTTGCCAGTTTCATACATTATCGTTAGGGTTAGTGTCTTAAGTTTCTTTCTAATTCTTAACAACTGTTACATATTCCTATGTAGCAATTTTGTATTTTGTTCTCTGAAAGTTACAATTTCTGCTTACACTCATCATGAATATTACAGATCCTTTCTGTATCAGTTACAAATGGCTGTTATGAACCAGAATATTAAACAGTGTTGGTAATGGATTTGTTGCCAAGTTAGCTATCATCTGCAGTTCCTGATATTATTTATAAATGGGTGACAGTATGTTTTTCTGGTTCCCAGAAAGAAAATGAATACTTAAGGTAATGTCCCTTGGGATCTCATAAAATTATTATTTTTTGATCTGTACACAGGAACCTCATAAAATTATTAAGATATGAATAGATGTTTGATTTTTTTGCTTCAGTCCAGAATTTTCTTTAAGCACGTCTCTATGCTGTCAACTTTTGTAAATGTTTATCTTAAAAAAAGTAGACTAGATACAATCACCATCACCATTTGAAAGGGTACATCTAATCATAATCACTGCTTATGTCTTAGCTATAATTTCTATTGTATGGTGTCCAAACTCAGAATTTTTTTTCCATTAGTTTTTGTTTCTATTCAAAGGGAGCCGAGTGAAGGAAGGTGCCATATGTATCACATCCTGGCCAGTTTCTAGCTGGTAAAGAAAGCAGGCTGTTTGTTGTCTCCCTCCCTTTAGGCAGTGTGACATTAATATAGAGAAAGACTAACCAATTGATCGTTCAGGATTGATGCCAGCTTGACCAATCAAAAATTTCTTATCCATTTGTTCTAGTGACTTCATGGTCATCAGCCTGGTCCCATGCTAAAATGAAGTAATTAGTATTTTATGCATTGAAAAACTGGTATCGAAGGATGGTCTGCGTGGTAGACGTGTTAAATACTTTTGTAGAATAAATTTATTTAATGTATGTTCAGCTAGTTTCCATTTTGTTTCTGTTTTTGTTATATATGCTTACTGTGGAATTTAATTGAAACTTTTGGTTCTTAACAGCCTTCATCTAGAAGTGAAGAGTATCGGCAATTATTCCATCTTCCACCAGAGGAGGTATGTGTTTCAAGTGTTTTTTTGTAGATAAATAGTTATAGTACATTGGCTGAGAGGAACAAAGGAATGCTGCTAGATTGAACTGTCAAACATATGAAATATATTATATTAACATTGTGTACAAAATGCTCATTATCAGTGAATCAAGACTGTCTAACATAACGCATTTCATGCTCAAAGGAGAATTAAGACACAAAATTGAAAAGTGGAATAATATTCTGTTGAACTTAGTTTTACTTGAAGACATACTTCAGCCACTCTGTCTAGGATCCTTGATCCATTTGAAGGTAATCACATTACTTTCTAGGAACTGTATCTATTTCTTGAGTGAACCTATCCTTTCTAAGCCTTGTGTAGATGTTGAATTTTTCTGATTGTGACAACCTGGTCTAAATGTATAACAAGGAGGCATTTTAACAAACATTTTGTGTGCATTCTGATTTGCAAAGGTTATGCTGTTTGTTTTGCTGGAATTGTATTGCAATGATTTTTTTCATGGACATTCATAAACCAGCTTGGCATTCTTTAACAAGAAATATTTGTCCCAAATGAAATAGTTTATAACAAGCAAATTTTCATATTTTAAACTTCTGTAAGAGCTTATTACGGAGATAGATAATAACGGATTTCAGACCTAGTGACGATTTCAATGTACTGATGGATAGATAATAACGGATTTCAGAAATAGTGAGGATTAGCTCCCAACCAAGGGTCCAAGAATGATACAATACCAAAAAACCCACGCCTCAATGATATCAAAATATGGCGCCTAGAAAAGAGGTAATATATCATTTCAAAGGCTCTAAGAATTCCAAAAAACTCCTCATATGGCGTATAAGATATACTCTTCATCGCACACCTGACATACAGAAATCATCCAACCTACAACATAACTCATTGTTATGACCTGACTGAAAACATTGCTAAGAAGTTGCTGCAAAGAAAGGTTTGAAATCGCAGCAGACAGAGGTCTTGGATTGCTATATTATCTATGGGCAAAGGCAAGGAAGGAAGACAGAATAAGTCGCAGCATTAAATTAGTGTTGACCAGAGCAAAAATAAGCATTAAATTAGGGCCAACCAGAGCAAAAATAAGCTAATAAAAAGGGCCAACCTAAGGCAGTGAGTTAAGGAATTTCTTTAAGAGGCGTGACTCCATTCCAATTGAAGGTATAAAAGGAAGAGCACTACATCCCAAGAAGGCATTGATGAAATATAATAAAAAATACATATTACCAATTCAGTACTCAGAAGACTGGTAATCCATCAAGAAATTAAGATTTATTCAATAAACTAGTGATCTAGGAAGTAATTGGTATGCAATGTGATTATTTGATATTTATTTTATTATGTATTTTAATGTAAGATACTAGTGGAATTGTTAATCTATTTAGACCAGTTCCCACAATGTAAGCATACCACCCTGAGTTGGATGGAATTATCTTGGTTTGATGTTCCTACCACTCATGAGGCCAAGGGGTTGAATTGTCTTGGTTGGCTGTTCTGTGCCATTGGGCTTAGGCGTGGCAAATGATCATATATGGAAGAATAATTAAGCATTATAAGGAGTGTAGCAGACCAGTACTCACAATGTAAGCACACCACCCCAAGTTGGATGGAATTGTCTTGGCTGGATGTTCCTACCACTTGTGAGGCCAAGGGTTTTTTTTGTCTTGGTTGGATGTTCAATGCCTTTGGGGCTTAGTTGTGTAGTAGACCGGTTCCCATAATGTAAGCACACCACCCCGTGTTGGATGGAATTGTCTTGGTTGGATGTGTTGGCAAGTAGTGTTTTGGGGCACTAGGGATCACTTGAGGGTTGTCATTTATGACAACACTTATGCTAGAGTGATCGCATGTAGAGAGTTTTGGTAATAGAGTCACAGTCATGAAAATGACTAAGTACAGAATTAGGACAACAGTGTACTGGTGTACAGTTTTGGTTAGCGATGACAATACATGATGTATTATGGCTTGCGAAGTTAGTAGAAGGTATTTTAGGGTATGTATGTGCTTCAGTTAAGTTCGCATGTGTTTTGGTGATCAGATCAGAGAGATACAATGATCTGAAGGTATGCGAAGACAGAGAAGCAGTGTAACAGAGCACAAAAGTAGTTGTGAAGATTTAGGCAAGTTTAGTAGATATGGTAACGTGCTAAGTCAGATGGATAAAGTATATTGCCAACTCTTTGGTAATATAAGATTGCCGACTCTATTTTTTCATTTACATAATTTATTATTATGTTTTATGAAGTATTGTGAGAGCCAACTGGATGGCAGATTTTGTATAAGTATAGAATGCTTTATGAAAGCAATATGTATGGATGGAAAGATGATATAATACATGTGAATCTAAGAGCAGAGAGCAGATGCGAGATCAACATGTGACAGAGCTACAAACCAGAACTATCTAAGCAAAGGAAGTGCTTGTACTGTTCATTTTTGAGAACTCTTTTGAGACAGTATTTTGATTGTAAGAGCTGTATGCTCACCACCTTTAACCAGGTGCTTTGTATCCCCTAACAAGGTTTTGTATTCCTCTAGCAAGGAATTGTACTATGTAACACTCAGCTCCTAACAAGGCTAGATCTCTTAATAGGGATATAATATTTTAGTACATAGTTGTGGGTATCATCCCCACCGGGGTTTTCCCTTGACAGGGTTTCCTCGAGAACAAATCATGGTGTCATGAGTTATTTGTTGTGTTTATATGTTCTTTTCATTTCAGCATTGTTTTGGTTTATTTATAATTGGTTGAAGTTTAAATTAAACTTCAGTAATACTGATTCACCCCCCCTCCCAGTATTACCTAATCCTAACAATTGGTATCAGAACTATTGGCCCTTGGAAGGAAAGCCTAACAACTTAAGGGAGATCAGAATGGATTCGAAAAGTTTGCAAGAGAACTTTGAAGCAGCACTTGAAGATCTGGACAAAGAGAAAGCTGAGAATGGTACATTGAAATTCAAACTGAGAAGAGCAGAAGGTTTCATTAGGAAACTAAAGGAACAACTGGAAGCTTCAAGAAATCAGAAACAAGATTTTATGGACAAGATCCAAGAAGATTCAGACAATGATACATCAGATCAAGTAAGAAGGCTGGAGCAAGAAAAAGAGGAGATCAATCTTTTGATGATAAAAGAGATTCAACATGAAAAGGATGCTAAGAACAAAATTGAAGAATCACTGAAAGTAGCAAATGAGCAGATAGGACTAATGAAGACTGAACTTGACTACTACAAAGATAAATATCAGGAATTGGAGAAGTACAATCAGATCATTAAAGGTGAACTCACTCAAGCCAAATTACACATTGAGAAGTTGCACATGAGCAGTAACAAAATTGATGAGCAAAGAACAATACAAAAACCTAAAGGAGACATGACTGGAGTTGGATTCAATGAAGCAAAAAGTTCCAAAACTAATGAAGAAGCAAGTGGAGCAAAGAATGAAGAAAGACCTATACATGAAGAAAAACCTACTCATGAAGAATCTAAAGAACAGATCAAACCTTTCAGAGGCAGATGCTTTGGATGCAACAAAGTTGGACACATGAAAAAAGATTGTAGAAGTAAAGGTACCTCTAAACCCTTTACCGGCTACTGTTTTAACTGTTATGAGTATGGACACAAGAAAGTGGATTGCAGAAAACCAGATCAGTCTAGGTACAAGCAAGATTATGTCAGAGAAGAATCAGCAGCCAAGATCACATGTAAAAAATGCAACAACTTTGGACACACTGCAAGGTATTGTAAACTACAAGTAAATCAGGATAGAAGGAGACCTCCTACATGTTACAAATGGAACAATCTTGGACACATTGCGAAGTTTTGCAGATACAATGGAGAAGATAACAGAAGAGGACAAAAAAGATCAAATGAACCAAGAGGACCACCTCCTGTGGTTATAAGGAAAAATGTTGGTAATAGTGGTAAGAGTCTTAATGAATACATGAATGAGTTTGAGGATCATTTCAAGAAATTAGAAAGCAAGGAGGATGACAAGACATGGAAGGTGAAAGTTTTAAACAAAGCATTAGTTCAGGGAGAGACAGTTGATGATACTGTGTCTGCGCATGATGAGTTCTTTGAGGCATCGACCTAGAAGGTCGCATGACCTTAAGGGGAGCATGGGATATAGAGAACAAAATATATCCAGCCTGTGTATGTGTGGAGTAAGCTCATGCAAGCTTAGGTATGGCATGTACAAACATTGTGGAGTCTGTGGTTGAGAGTGCAGCACTTGGAGATCCATTTTCCGTGTTCGCGAGTTTTGTGTTGACTGGACAACATGCGAAGTTGAGCTACTAGTGTTTAATGCACTTACTCAACTTGCAAAGGATAAAAGAGCTTGGAGAACATCATTTCAGTACTGTTTGATAATCAGCGACTAAGGAGAGCAGAGTTGTGAAGCATTGCAGTCATCTAGCAGAGAGATTCCGTGATCGCGTGAAGCAAAGTGCCAGATTCAAGCATGTTTAAGGTATTTAGACCTATTCTCATTAAGAAGTCATGGATGCACTGGTTATCTTTGATGTTGTGGATAGACCTAGGTACAAGTTTAAGAGACATCCATTTAAGTCTTGTGAGGATGATCTGGAAGGAGCGTTTTCACAAACCCCTGTTGGCGTATTGCACGTAGAAGATATTAGGGCTTATATTCACCACAAATATGAGATTATAGGAGATGTAAATATCTACAATGAATTAGATGCCATGATAGAAGCAGATGGATCTATGGTAGAGGAGTTCAAGCACCTAGAGAGTCAATCTATCATTAAGCTAACCCTACTTACGGAATTCACGGAAACAAAATGGTTCAAGATCATTCTTAGTAGAATCCATGATCAGTTCATATGGATTGGAGATCAACCAGTGAAGATATGTGCATAGTTGATTCATGATATAGCAGGTCTTGATAATGAAGGAGCTCTTCCTATAGCAGAAAAGAACTTAAGAAAACTGGTGGAAGCCCTAACTCACTCAAAATGGGATAAGAGGGCAATGACAGTCAATGACATCTTCCAACAAGATGTTAGATTGGTAGCTATGTTATTGGGCTACAAATTATATCATAGCAACAGACTTAACTCTGTATCTGTTGGTGTTGTCATGATGACCTATAGGATGGTCAAGGAGAATAAGAAGTATAACCTCTGCGAAGTACTTGCACAACAGTTCCTTGAAAATGTAAAGGTGATAAAGAAAGATAGGACTAAAGCATTTAGGTTTGGGTTCTTGTTAGTTCACATGTATATTCATATCATTCACAAGTTCCTTGGCATGCACCCTAGGGCATGGAAAGACAATGTACCCACTGGAATTCAGATTTCAGAGAGTTATAGAAGACAGGATAAGAACTGGGTAGATGGAGAGTTGTTTGGTATGATCAAGATACTACAAAGGCAGATGAAGGAGAGGTATAGGATACTTGAAGATATAGTTGAGAAGCATCAGGACACTCTGTTTAATGGTTGAAACTGATTGTGTTTGTTTTGAGGTAGTAGAATCGAGGAAGAAATGGTGTTACCCTATGGGGTATGAAGTAAGTTCTGAGATCTTGACTATGCAGGTAGAGCATGTACTAGCAGCAAAAGTAGACCCTACTGAGGAGAGATGGGGAACTTATAGGGAGAAGTCAGGAAAGACTAGAGAAGAACAAGAGAAGGTAACAAGAAAAAGATCAGTAAAATTGTGGAAGACATCACTGCGAAGGTAGGAATCACTAGGGAGCAGTTGAAAAACATAAGAACAAAAATGGAGGCATCTTCTAGCATGGCTATTGATGCACCTACCCCTCCTGAAGCAAAGAAACTAGTAAGTCCTAAAACAGATATAATTGACCTATCACCTACACAAGAGGGGTCAGCACAAGAAGTTATACCTGCGAGCATTCCTAGGAGATCTACAAGATCTACTAAGCAGAGCAGTCCAAAAGAAAAAGAGATAGAAGTAGAAAAGAAGAGAGAAGAGAAGGTTACTGAGAAAGAAGAGGAAAAACTAACACAGAAGGATCCACAAACCTTGTGGAAACTAGACCTTAAATCATTACAGAAAAGAGTCATAAAAGATGGAAACTTGAAGATAGTGGACAAATATTAAGAGAGGTATGATTCTGAGAATCAGACAATCATAGAAGATACTATCATTGAGTATCTATTGATCTTTAAGAAAAATCTGTTGGAGATTGAAGGAACTATTTCTAAGGATCTATACAGTAAGTTGGAAATCAAAAAGCAGTTGGCACAATCAGAAGATGAGAACATAAGAAACAAGGCTATAGAAGACATGCTACCTGTTGTCTTTATACAAGAAAGGGAGAGGATAATAAATGCATTGAAACCCCTACTAAGAACAAAGGCCATACTAGTGAAAATCATGGCTAGAAAGCATGATGAAGTGATTGAGGACACTCAAAAGGCATTGGATTAGATCCTAATGAGTGATATGCTGAAGAAAACCTCACCTCCTAAAGTCACCAAGCCTGCATCTCTGGGACTAGGAGAAAGTTGTAAGGCAGTAGAAGGAAGTGAGCAAGCTAGCATGCAACTGGACTTCTTTGTCTCTGGTGTGCCTGTGACCCTTGACACTTCGCATGATGTGAATGATCCATTTTTGGATAATTTGGATAGTGCGATGGAAGTTGAAGTCCAAGGATAGGTAGAGGAAGAGAAAATATAGTAGAAACAAGAAGAGAAATCACAGGGAAGGAAGGAAGAAGAGACTGAAACAAAGAAAGTAGCTGAGGTCAGAATAGAGCAAAAACCAGAACTTGACAGCTCTTCTACTTTATTGTTGGCAAGTATGGCCAAACCGGTAAGTGCTGATGTAGATAGCATGGATGAGGATGAGCTTATGATGCTATCCTTCATGGCCTTCGCCAAGGCTAAGCAAAGATCAGTACAGAAAGGTGAAAAAAGAGTTAAAGTGATGACTAGGGCTGTAGAGACAGTAAACAAGCTACTTCCTACACCTATTGACCTTCAAGAAAAGGATGAATCGGAGAACCTAGGCATTTGAATAGATAGCTTTGACAGTCACTTTGAGTCATTGCTAAAGACTGCAGAAGAAAAGGCAGAAAAGAGGTTCTTAGAAAAGAAATTAAGAGAAGTCTGTCAGTCCATCTCATGGGACTTAGACATTCTCAAGGCCACTACTCTTAAGGCTAAGAGTTGTGTAGCACAAGGTAGAAAGCTTTATAGTTACTGCATAAGTCCCTGTAGTCATGTAAAGAATATTGAGATTATAGCCAAGGATAGGGCTACTCTTGATAGCCTGGTGAACAGTTGTGAAACATCTTCACTAACTGTGATTGAAATGGACAAACAAGTATCCAAGCTATTGGATAAAATCAGTGTATTGGAAATGGAGAAAGGGAGAGTGGGAGACAGATTTGGCTTGTTGAAGAGCTTGATAACACCTAAGCTTTCAATGATGGAGACACATCTATCAGAGATGGAAAAGGTGGAAGGATCAATGTCACTATCTGCACCTACTGAGCTCAAGGCAGCGGAGACAACATCATATGCACTAAATGGATTGATTCGTGTCAGTGAGTTATTGATGAAATCATGGGTCGAGGAAGTGAAGACGTTGGAAAACTCTTTCCAAGATGTCTTGAAACTGGTAAGCAAGAACTAAGTCTTTTTGTACTTAGTAATTTTTGAAATTTTGTAAGTACCTTTGCCATTGATGTCAAAGGGAGAGGAAGAGAAAGAGAAAAATGTGAAGAGTAAAAAGAAGAGAAAAAGAGATATGTATAGTTAGTGCTTTAACGCTTAGTCATTTTTCTAAGTGTTGCCATCAATGCCAAAGGGAGAGATTGTTGGCAAGTGTTTTGGGGCACTAGGGATCACTTGAGGGTTGTCATTTATGACAACACTTATGCTGGAGTGATCGCATGTAGAGAGTTTTGGTAATAGAGTAACAGTCATGAAAATGACTAAGTAAAGAATTAGGACAACAGTGTACTGGTGTACAGTTTTGGTTAGTGATGACAATACATGATGTATTATGGCTTGCGAAGTTAGTAGAAGGTATTTTGGGGTATGTATATGCTTTGGTTAAGTTTGCATGTGTTTTGGTGATCAAATCAGAGAGATACAATGATCTGAAGGTATGCGAAGACAGAGAATCAGTGTAATAGAGCACATAAGTAGTTGCGAAGATTAAGGCAAGATTAGTGGATATGGTAACGTGCTAAGTCAGATGGAAAAGTATATTGCCAACTCTTCGGTAATATAAGATCATCGACTCTCTCTTTTTGATTTACATAATTTATTATTATGTTTTATGAAGTATTGTGAGAGCCGACTGGATGGCAGATTTTGTATAAGTATAGAATGCTTTATGAAAGCAATATGTATGGATGGAATGATGATATAATACATGCAAATCTAAGAGCAGAGAGCAGATGCGAGATCAACATGTGACAGAGCTACAAATCGAAACTATCTAAGAAAAGGAAGTGCTTGTACTGTTCATTTTTGAGAACTCTTTTGAGATAGTATTTTGATTGTAAGAGCTGTATGCTCACCACCTTTAACCAGGTGCTTTGTATCCCCTAACAGGGTTTTGTATTCCTCTAGCAAGGAATTGTACTATGTAACACTCAGCTCCTAACAGGGCTAGATCTCTTAATAGGGATATAATATTTTAGTACATAGTTGTGGGTATCATCCCCACCAGGGTTTTCCCTTAATAGGGTTTCCTCGAGAAGAAATCATGGTGTCATGAGTTATGTGTTGTGCTTATATGTTCTTTTTATTTTAGCATTGTTTTGGTTTATTTATAATTGGTTGAAGTTTAAATTAAAGTTTAGTAATACTAATTCACCCCCCCTCTCAGTATTACCTAATCCTAATAGGATGTTCTTGCCACTTGTGAGGCCAAGGGGTCGAATTGTCTTGGTTGGATGTTTCACACCCTTGGCTTAATTTTGGCAATAGTCTCTGGGTACCCCATCATGTTTTCCCCAATCTATAGTATGGTTGATTGTTGGAAGAGGAAGTAGAGAGTTCAATTGATATTACATGATTTGGATATAGAATACCATTTAATTATTAGTTCAATGGATTTATATACATTTATAAGTTATTAGAACCCTAATCCTTATGTAAATAACCGACCTTATGCATTACATTTCAAATGTTGACTAATGTTATTGCAGGGTTTAAACCAAAGTTTATGTTGGGAAGACAACTATTAATTGGTAAGCTTGTATTTTAATGAACTATATCTCTTATTTTAATTAAACTTGTGATTTTAGGGCAAGATTTAAGAATATCCCAATAGGGGACATTACACTCGTCGAATAGCAAGTAGAAGATTGGTGAGTAGGAAGAAGTTCCAGTCGACCCACAACAATCTGCTATTTCTATCAAACAACAATAACTATGTCCGTTTGTGCAATCCTCTATATAACTATCAATTTCTCTTGCCTGCAAGACTTCACAAATTGCGAATCTCCAATAGTACCTGCAATCTCTTTTTGCACAAACTGAAATCCTAGGTGGATCTCATCATATCGCTCGGGAGGAATCTTTCACTGTCGAACTTAATCTTCATCGTAAGTTTTTTGTCCTAGGGCTGTACTTGAACAAACTTGTTCAATCCCACAACTATGGGTTTTTTAAAAAAATATCAAATATCTCGAATGCCTCAAATTAGACCTTTCAACCCTTTTTATCATCCAACCCTTTTTATAATCCTCTTGTGAACTTTTCAAAAATTATAATTTAAATCACCCCTTCAAAAAATATATCTGCATTGCTCCAAAATGTGACTATATAATTATTTAACATTCTCGACACTTTAGTGACTTTTTCATTCACTTTATAAATAATTAATTTCAGTTGTCTTTTTATATGATTTTTTGACAACCTATGACTGATTATTTAACTATCAATTATTTCTTGCCAACTGGCTGAAAGTAAGGAAAATGCAGAAGTAGCTCAAAACTAAAATCTGAAGGTGCCAATATACATAGGAGCTCACCGGGGATCCACCTTACTAAAAATGGACACTTTCAAAAAATAGCATTTTCCTCCAAAATGTTTGGACGGCATTAACCGACTCAACATGATCCCCAGATTCATTACCAATAATACAACTCTAAACTGATAAGGATCTGTGCCTTCAAGTTGGTTGGAGCTTACACAGATGCAGAAATGATAAAAAATGGGGACATTATAGTCCTTCCTTGCCAAAGATTGCTTGTCCTCAGGCAATACCAGCTCAACTTCAAATACACCTGATTGATCTGGAATGAAGCCCATTGTGATCCCAGGGTTGCAATGTGATGTGTGATGTCCCCTCTTCAAGATAGGATTTAATAATAATAAAACTAAAATCAAAATATGAATAATAATATTATAAAAATAAATAATAAATGTAATAATCATATAAATCAAATATTTATTTTATATATATATGTAAAGTTGCTTCTGCAGAAGATATATTCCATAGCATTTATCTACGTGAACAAAATATTATAATATATATCAAACTGCTGTGGCAGACAATATCTGACACAGTTCTGACAATGTTGTATGCCTTTTCCTCTAGACTACCGTATGTAATCTGTGAAGTATGAGCAGAAATTAATTTAATTGTAAAAGGGAAACATGAAAGACAATATGCAGACTTGGATATGTATAAAAACATACGATGATATTTACAGATCGAATAAGTCTGGAGATAGTCAGAGAACAATTACGAATGAAGGATATATTATGCATTGATTACAGTCTATTAACTAAAGGAAAGATATCGAACGCTTGACTATCCTTATTAACCGTAAGTGATATGAGGACAGCGATTAGATTAATTGTTAATTATAAGATAGCAATCCAATTATATAACTAGGATACTATTAACATTAATATGAATGTAACAGTTAAGGAAAGAGTTGAGTTCATTATTAAAGTCATTAAAGTCGAGGGATGCGATTAGGAAGAAGTATGTCTTAAGGAATGGTTGTGTCTACTTGAAGAGAGGTATTTCAAGGAAATGAAGATATAAAAGGGAGATAATAATCATATTGGAGGAGAAAAGAGGATCATTATTGAATCCTACTTTAAGTAAGAGGAGTACAAGTTAATGCTTCCTGTCATTTGAACAGTGGCAACCAGGACTGTGAGTAATTAAATTATCTGTTATAAATAAATAGAATGTTCTGTTTTGTAACTAATTAATAGCAGTTCTATTGATTAGAAATTAAGATAATCAGGAATTCCAAACATAATATAAAATTGATCTCTATTACTGCTTCAAACACGAGAATGGAAGGTAGAGGCTACCAAAGAGGGGCAGTCTAAATCCAATAGGGTAGCTCCCAAGATAGGGTAGGGACCAGCCCCTCTTTAACCTTGAGAGCTTGAGCTCGAGACAAATTAAAGGCTGAGTCTGTAAACTTTGAGGGAGTCTATCAATGGTCTCTAAGCATTTTGGTTTGCCTCCAATGTCTTCTACCTTCTCAAGGATTGAAGTAATAATAAGGTCAGTCTTGTAATGGGGATTGGAAATAGCCAAAATTCTTAATTCATTATTTATTCTTTATTTTTATTCCAAATTATTAATGTTAAATTAGCAGGGGACATTACAATTGGTATCAGAGCTTTGATCCTGCCATCCTGTAGGGTAAGAAATTAAACAAGCAAACATTCTAATGAATGAAAAGGAATAAACACAAAAACATGAATCTATTAGTTTTATAGAGATAGCATTGATACCTTTTGGGGTTATTAGACTCAAATTTACAATTAAGATGATATCCTAGTTATACAACAGAAGCCACTCACATGGAAATATTTGTATAAAAAATGTCATTGCTTGAGGACAAGCAATTTTGGGGAGGGAAGGATTGTGATGTCCCCTCTTCAAGATGGGATTTAATAATAATAAAACTAAAATCAAAATATGAATAATAATATTATAAAAATAAATAATAAATATAATAATCATATAAATTAAATATTAATTTTATGTATATATGTAAAGTTGCTTCTGCAGAAAATATATTCCATAGCATTTATCTATGTGAACAAAATATTACAATATATATCAAACTGCTGTGGCAGACAATATCTGACACAGTTCTGACAATGTTGTATGCCTTTTCCCTTAGACTACCGTATGTAATCTGTGAAGTATGAGCAGAAATTAATTTAACTGTAAAAGGGAAACATGAAAGACAATATGCAGACTTGGATATGTATAAAAACATAAGATGATATTTAAGATCGAATAAGTCTGGAGATAGTCAGAGAACAATTACGAATGAAGGATATATTATGCATTGATTATAGTCTATTAACTAAAGGAAAGATATCGAACGCTTGACTATCCTTATTAACCATAAGTGATATGAGGACAGCGATTAGATTAATTGTTAATTATAAGATAGCAATCCGATTATATAAGTAGGATACAATTAACATTAATATGAATGTACTAGTTAAGGAAAGAGTTGAGTTCATTCTTAAAGTCATTAAAGTCAAGGGATGCGATTAGGAAGTAGTATGTCTTAAGGAATGGTTGTGTCTACTTGAAGAGAGGTATTTCAAGGAAATGAAGATATAAAAGGGAGATAGTAATCATATTGGAGGGAAAAAGAGGATCATTATCGAATCCTACTATAAGTAAGAGGAGTACAAGTTAATGCTTCCTGGCATTTGAACAGTGGCAACCAGGACTGTGAGTAATTAAATTATCTGTTATAAATAAATAGAATGTTCTGTTTTGTAACTAATTAATAGCAGTTCTATTGATAAGAAATTAAGATAATCAGGAATCCCAAACATAATATAAAATTGATCTCAATTACCGCTTCAAACACAAGAATGGAAGGCAGAGGCTACCAAAGAGGGGCAGTCTAAATCCAATAGGGTAGCTCCCAAGATAGGGTAGGGACCAGCCCCTCTTTAACCTTGAGAGCTTGAGCTCGAGACAGGTTAAAGGCCGAGTCTGTAAACTTTGAGGGAGTCTATCAATGGTCTCTAAGCGCTTTGGTTTGCCACCAATGTCTTCTCCCTTCTCAAGGATTGAAGTAATAATAAGGTCAGTCTTGTAATTTGGATTGGAAATAGCAAAAATTCTTAATTCGTTATTTATTCTTTATTTTTATTCCAAATTATTAATGTTAAATTAGCAGGGGACATTACATGATGTCCCCTTTTATGATGTACCTAATTTTCACCCATAAATAACAATTCCAACAATACAACTTATTTACAGAGAGTATTTTATAAATAAAATACATGACGGAAAGTAAACTTAGAGAAAACTATAATCAATCAACATTAAGCATTATGATCATAAACAATCCCTATTGAAAACAAAGTATTCTAAATACATTGGATCCATTTCATCAGCCAACTGTATCAGGGATTCAACAAGAAGTATGATAGGACACCTAGAGACTGTCCTCAATTGAGCCCAAGAGTGCGGAACAAACTTCCAAGTCAATTTGACCCCCTCGAGCTAGAGACTGTCCTCAATTGAGCCCAAGAGTGCAGAACAAACTTCCAAGTCAATTTGACCCCCTCGCCCACAAGCAAACCAACTTAGGGTGGTATATTGAGAGAACCAATATTACTGCATCTCCCTATCACTCGTTTCAAACAATTAAATGTTTAATGCTAATTGTTAATCTATTGGCAAATTAATGCAATAAATGAATTAAAGTTCTAAACAGATATATAAACAAACAAACAAATAATATATCAACTAATATGGCATATCAATTACTTTCCAAATATTCTAGATATCTGTACTTTCTCAATTAATTTTCCAAAGATCAGAATTCTCATTCAACGTTTTTGCACAATCAAGTCTTCCCCTATTTATAATCTCTTTTAGAGGTTGAAAAGTTACAATCAAGGGATACATTTTTACTTAAAGGGATACATCCTATTGACACTTCTTTTCAATTGGCAGCCCTAGAAGAATAGCTGCCTTTTGCTAACTAAAGATTATTTTATCCTCTTGCAGATCATCAACCAAAATAATGGGCTCTTGAGGATGATCTTAATATATATTGTCCACAAGGAGACACACACACACACACACAAACACACACATATCTTGTTTTATTTATCATATCTTGCTAAAGATTTAAATTAATGACTTAAGGAATGCCGATAACAAGTGCTGACCTTTATCTTGTGTTTCTCCTTTGTTTTATTATCTCCTTATGGTGGGGCAAGACAGTGCAATATCTTATGTCAGGGGCATGAAACCCAAATCAGATCTCACCATGTTCTTGTTGTATCACTATGATTAAAAGTGGAAAGCCATCGTGCCAAATCTGCACTCTCCTCCCCTATAACCCAACAAAGAAATCATCCTCACAAACCAAACTGGAATACTTGTAAGGACTGGGTTCTATAACATAGAAGTTTGCATGTCAAGGAATCACAGTACAATTAACATCTGCAATCCCATTTGTAATATGATTCTAGGCAATGGTGTCCCTGTCAAATGGCTATACAAATGATGATAGCAGTGTCAAAATAAAAAATTGAATTCATAGCTAGCTTAGGAGTGCTTCTGCTGTCATAAAGTGAGAGTACCTCATTAACACCCAATCTCCTTGTTTTAAAAGGCAGTCCCATATGCACCAATTCATGCAATCAGCTACAATCATCAGTGTAATATCCATAATTACATGGACCCACAGCAAGAAATGATCACAATAAGCGTTGCTCACCAATGTGGAAGGTAGAAATAGCCAAACCATATCTGAAAAATCTCCCACATTTCACTGCCATAAATCCTGCAAGTACTCAAAATCAATCTGCTTATAGATTGATTTTATTGAAATCAATATTGTAATTCTGGGCAGCAGCTGCAATGATAAAATTTTCTTGTATGCATAGGAGATGTGAGCTTGGAAATGATTGATACGATTTCTCCCATGACAAGATTACCTCCACCATTCAAGTCCAATTGAGAAATACTCTACTCCTTGATTGATTGGAAGGTGGACAGCAGCTCCAAATTTGAAATATTGTCCAAGGGTTCTCCATAGAATAGTTCCTTTATAAACTTCAACCTCAATCCCTCCTTTGTAAGTTTTTCTGATTTGTCATCAAGAACACTACTCTTAAATTCAGCCATCTTTATGATATCCTCTTTCAATATTTCATCTCTTGAGATGAGGACAGCACCCTGCTCAAAGGAAGTTCATCGTAAGCTTGGTCTTCATCATGTTTTGGTGTCAAAATACCTGGATCCATTGGACTTATGAGCTGATGGCTTGATCTGAAAATGTATGCTCATTGTGTTCACCATGAATGGTTGTTTCCTTAAACAAATCTTTTTCCAAAGAAAAAAGGCTGCATCTATCACAAAGAACACTCTTCTCCATAGGTTTTGATTCGGAAACAAAATGATATACATTTCGCATTGAAGACTTTCTCTCAATATCTGAACTATCATCACTGAAATGTGTTAAGACGTGATCAGATTTGGAATAGAGGAAATTTTAATTTTTCTATCTTATTTCCTTGATGTATGTATAGTAAAACTATAGTGTACTAGAGTTAGAATAATATTCTAATTTCTATGAGATTGCCTATATGATGATAATGTAGATCTAAGAGAAAACTATGAACTTCAAATACAATAACGATATACTTCTTTACTTGAGAATACTTGATATGGATCTCTATTGTAACTTGTAATAATACTTGTAGATTTCTGTATTTTCCAAGATACTCTTTCAATGTGTATATATATGATATAATGGGACATGTCTCCCATAGGGACGTTGTAAAGACATGTCTCTTGATAATTATTTTAATCATTCATTTGTTACCGATAATATATACCATTGAACTGATCGATAATGATCGATTTACAACTTAATAACAATGATGCAAGATAGTTGACATCATAATCGATTCACATATACTATATAACAGCGGTAGTCGATATGGGTATCGACTGTGATAACCATAGTCGATACCGACTGTGACGGTGATCATAACAGTTGATACCAATATCGATGCTCATTATATATATTAAAATCAATTATGTGTATTGTCCGATAGTGGTTATCGGATGTGATAACCATAGTCCACGTTGACTGTGATCATCATAGTTGATACTGACTATGCCTTTATTGATTCTTGCATTTCCGTTTGTTGTTGGTTTCATTGATAATTAAGTTGATTCTCATAATCGACATTATAGTCGATGTCACACATGAAATCTTGTTTAGTGTATTATCATCATTATATATATATGACAATTATTTATTATATATAAGTATATATATATATATATATATATCTATATATATATATATATAATATATGTATATGTATAATATATCTCTTATATATCCATATATATATTATGTATATATAATATATATGTCATCTCAATAATTGTCATCAAGATTAATAATGCTTCATGATAATAGAGGAGGATAGATATCAAATCTTTAAGGCCAATATGCCACTCAAACATTTGATTTCATCGATTGGAATCATCCGATCGAAGCTACAATCATTAACAGTCCCTCTTAGCTAGGGAGGATTATTTCTATCCATGTAATACAGTGAAATACTGTATCGATGATTTACTCAATGTACCATTGAGGGTTATGGTCTACACAGATATCAAAAAATGACATACACCATAACATATGTTACCTCACGGTATCATCATGAGCATGGATTGTTCAAGAATATCAACCATATGATATTGTCCATTCTCATATCTTTTCTGGTATGTGCACTGGCATCACGTCTCATGAAGTCTACTAGAGAAGATATCATTTCATGGCATATCCACAGATGTTACGTCTCATAACATCCACCTTGACATATCTCAATAATATAACTCATGTAGTTGCACACTACTTAGTTAACATTATATAAGAATTTATGAACTATCATGATATGTTAGTGGATATCAACCATATGGCATCCGTCATGATAGTAGGTTAAACTATGTTAAAATTGTCACTTTACAATAGTAACCATAAGAAAACTTCTTTGAAAGATCGTCATCTTTCAGGAAGTTTCAATAATATCATGTAATAACTCACATAATAAAAATTATATATAATATATCTCATAAATAAATCATTAGTACAATTTTATTGAGTCTCAACCTCAATTACAAATTCTTACATTCTTACCATACCAAGCTTACCTCTAAAGTGATCCACTTTTGTCTTTGAGAGAGGCTTGGTTAGAATATCTGCAGTTTGCTCATCTGTACTAATATATCTCAACTGAACAACACTTCTCTCCACCATGTCTCTAACATAGTGATAAGGGATCTCAATGTGTTTGGACCTATCACAAAATCCAGGGTTCACGAAAAGTTTTATGTAACTTTGATTATCACAATGAATAATAGTGAAATCCAAGGCTTGGCCAAACAATCCAACTAATAGCTTTCTTAGCCATATTGCTTCTTGAGCTCTCATAGATGCGGCAATGTATTCAACTTCAGTGGAGCTTTGTGCAACTGAGGATTGCTTTTTGTTGAATCAAGATATCATGGCAGAACCTAAACTAAAACAACATCCTGAATTACTCTTTCGATCTACAGCACTTCCAGCCCAATCTGAGTCTGAATATCCATGGAGGTTTAGATCAACATCGTCATACTTTAATCCAAGCCCAATGGTTCCATGAAGATATCTCAATATGTGTTTTGCTGCAACCAATTGCAATTTTCTAGGTTCACACATGAATTGACCAAGTGCATTCATTGCATAGCAAATGTTTGGTCTGGTGTTGACCAAATATATTAATGACCCAATTATTTGACGATAGAGAGTAGGATCTACTAATTTTGATTGTGAAGCTGCTTTTTTGAGTTTGTGAAAATTTGTCTCCATAGGTGTAGACATAGGTTTGCTATCTATCATTCCAAACCTCTTTAATATATCAATAGTGTATTTTACTTGATTTAAGATAATGTAATTATCTTGTTGCCATACTTCCAAACCAAGGAAGTAATGTAATATTCCCAAATCTTTCATGTCAAATTCACAAGCAAGGTCTTGCTTAGATTCAGTGATTAGATGATCTTCTCTTGTGATTAGCAAATCATCAACATATAAAATGACAATCAACATATCACCATTTATTACCTTAAAGTATAGATTAGAGTCTGCTTCATTCTTGGAAAACCCCAATTTGGAGAGATAGTTGTCTACTCTTTCATACCAGGCTCGAGGAGCCTATTTGAGCCCATATAAAGCTTTCTTTAACTTGCAAACACGAGAAGTACTATCATGAATCACAAATCCCTTTGGTTGTTCCAAGTACACTTCCTCTTTAATGATCCCATTAAGGAAGACTGTCTTTACACCCATCTGGTGAACATTTCCATCCTTTAGATGCGACAATAGCAATAACAACTCTGATAGAGGTGTATCGAGCAACTGGGGCAAATGTCTCTTCATAATCAATCCTTTCCTTCTGGGAGAATCCTTTGGCAAGAAATCTGGCTTTATGGTTTTTTTAATACTTCCATCAACTGCATGTTTGATTTTGAATAGCCATTTAGATGAGACAACTAATTTGTCTTTAGTTCTTGGCACAATGTCCCAAACATCATTCTTTATGATGGATTGATATTCTTCAACCATGGCATCCTTCCATACTTGCTTTTGAAGTGCTTCCTCAACATTTGAAGGTTCAAATCTGATAAGTTCACTCATGAGAGCAACATAGTTGGAGTATCTATTAGGTTTCTTCCTTTTCTTGAAAGTACCCTCAAAAGCTCCATAAATCTCTGCTTCTTCAATTGTTTTCCTTGCCCAAAGTGGTCTCTTATGATTAATGGTTGAATCTCTAGTTTCAAGGGTAGAGTTCAATGGTTCATTATCATTCTCTATAGGGGTCTCCCTCTGAAGCTTAGGATCAAGATCTTCTTGAGGGTTTCTTCATCTACTTCCATAATGTCTTTAGACCTCTTAAAAGTAATGTCTTCTTAAAAGGTTGCATCTCTACTAAGCTCAATTAAGTTTTGACTAGGTATGTATATCTTGTAGGCTATAGATGTTTCACTATACCCAACAAATATCCCACTCTTCCCTGATGGTTCTAATTTGGTCCTTTTCTCTTTAGGAATCTGGATATAGATAGGACAACCAAATATCCTAAGATGGCTTATGTCAGGTTTAGTCCTAGTGAAGACTTCTTCAGGGGTTTTATTTTCTAGGATAGAGTGAGGACATCTATTTTGGATATAAACAGTTGTGCTAGAAGCTTTAGCCCAAAATGAGGTATGAAGGTTTTGATCATGCATCATAGATTTTGCTGCTTCTACTATGGTTCTATTTTTCTTTTTAGCTACCCCATTTTTTTGAGGGTTGTAAGGAGCATTATACTCCCGCTTAATTTCAACCGAATTACAAAATTCTTTAAAATTATTAGAGATGTATTCTTCCCCATTATCAGACCTTAGGGTTTTGATTCTTTTCCCGGACATGTTTTCAATTAAGGCTTTGAATTCCTTAAATTTAGTTAGAACTTAATTTGATTCTTTACACTTTAGAAAGTAAATCCAAGTTTTCCTAGAGTAGTCATCAACAAAAATAACATAATAGAAAAATCCTCTTAGCGAGATTACTGTCATTGGTCCACATAAATCAGAATGGATAAGTTCAAGTACATTTTTTTTGGATCTACTCTCACTATTATGGAAAACACCCTTGGAGTTCTTTCCTAAAGTACAACCCTTGCAAACCCCTTCATGATCTTGCTTTAATTTAGGTATACCATTTACAATATTCATTATAGAAGATTGTTAATGTTTGTAGCATTGGTTAGATAAATAATACTGACTATATGATTATTATGAGAAATGATTTATTATATATAGACATATATATCAATATATAAAATAATTGATATATATATATATATTTAAATTATAATTACTCTCATAATAACTAAATAGTTAAATTGATAAAATAAATTAATGAATAGACATGTCCCATGAAGGGACATGTCTCTTCTTGTCCTTGTCATGTATAAATACAAAGAGATCGATGCATTTGGAAAACACATACAATCAAGAGTGCTATTACATTTGCAATGATCCTAAAACCTTAACAAAGAGGGTACGAAAGTGAAGATGTCCTAACCTTCTATGCCATATTTCATTAGTAGAAAATAAATCATGGATTGAGGCTTGAGAGGGAGAAGTGGATAGTTTGTATAGGCACCCATCTCGAGTCCCTAAGGTAAGTGCCTTCTTGATATTTGAGTTCTTAGGCCATGCTAGAACCTTTCCATCCATGAAAGCAATCCGATACCCTTTATCTTCAAGTGCTGATATGGAAACTAGATTTCACTTGATGCTTGGTACAAATAGTACACCAGTTAATTTAAGAGACACACCCAATTTGATTTGAATAGTGCAAGTTCCAACTCCTTTTACTGGGTAGTTTAAATTGTTTCCAATGGTGATTTATTCATTTGATCCTTCATCTAGACTGTCTAGTTGTTCTTTGAATCTTGTAATGTGTCGGGGGCTCCACTATCAATGACCCAGGTATTTTTGCTATTTGATATCTCACTCGATAGTGCTGAATAGAATATAAGTCTTTCATCATCCTTATCCTTACTTCTGCTAGTGAGGCTTGATGTTTGATCCCGTTTGGGCATTTTATAGCAAGATGTTCGAATTTATCACATCTGAAACATTGAAGTCTAGACATGTCTGTTCTTTTATTTGAATGCCTATTATGGTTGTCCTTTCCTTTCTTTTGTTTGAAGTTGTTTCTCTTTAGAAATGTTTGTCCCAATTCCTCTTGCAATCAATCTTGCTTCTTTTTGAATGCAATCGGTCTTTAATCGATCGAACTTAGGAAATTTGGGTCCGACACTTATCCCTTGTATGAATGCTTCCCAAGAAGTAGGTAAACTATTTAGAGCCAGCATTGATAATTCTTTATTGTCAATATAATGATCAATAGTAGATAGTTGATCACTTATCTTTGTTATCCTCATGAAGTAAGACATGATTGTTTCACCTTTGTTCATCTTGACATGATGTAGTGTTATTTATCTCATCTTGACTAGTGTTATTTATCTCATACATGTCTTCTAGAGTTTTGAACATTCGATATGCAGTATCTAATTTTGATATAATAAGAACTATATGATCCTTTACTGCATCTACTAGAATCTTCATGGCTTGGTTGTTGTTTCTGATTCATAGAGTTTTCTCATCATAATCATCTATTATGGGTACAATCCTTTCCACATATGTGTTCAGCTCCTATTCTCTTAGTACCATCATTATTCTGAATTTCCACGATATGAAATTTGTGGCACCTTCTAGTCTATCTTCAAATCTAACTCCACTCACAATTTTGCTTGACTATAGTTTTATAGAGGCTTTAATGGTAGTTAGATTTCTCCTCTAAATTCTATCTGATCGGATCTTTTCTTTATGCTAGTTCTGATACCATGTTAAGATGTGACCAGATTTGGAATAGAGGAAATTTTAATTTTTCTATTTTATTTCCTTGATGTATGTATGGTAAAACTACAGTGTACTAGAGTTAGAATAATATTCTAATTTCTATGAGGTTGCCTATATGATGATAATGTAGATCTAAGAGAAAACTACGAACTTCAAATACAATAATGATATACTTCTTTACTTGAGAATACTTGATATGGATCTCTATTGTAACTTGTAATAATACTTGTAGATTTCTGTATTTTCCAAGTTACTCTTTCAATGTGTATATATATGATATAATGGGACATGTCTCCTGTAGGGACATGCCTCATGTAGAGACATGTCTCTTGATAATTATTTTAATCATTCATTTGTTACCAATAATATATACCATTGAACTGATTGATAATGATCGGTTTACAACTTAATAACGATGACATAATAATCGACTCATAGAATATATGATAGCGGTAGTCAATATGGGTATTGACTGTGATAACCACAGTGGATACCGTCTATGATAATCATAATTGATACCAATATCGATGCTCATAATATATATTAATATCAATGATGTGTATTGACTGATAGTGGTTATCGACTGTGATAACCATGGTCCATGTTGACTATGATCATCACAGTTGATACCGACTATGCCTTTATTGATTCTTGCATTTCCGTTTGTTGTTGGTTTCATTGATTAAGTTGATTCTCCTAATCGACATTATAGTCGATGTCACACATGAAATCTTGTTTAGTGTATTATAATCATTATATATATATATATATATATATATATATATATATATATATATATTACAATTATTTATTATTTATCAGTGTATATATATATATATAATATTTGTATATGTATAATATATCTCATATATATATATATATTATGTATATATAATATATGTCATCTCAATAAATTTCATCAATATTAATAATGCTTCATGATAATAGAGGAGGATAGATATCAAATGTTTAAGGTTGATAGGCCACTCAAACATTTGATTTCATCAATTGGAATCATCTGATCGAAGCTACAATCATTAACAAAATGATGCATGAATCGATCACTAAAAGCTCATTTGAAAAACTCAACATACTCACCTTCATCATGCTCCTTTTCTAAATGAAAATGCTTTGATTCCACTAGTGTCATCAGGAAAGTTAATAGTCTTAGAAACTTCTTTGGATTGTGTAATGGTAATTGGATATTTAATAATGAAAACAAAGTTACAATATATAGGCGATTACATTGCGATGTTTCTAAAAGAAACAAATGTAACAACCTTACAAAAGACATAATCTGCAGGTCTTATGGTTAGAAATGCATAGAGGACTGCCCCCTTCTCATCATAATGCTTTGCAAAATGAGCTTGTTGCCGAGACCCTCCCTGATTTTGCAGAACTTTTGGATATGACCAAGATAATGGCAAATCATCCAACTTGATGTTGGGTAAACAAAAAATTGTCTCTCCCTATAGCCAGAGACATTGATAACAACTTCAAAAACTGAAACCACGATTTTGAGGGAAATCGGCAAATCCTTTTGCACACTATTGCCCTAACAACTCTTGCTGCAATCCAAAACAGCTGCAAGAAACCATGATTTTTGTGGAAAAAATTGCCAAACCCACAATAATTTATTGAGGAAAAAATTATAAAATTGTATAGATAATTATTTGAGGAAAAAGTTATAAAACCAAATAGATAATTTTTTAGAGGACAAAATTATAAAACCTAGAATTGATTTGTAAGGAAAAAATTGAACAAAGCCATACACGATTTTTGAGGAGAAAAATCGATGAAAACTTGACACGATTTTTGAGGAGAAAAATTGATCAAAACCTACAATAATTTTTTAAGAAAAAATTATAAAACCAAGACATTGAAACAATAGTCATGATTTTTTTTGTGGAAAAAATTAGAAAACCCTCTTGCAGAGAAAGAACTTCAACGAGTAGTTGGCACAAATTCTGAGACACCATACAAAACTTCATTTTTGAGGAAAAATGGTAAACTCTAGATATGGTTTTTTATGGAAAATTATAAAACCCATGCTGAGTTTTTTTTACAGAGAAAAATTATAATACCCTTTCAGAATTTATTAAGGAGAAAAATTAGAAAAATCTAGAATTTATTTTTTTGAAAAAATTATAAAAAACCACCACTGTTTTTTTATGGAGATAAATTAGGAAAGCCAACACGAATTTTGTTAATTTTGATCAGATTTATAGGTTATAGAAATTTTAATTTTGATCACTTCTCCAAATGTATATGCAGATTTGAACAATTTTCTATTTGATATGTTGATTGTTAAAACAATAGCATCGATTTGATTGATGTAATTGGATAAGCTACTTTGATATTGTTCTATTATATATATATATATATATATATAATATCATTGTTAATTAATTCAGCAGCGGTCTATTTTATCGAGCGGACGTATTAATGAAAGTAATCGACTAAGTCGATAATGATATTGTTATTGTTACGTAACTATCAGTGGATAGTTAATGTAACATATGCACATATGTTACGTTAACTATCAATCGATAGTTAAGCGCAATCCTTGCAGTGATCGGAATATATATGCCCCGCTTCATATGAGACACGTCTGTGAACAAACATGGCTCTACGTGGCCTCAGCCACGTAGAGTCATGTCTCTACGTATAGTTGCAATGAATCATATTTAATGTATTATGTGTTGAGAGGAAAGAGATCAATCAACACAACATCATCTTCTCGTCTGCAACACAGCAATATAAATCAGTAAAAGTACTAACAGACTATAACACAATAATAAACAGATTTTCTCTATCAAAGATCTTACATTCCTAACATGGTATCAGAGCCTCAATAGAAGAAAATTCGTTAAAGTTTAAAATTATATTCCGATTATCTATAAAAAGGAGGAGAAATTAAAATGGCCAGCAATATCAAAGTAGAAGACAGACTCGAAGGTGCATCTAACTTCTTCTCATGGAAAATTCGGATTCTTACCCTACTTCAAGAACTTGAGTTGGATTCTTATGTTGAAGAAAACACAAGCATGCCTGAGGAAGAACCGGAAAAAGCAACTTGGAAAAGACGTAACAATAAAGCAAAGAAAATTATAATCGATGCTGTTAAAGACCATATTCTCCCCTCCATAGCAAGACTTAAAACCGCCTATGAAGTTTTCAAGACTATCCAAGAGACATTTGAGATTAACAATACAAGCAAATTGCTTACTCTCAAACAACAATTGCTAAATCTTAAAATGAACAAAGGGGAAACAATTACATCTTACTTTCTTCGGATTTTAGAACTAAGGGATCAACTATCCACCATTGGAAATAAAGTTGATGGCATGGAGCTAACACTAATAGCTCTTAGAGGATTACCCATCACATGGGAATCTTTCATTCAATGTATAACAGGATGTCCATCTCTACCCAAGTTTGATCAACTGAAGAATGATTGCATTCAAGAGGAATCTCGATTAATATCAAGAGGAATCGGGCCTACCAAAGGAAATGAGATTCAAGCTCTTCACACCCACTCAAACTTCAAAAGCAATAAAAGGAAGCTCAAACACAAGAAAGGAAACTCTAACACAAACCATGTGGGGAATCCAAATAAAACTCACAAATGAGACTTCTCCAAAATACAATGTTTCAAATGTGATAAGTTTGGTCATACACATAGATACTGTCCGAAGAAGCTGAAAATACAAGTGGCATTAGCAGAAGTAAAAGTAGCAGAAATATCACTATTCTTCTTAGCATTATCAAGTGAAGTTAACTCAAGCAAAAATACTTGGATAATTGATAGTGGAGCTTCTCGACATATAACAGGATTCAAAGATCAATTTGAAACCCTAGAAGAAGATTCCTCCGAAGAAGTTACAATTGGAGAAACTCCACCTATCCGGCAAAAGGAATCGAGACTTGCTCTATCAAGTTGAAATTAGGGACTACTCTACTATTGAAAGATGTTCTATTTGTACAAAGGAACTTAGTCTCCATCTCTAGCTTAGCCGATCAAGGCTATCGTGTCACATTCCAAGAAAATAAAGTTTTAATATGGACAAAGAACTCCAATATAAAAAATGCTATTTCCTTAGGATATAGAGATGGAAACTTATACAAAGTAGGAAATAGTATCAAATCAGCTCTAAGTCATGAAGTATCCAATATTAATGAACTCTGGCATCGAAGACTAGGTCATATCGGGTTTAGTACTCTTCCCTCCCTTAAGAATATTATTACAGGGATCCCAAATTTAAATTCAAATCATTCAAGCATTTGTAAAGGATGTGCTCTAGGTAAAAATATAAAAAAATCCTTTCTCTCTAGTGAACATAAAACAAAAGGTACATTGGAACTCATTCACACTGACTTGTGCGGACCTATGTCGACTCTCTCACTAGAAGGTTATTTATACTATGTGATCTTCATTGATGATTATTCCAGAAAAACATGGATTTATTTTCTTAAACTAAAAGAATCAAATGAAGTGTTATCCAAATTCAAAGAATTCAAAGCATTAGTTGAAAATCAAACTGGGAGAAAGATAAAGATCCTAATGTTAGATAATGGAGGTGAATATATTTCTGAAAATTTTAAAGAGTTTTGTATATTTGTTGGGATTAAGAGGGAGTATATAGTACCTTATAATCCTCAATAGAATGGAGTAGCCGAAAGAAAAAATAGAACCATCATTGAAGCTGCTAAAGCCATGATGCACGACCAAAATTTGCACACTTCGTTTTGGGCCGAAGCATCGAACACTGCTGTATATATTCAGAACAGATGCCCACACTCTATTCTAGAAACATCACTCTTGAGGAAGCCTTTATAGGAAAGAAACTTGATCTAAGTCATCTCAGAATCTTTGGATGTCTTGTTTACATTGATATTCCCAAAGAGAAAAGAACCAAACTAGACCCTTCCAGAAAAAGAGGAATATTTGTTGGCTACAGTGAAACTACAAAAGGGTACATGGTATATATACCAGGACAGAAATCCATTGAAGTTAGTAGAGACATCAAGTTTGAAGAGGACACTGCTCTAAAGATTTCCATTTTCACTGAAGGAGGATCAAATGAGAATCGGAGGAAGAACATTATAGAATATGATGAAATTGAGAATCAGAGGGAGAATGTTCTTCAAAACAATGAGAATGAAAGAGAGAACATAATAGAAAACATTGAACCTGATTCATCTCATCTTGAAGATGTTGACATTTCTAACAACAAGAAATGACCCTTATGGGCTAGAAAAATGTTTGAGGAAAACAATGTTGAACCTGATGAGATGTCCAAAGCAAATAAAAGAACAAGGAATCAAAAATGTTATCTTGCACTAATGGTAGAACTGACAAAAATAGAACCGGATAATGTAAAAGAAGCCCTAACATGTCAAGCATGGAAAGATGCGATGATTGAAGAATACCAATCTATTATTAAAAATGATGTTTGGGAAATAGTCCCTAGACCAAAAGGGAAAACCGTCATTTCCTCTAGATGGTTATTCAAAATCAAATATGCTTCTGATGGCAGTATTGAAAAACACAAAGCCAGATTTGTTGCCAAGGGTTTCTCTCAAAAGGCAGGAATTGATTACGAAGAAACATTTGCTCTAGTTGCTCGCTACACATCTGTGAGAACCATCATAGCCATTACAGCATCCAAAGGATGGAAGATTCACCAAATGAATGTAAAAACCAACATTTCTAAATGGAATCATAGAAGAAGAAGTATACATAGAACAACCAGAAGGCTTCATCACTCATGACAATAATTATGTTTGCAAATTGAAGAAAGCACTCTACGGTCTCAAACAAGCTCCCAGGGCTTGGTATGAATGTATAGATAAGTATCTATCTAAGTTAGGGTTCTCCAAGAATGAAGCCGATCCAAATATATACTTCAAAATGTCCAAAGAAGAAATGGTAATTATAGTTCTATATGTTGATGATCTCCTAATTACTGGAGAAGATCATCTTATTGCGAAATGCAAACAAGAACTCACAAATGAATTTGATATGAAAGATCTAGGATTATTGCATTACTTCTTAGGATTAAAAGTAGTACAGAAAGAAGACTACATTTTTCTAAATCAAAGGAAATACACGATGGATATATTAACCAGATTTGGCATGAAGGAATGTAAACCCTTAACCACTCCGATGGAAACAAATCTTCATAAACTCAAAGAAGATGCTGCAGATTCAGAGCCTACAGACTCTTCCTACTACAAACAACTAATTGGATCACTTATGTTCTAGGTAAACACTCGTTTGGATATCTACTATGCCGTGAATGTATTAAGCCATTTCATGTGCGAACCTAAGAAGATTCATTTATCTACTGCTAAACATATTTTGAGGTACTTATGCGGTACAACTGAATTGGGTCTAAAGTATGAAAAAGTTGAGATACAACTCCAAGGATTCACTGACTCCGATTGGGCTGGAGACTCTATTGATCGGAAAAGTACTATAGGATGCTGCTTCAGCCTCGGATCTGCAATGATTTCATGGTTTAGTAGAAAACAGTAAGCAGTTGCTCAGAGTTCCATCGAAGCAGAGTACATGGCTGCATCTATGGGTGCTCGTGAAGCAGTATGGTTAAGGAAGCTTCTATTTGGATTGTTTGGTAAGCCACTACAACCTACAATAGTTTACTGTGACAATCAAAGTTGCATTAAACTTTCTGTAAACCCAGTTTTTCATAACCGCTCCAAACACATAGAGATTCCTTATCACTATATAAGAGACATGGTAGATAGAGATATTATTAAGCTCACCTATGTAAGTATTGAAGAACAAAATGCTGATATTCTTACCAAGCCTCTTGCGAAGTTGAAAATCAAGTACTTCAGACAGAAACTTGGTATGATTAAGTTGTGATTAAATTGCTGAGATTCTATCTCCTTATGTAATTTATATATTCATGAATAAAATTGAAATTTAATATTGCAATAGTTTGTGTATTGAAAGATGACGATCTTTCTTGTGTGCAAAATCACTATTGTAAGGTGACGATCTTCAATAGCTTGATTTTAGTTATCCTCTAACCTAGTTCCGAATTTAGTCAGGGTTATGATAACAAAAGGTTCAAGTTTTGATTCGGATTGCGCCGAATATCTTGATACCTATATGCTATAGTTATCCTCTAATCTAGTTCCAAATTTAGTCGGGGGTTATGATAACAAGAGGTTCAAGTTTTGATTCGGATTGTGCCGAATATCTTGATACCTACATTTATCACTAAATCCGGTTCCGAATAAGTCGGGGATTGTGATAAATTTTGACAAGTTGAACTTATGTTCCGGATTATGCCGGAAATCCTGATTGATTATATGAGTAAAATTCTGATCCAAGTTAAAGTTGAGGATTCAATAAAATCTCATAACTTTGCTTTTCAATCCACTCTCGCTAAGAGGGAGTGTTAAAATAGTAGCATCGATTTGATTGATGTAATTGAATAAGCTACTTTGATATTGTTCTATTATATATATATATATATATATATATATATATATATATATAATATCATTGTTAATTAATTCAGCAGCGGTCTATTTTATTGAGCGGATGTATTAGTCAAAGTAATCGACTCAGTTGATAATGATATTGTTATTGTTACGTAACTATCGGTGGATAGTTAACATAACATATGCACATATGTTACATTAACTATCAATCGATAGTTAAGCGCAATCCTTGCAGTGATCGGAATATATATGCGTTGCTTCATATGAGACACGTTTGTGAACAGACATGGCTCTACGTGGTCTCATCCACGTAGAGTCATGTCTCTACGTATAGTTGCAATGAATCATATTTAATGTATTATGTGTTGAGAGGAAAGAGATCAATCAACACGGCATCGTCTTCTCCTCTGCAACACACAGCAATATAAATCAGTAAAAGTACTAATAGAATATAACACAATAATAAACATATTTTCTCTATCAAAGATCGTACATTCCTAACATTGATCACAATATCACAATAATATTACTTGGATATATATATTAATATAAATTCAATGTGAATTTATATCGATTTGCGATGATCTTTATATCTATATCAATATGATCTGTATAATGAGAATATTAATTCCTTATGAATCAATGTTGAATAGTGATACTATGAAGTTGCTGAGATATGATGAGTTAATATCAAGCTGTGGTAATATGTTTTATGTCATTGCTGTATCTTGCTTTGCACTTATTGATTTTTGTACAATGCAAGATATCCGATTTGGTCAATATTGTTACAAGTAGTTGTTGCCCTTGTAGCAAAAGATTGACCCTTTTAATGCCCGATACAACCACTAGACTTATAGAAGACACAAGAGGCGGTTAAGCCATGTCACGAATCTCGACGGGAGCGCTAACCATTTTTCCAACAATCTCGCCCTCAGCATTACCCAAGGAGATTTGAATTGTGACCAAGGTCTAATACCACTTGTTACAAGTAGTGGTTGCCGTTGCACCAAAAGATCGATCCTATTAATGCCCGATACAACCACTAGACTTATAGAAGACACAGGAGACGATTAAGCCATGTCATGAATCCCGAGGGGAACGCTGACCATTTTTCGAACAAATATATATATATATATATGTGTGTGTGTGTGTGTTTGTGGAGACATGTCTCCCATAGAGAGATGTCTCATGATAGTGACCGATCAATGTAAACTAATCTCCATCGATTTACAAATCGACATGTTGCAGTAGTATAATATCGATACTCATTATTGATACACAACATGATTAATATCATATCGATACTCATTATCGATACACAATATGAATAATATAATATTGATACACATTATCAATACACAACATGATTAATATAATATCGATACTCATTATCTATCCATAGCATGATTAATAATTATATATTAAACTCGATTATGTATATATATATATATATGATTATTAATTTACTAATTATTAATCATGCATTATGATAACCATAATCATAGCAATTAATTTAGAGCACTATACAGAAAAGGATAGAGAGCAAATGCTCAAGGCTGATAGGCCACTTATGCATTTGATTTCATCGGTTAGAATAATCCGACCAAAGCTAAAAACATTAACAAATTTCTTATGGACAAAAATTAGAAAATCCATGCATCGCACAAGGCATGAATCCATGAAACCCTGGTCGTGGGTAAGAGAAAACCCAAATCGCAGAAACCCTAGTTGAACATAAAAACCCACAAAATCTTTGCAGAAAATCGTGAAACCCTAGCTTGCTTAGGATTGAAGGAGCTGAGGTCGTGATTTGAAGATCCATCAAGACACAACGCCTCACACAAATGTAGGAAACTTCGCAAGTCTTGAGAGCTTCAATAACAACACAGTGAAATAAAGAATCTCACAGTGCCGTCGATTTTCACAGAAAACACGACGCACTGAATGGTCAAAATGCAGATGCAAGCTACCAAAAATGATGCCTAAATGGTGAGAATGCCTGAGTAAAACAAAACAAGCTTGGGCTGGAAGAAAAATAAAATGCAGGTCCAAATACAGAACACAAGCATAACCCTTATTTCCACTAAAATACCAAACAAATGGGCTTCAAGCAGAGAACAAAACGACTTCCTTTGAGAAAACCCACAAATTCTCCAACAATTTTGAAAAACCTCCAATGATTTTTTTTGCATAAAAAATCGGAAAACAAATTTCTGGAAAAATATTCCAGACAAGAAGAGGATACAGATTGTTTTCTAGAAAATTCGCCAAATTCTGAATAACCCCATTGACTTGCTTTGATACCATGTAATGGTAATTGGATATTTAATAATTAAAACGGAGTTTATAATATGTAGGCAATTATATTGTGATGTTTCTAAAGGAAACAAACGTAACTAGAAGTTGGAAATAGGAACTACCTAAATAAACTAAGATGACCATTAAAGAAGCATTACAATATTTTAACAGATTGATTTGAATTTGTATCCAAGGGTGCTGTTTTGACATCTTCATTGAACACATCCGCAACATATGTATATGTTTCATTCATTCCTCTTGAGATAAGGCATTTTTTCCCTAAAAACTACTTTTCTTTACATTGCAATGTTTCTAAACTTAGTTGCGGATACAGATGTGGATGCAAGAATCGGGTGTGCGGATGCGTGAATTTGTTTTTGGACGTTTTGGATGCGTTTATTTATATATATATATATATATATATATATATATATATATATATGCAAAGAAATGCAAGAAATTTACAAAATTAAATCATTTGATAGTATGATACTTCACCATTGATCAAGATATCTTATAGTTCACAAATATTCAAATTGAAATAACCGGTGTTACCCCAAGTTTCTAGGACGGGGACGACGGGTTTTCGGGACGACAAATTTTTTTGCCGATTTTGGGGATGGGGGGGGACGGCAAAGGGGACATCTATATAAAGGGACAACGAGAATGCCCCTCTTGGATCCCATAAGCAAAAGGGCCATCCATCTCCCCAACTGGCTGAAATATCCTGACGCTCTATGCCCATACTGAGTGAATCACCAGAAATATCCAACTGCCATAACACTGCCCCTCTGATCTGTAGCCCGATTTGAAAACTGTGCTGAAGAGGCAAACTATCAAGACTGTAGGACAAGGCTTCCTCCTGTAAGAAGGGAAGCGTACCAAACCAATCACTCAACCCACACCTCTGCAATAATTGGAAAAGAAAGTCCTCCGTAGGTGGGCTGAATGGAAAACAAGATGCAGCCCATACAATGTGGCCAACATGTGATGCATTAACCAACTCTACTGGAAATCCTAAATCAGCATAAGGATTCCATAACTGTCTCTTTGAACCCGGAGTCATACAAGGCATACCATCGTGTGAAAATTTCACACCAACCAACATAATCATCATACCAAACTCAATAACCCCGTACTAAATAAGCTCTACCCAATCATCATCATCATGCCCAAAATATGTGGTGATAGAATTACCATAAGCACTGGATGAATCGGTATGATAATGTAGTGGAGCCACAACTGCGTGAAGAGGAATGAATCAAGGGATGCTCACCAACACGAGACATCTCACCATCAGCAAGAGGTAGTGCAAGGAAAGGCATATGACCCATCATGCCACAAGACATAACTGCCCATCTTGGACTATTGATGTAAAAACCAAACTGCTCAACAATTGAGCTCATCCCGCTACTCCACCCTGGTGACCAAGACTCATCTCTAATAACTGAACCTGGGTCCCAAATCCTGCAACCAACCTCATCCTCATCCTGGGAATAGGAAGCATCTCCCTCATCTATCTCAAAAAGGGATTATCAAGTGTCAACTCGGCACCCATCTCAAACAAGGAATTATCAATCGCCTGAAAGTGGTCTAACTCATAAAGGAACTCTTGGTGACCCAAAGACCTTTTTGGACAATTGTCCAAGTCATAGGTCTGCTGTATGCTATCAAGCTCTTGAATCACCTCCTGAAAGAATTCAGACCTTTCCTTGTCATCCTGCTCCCTGTACTGGCTAGAAACCACAATCTGATTTCTTGCCTCTTGTAGAGCAATACGGGTATGCTCCAAAGTGTCCTGAGTAGCACTAAGCTCCCTATTGAGCTTATTGACCTCATCCTCCTTTTCCCTCAACTGCTCAACATATTTCCCGGCAACCTGTAACAGGTGGTCACGATTTGTAAGTAAACTCAGATGTTTTGATTTCCAATCCTCAAATGCTGTTCTGACCTCTTGTAAATCTACAACATAGGATCCAATCCTTATACCATCGTGCCCCTTATCCCTCTGAGCCTTCCTGTAGAGATCATCAATAACCTGGTGAGTGCTATCATGGTGAACAAGAGCTGCAATAATGGCATCGCCACTAACTTTTAACTGACTTTTCAAGGCACACTTCTCATTAATGTTATCCGGGGATGTACTACAAAATGGGTCATCCATATTAGCATAATGCATGAGTGAGGTGCTGCTAAAGAAGTCACACGATTCCTCATTACATGAATCGCTAAAGGTCTCCAACTAGTTACCACAACCTATAACCATGGATTTGTCGAACTCAGCCACCAAGTCACCAAAGTAAAATTCTGAACACTCTCCACTAAGTCCCGAAAGAGGTGTAGTCACAACTGTATTTTCTCTATCACTAGGCTGCAATTTATCTTCCCCCTAATTAATATTCCAAACATGCCCCTGGAACCAGCCCTCTTGGCAAGTAAAACAAATCTGCCCTGTACTCACTTGGGCCTTGCCCGATACTAGAAATCTTGCAACATGTAAGCTTAATGATACTTGTTCATTTTCAGACAATGAACACATGAATTTTTCAGCCTGAAGCTTAATTAATTCAGCTGAGAGTTTACATGCCACAGATGAGTACTTTATTCCTCTCCAGATTGCCAACAATTCTGATTGCAATTGTTTGCATATGTCATAGTCCTCATCTAAGATCAAAGATAAGATAGTCTTTGTGCATGCCTTCACTGCATCTGGATGACGTTCCCTGAAATTACTTAGGAGGCACTGAAATAATTGTTGAACCATTTTATCATAGCCTAGATTCAACATGTGGCTGAAAATTCTAGTGCTTGCCATTAACTCCAAGATTTTTACTTGCTTACCAAAGGTGGAATCTCTGTCATATCTTAGTCCACCTAAACTGTCTACAATCAGCTGTAATCCCTGTCTCCAAATGTGCTTGGTATAAGGAGTAATAGGAGCTGTAATCCGGGTGACCTCACTGAGGCATGAGGCAACTGCAAGCCTAACATCTCGATGTGGATGATTCATAAATTTGCGTTGTACCAAGGCAACCATTGAGGGATGCATGGCCCAATTGAAAAGCCTGCAATCAGATTGATCTATCCTAGATAGATACGAATTTATTTCATCTAATTTGGCCAACATACCTTCCCTAAATTTCTGATCCTCCAATTGCCATCCAAGGCAACATAACTCATTTCCAATTTCCATTTCCTTCTGAATGTCCCTTAGTTGCCCACCGTAAAACGTGCCATTGAATTCCTTTGAGAATATTGGCCTTTCCAATGAATCCATGATTTAATTTTCTCCAAGTCTTACACCAAGGACTGAATCAACTTTTGTAATTGTGGAATGCTGTTATAATTTCTGAATGTAAGAGTTGTCGTTTTCAATAAACTGCTGTCCCGAACTTATTGTATTTGTGTGTCCCAGATTTCTCAGCATATAATGAAATACATAAAGAAATACTAGAACCAATTTTGAATAATATTAAACGGTAATTTTAATTCTGGGCAATACTAGACAGTAGTAAATGAATTAGAAACGTACTCCTTGTTTTTTCAAAGAAATCAAATAATTGTAACTCCAAAGAACTACCCGTGCTGAATATGATATTGTGGATACAATTTACTGATTTAAACTTGATAGAAAGAATGCATTCTCAATGAATTCCAAATAAAATCTTACTGTTGCATCAATATTTGTCCTTACTGATAAATAACAATCCCCTTCTTGAATCTGGTAACCCGCAACCCAGACAATGACATGTACTAGACCGAAAATGCTGCCATTGGATGGCAATGTGTAACCCGTGTACAAAGATGTTAGCTTGACCGGATGGTTCCGCGATCCTTGTGTGTGCTGCTTGCTTGCATATGGGAAGTGTCTTTGCCTAGTGCGGAGTCTAGCAGTTCCGTTGTCTTCCCTCTTTGATAAATTCTTCATGGGGTTGTAGTTATGATGTTGGGACTGGTAGTTGCGCCCAGAAGTGATGTGGGCCTGTTGGCAGTAGTGACAAGGGAGACTACTGCTAGAGTTAATGGTCTTGGAGCTCGGCTTGTATTAGTCCTGTTGCGAGCAACTCCAACCCCTCATTCCCTATCTCCTTAGACTTTCCGTGTGTGGTTGCAACTGATACATGAGTCACAACTCGTTTCTGAATTTCATCAAATGCTATGATGTGCGGATTGTTGCCAGTTGTGTGTGCTAACCGGCTGGAAACTTCGCGAGAGCCCGGGCTGCGGAGTTAGTGAGTGTTATGTGTGTGCTGGAAATACTGGCGTCTACCCAACCCAACTGCTGTTTCCACCAAGGTTGGGGATGCGGGAATCACCAACTCGTGAGTAACTAATTATTCAGAGCCTTCTCGGATTGACTGGCGCAAGCAATGCTCGACCTGTTCCAAATACGTCACCACCTTCCTAGTGCGTGACTGGCAGCGGTAATGGGAAGGTTACTGTTGACGTTGATGAACTTAGGGGCTCAGTTTGTATTGTTATCACTAAGTATCACTCCAGCCGATACTCCCCTGTCTTCCTCCTACTTCCCACACGCGATTGCCAATGATAAGTGCCACAGCATGTCTCCTCTACTCACTGAGATATTACCGAGTGTGGATATAGCAGTCTGCAAGCATCAGCTCGACGCTCTTAATCCCCACCCAATGTCATCCAATACTGACACTGCCGGCTATATGCTCTACTCGGCCGAAAATACAACTCGTGAGCTAGTGTTGCGGGGGTGATGAGTAACAATCACGGGCCGGTATGTCTGAAGGATACCAAATCCTGTGTCTCCACGGCAACTCACGTGACCGATAAGGAACACGGGCTGCGTGCCTTCCAATACACGTGAGGAGAAACGTAGTCTCCTGACCCTTGCGCTTCACCTAGTAAATCGTTTTCAATGCCCACATTCAGGTCTTCTCTCCACTATGGCGTCAACCACATGGACTCAGATACATGCAAGCAAGTTTCTTAAAATATCAACCTGGGAGTTTCGATGCATGCCAATGTATCTCTTGAACAATCAACTGCTGAAAAGAAAACTTCTTCTTACTGCAAAACTAGGCTTATTTGACTTCCCACAACAACTACTTTCTCTCTGTAAAATGTTGTATAGGAAATGAAAATAACTTTTGTTTTTCAAGATGTAAAGCCACTATTCGAATGACCATCACTGAACTCTTTTACTTATAAAACCCTTCTGCAAAATATCTCTACAACTTGATTCTGAAGAAAAACCTCACAGGCTAGCAAGATTTTTAGCTTTGATACCACTGTAATGACCCGAACCAGTCATCTTCCAAAATTTCACAAATACATCTCATGCAGATTTAAACAAATAGATATATGCAAATAACCGTTTGATCCAACAACAATAACCAGCAACATATTATCATAAACTTCTTAGAAAATGGTATCGTATTATACAACAGCAATACAATAACCATGAATTACAAATATTCCAATCTGAAATATAAAATGCTACAACAAGATTGGATGATAAAGAACCTGTGAATACAATGGCGAACTTTGCTGTGAATCCGCACCAGAGATGAACTGAGTTTCCGTCCAATCCACCGAGAAAGCTTGAAGGTTTTTGTCCTCAGGTTTCAGAACCAAAAGCTAAAGCTTCTTGGAATCTCCAAGAGAAAATGAATTGATAAACTGAGCATCCTCAAATGAGACTCCAAGCCTTCTTTTAAAGCTGCAGCTGTGACTCTTTAGTTTCCCCACTTTGTCTCTTCATATTCCACTTAAAGTCACTTTTAAATAAATATAACCGTTAAGTTATAAAGTGACATAATAAATAAAGTAAGGAATTGTTTGGCATTAAAACAGAGGACCAAACGAACTCGGATGATGTCGTGTGATAGCTTGCCGGAAAGCTCTCGGCGAGATGCTCCAAGTCCACTATTGAAATGCCAAGAAAACTGAGTCCTGCCGACTTACTATGAATAGTAAGTATCTTGGAAACCCTGTGGAAGCTGCTCCGATTCGCCCGAAACTGAAATCACCTAGGCCAAATATCCCCCTAACTACTGCCAAGCCTCGGTTAGCCCATCAGTTCATGATGAAAAGGCTAACAACACGGCACGAAATAATGTGCCCTGAAAAGGGGACATTACAGGCTTCTTTCCTTGATTTCGTAAGCATAACATGTTCACATTCAAGTAAAATTTGAGCAACATTTCTGCTATAAACCTAGACATTCTCTCTTTCCAATTTTTTTAAATCAAGCCTTGGCTATTATAATCAAATGATCTATTATGGATATACATGTCACTAATATAGAATTCATACAAATTTAGGACACTGTAAATGTTTCATGGATACCAATAGTTTTACTCTTTGTAACAGAAAATTACTGTTAGCTTTATGTATTCATACAAATCATTGTTAAAAACAAATAAGTTCAAAAGGTTTGTATGAAGTAGGTGAAAAATTTCAATATCAAAATTTAAACATTAATATTTGTGATGTGCACATGACTCTGTATGATATTACAAAACAGATTTCAAATTCCAAGTTTGAGCAAATCCTTATGAAAGTGCACCAAAATAAGCAATATTATCATGTATGTAAAATGAAACTCATTCTGGGCATGCTGAGACCTCTGATATTCCATGGAAGTGCAAGCATTTGCTCTTCAATTTTTCCAGTGCCTTTACTATACCAAATCTGGGATCTACAGTCCTTGAAATCCTAACAGTTACTTAATATTAAATAGATCTATACTGTTTTTTGTGCACAATTTCTCTTTTTGATAATTCTGGGAATTTGCTACATGATAACTTTTGATTTGCCTTTGATGGTTTTAGATCTAGTCATTGGATTTGAATTGTTTTCTGTTGCAGAAAGCATGCACTATTCCTTATCAACAGGATCTGCACTTTTGCTTCTGTGTTGTGAATTGTTCCAATTTTTTTAAAGCCAGTAGAGGTAGGTTAGGGACTTATTGAACATGCTAGGTACCTTCAATATTATTTGAGAATGGCTTTAAAAGGTTAGAAAGATTGATCTCTTATGTAATTTGAAGGGAAGCTTTCTTGTCCATGTGTGTGCATGTTAGAATTTGTTATCTTCTACGGCTTGTTTACTGATATTCTACTCTATATCTGAGCTGAATTTTGAAGCGGAGGTCTTTGCAGAAGTTTTCTGTTGGGTTCCAACAACTTGTTCTCCTTGGGTTTCTTTTCCTTCACTTGCTCTTTCTCATATTGTATATGTGGTGAAAGGCTAGGGCACATTCTATTGAGATGTCCACAGTCATGGTAGATCCATCATTATATGGAATATTCTTGTAGTCAATGGACTGCTTATCAATGTTGAACATATCCTAGTCTAATTCAGCACTTTAGATTGTGTAGTGAACTCAAAAGCAATTATATGTTCACATATTGCATTTTTAATATTATGCAGTGTTAATTCTTGTCAGTATTCACTAGAGATAATCAAAAGCCTAATCCAAATGAGATTAATGTTTGGAAGATCCTCCATATGATTGAATTCTTGAGACCATGGCTTCATGAATGCGCCAACTTCTCAGAAATCAGGGTTCCTCCTTTTGTTGCTTCAGGATGACAAAATAAAGGATATATGCCTTACTCATCATCATTATATGTATTGACCGAGAAGGTTTCTAGTATGTATATAAATTTTCATGGTTTGTGGGCCAGTATATACAGCTGAAATCTGCAAATTAAAGCATTCTTTTTGAGAAGCCTCAACCTCTCGCCCAAATATATACACCTGAAAATCTCTTAAGCGATCACTTTAATAGGTCACAATTTCTGGTCCATTTTATTCATAGAAAGTTGGACCTTTGGAGGGTTCTACTTGCTCATCTAGCAGCCACTGTCCTTTTTGGAGGATAGAGTGGCTTTTCAATCAATTTTTGGGAGAAGTATGGCTATATTTATTTGTCTCAGATTTGAAAGTGGGAGAAGGCTTGCTTTCCTTTCCTTATGTGGGGCTTTGGCTGTTAGGCTTCAGAGTATTGGAGGGGGTAGTAGGTGGGTGATCTCAGTTTTTGAGTATGTTGGCTTCATTCAGTCAGCTCTCCACATTCACCCATAATTAACTGGCAGTTCACAGAGGGCCCAAAAAGAACATTACAGGAGAACTCTGTGTATAATAGTTTTTGCTGCTAAGAAAAATGAAATGTTTTGTATTGATGGAAATCTACTTGTTCGCTGATGACTGTTTGTGGAACATAAAGGATTCCAAAAATGGTATTGCTACTCTGTTAGCTTATTGACTATATTGTTTAAGTAAGTCTAATGTTCACTAATAGGTGAACTTTGGCCATGAATACAGGTTTTGGTGAGGGATTTCAACTGTGCACTTCAAAAAAATATACTTCTTCAGGTGCATTTGCTTTTAATTGTTTTGCCTCCATAAAATTTGATTTGGTTCAGAAATGGGTTTGGCACCTTTATTCAAAGTTAAACATTTTTTCCATTGTTTTACCTTGGTTAGATCTAGTATTAATGTATTTTATTCCTGGAACATTAGGTGTTTTAAACCAAATTATTAAGAGATATTGTATTCTGGTGAGAGTACAACAACACAGTCAGTGAATTTTAAACATACAAATTTACTCTTTATTCGTACTTTTGCAGGGTCACATGTATTTATTTTTGCGATATGTTTGTTTCTATTCCAATATATTTGGATATGAGAAAAAGGTACACTCTTAAAATGTAATGCTATATTTTTCTTTTTTGGGAAGTGAATAAAGGTATGGCTTAAAGGACTGGAATGAAAGGATTTTTTTATATTTAGAATTTTGAGATTTAACTTGTGCCACTGTGGAATTGTCAAATATGTATCTTTTTGTTTAATAATTAGCAAATATCTTCAGAGTTTTCACATTTTCAATCCTGATTACTTGCCAATATTTTTGATATGAGAAAAAATATTTGTTTCTATATGTTTGTGCGATATGTTTGTTTCTATTCCAATATATTTTGGATATGAGAAAAAGGTACACTCTTCAAATGTAATGCTATATTTTTCTTTTTTGGGAAGTGAATAAAGGCATGGCTTAAAAGGACTAGAATGAAAGGAATTTTTATATTTAGAATTTTGAGATTTAACTTGTGCCACTGTGGAATTGTCAAATACGTATCTTTTTGTTTAATAATTAGCAAATATCTTCAGAGTTTTCTCATTTTCGATCCTGATTACTTGCCAATATTTTTGAATTACAAGATAATGTCTACTCAGCATTTCTTTTTTCTTGTATAGTCCATAGATATACCCTGTTATCATTCCATTTCATCTAACAATTTAAGTTTATATCTATATCATTTGTTTTCCAAGGATTCTAATGAGTGTATGTGATCTTTGTTTTATGATTTATTGTCTGGTCACATGTATTTATTTGTGCGATATGTTTGTTTCTATTCCAATATATGTGGATATGAGAAAACGGTACACTCTTAAAATGTAATGCTATATTTTTCTTTTTTGGGAAGTGAATGAAGGCATGGCTTAAAGGACTAGAATGAAAGGAATTTTTATATTTAGAATTTTGAGTTTTAACTTGTGCCACTGGAATTGTCAAATACGTATCTTTTTGTTTAATAATTAGCAAATATCTTCAGAGTTTTCTCATTTTTGATCTTGATTACTTACCAATTATTTTTGATATGAGAAAAAATATTTGTTTCTATTCCAATATATTTGGATATGGGAAAAAGGTACACTCTTAAAATGTAATGTTATATTTTTCTTTTTTGGGAAGTGAATAAAGCTTAGTTACCGATGCGTTCCCTGGAGGCCTGGATGCAGAGGCGGATGCGTTCGGAGGCGGAGGCGGATGCGGATGCGGAGGCGGATGCGCTCTGCATGCGTCCAGGAATCACTACCAATGGCTGTGGATACCCCGTGGATGCGTTCCAACGCATCCACAGCCCTGGGATGCACTTCCTGGGCGCATCCAGAGCGCATCTGGAAGCCTCCAGGCACAAAAAACGTCAATATGACCATTTTGATTATCCTGTTTTTTATTCTTTTAATGTATAAAATATTAAAAGGGATACCCACGCTCCAAAAGACAATTGATAAAAGCAATCATGATAGGAATGTAATGTTCTAATTATTAGTTCTTTGTTTGTTGGTTGTGTCAATTAAGCTGCACAATTTTAAGGCATATATTGATTGTGTTTTTTAGGCACCCTGTGATCTGTGATTGGGTTTCAATTTGAGTCTGCATATTTTAAGAGACTCCGCAGACAGAACACACAACTATTGAGGTTTAGGGTCATCAGAACAGGCGTGTTACAGACTGTCAGAGGCTCCTGTGCACGTTAGGGGAAGGTGCAGAAACCTAGACAAATGGCTACAAAGGTCAATTAGAGCTAAATCAGTGTTGTGTGAGCTAAAAGTTTTTTATATAGATATATATATATATATTTAAAAAAAATATATATATACACACACATCCAAACGCATCCGCATCCCTTAAATTTTTTTTTCATGCATCCGCATCCGAATCCGCACCCAAATCGGTAACTTAGGAATAAAGGCATGGCTTAAAGGACTAGAATGAAAGGAATTTTTCTATTTAGAATTTTGAGATTTAACTTGTGCCACTGGAATTGTCAAATACGTATCTTTTTGTTTAATAATTAGCAAATATCTTCAGAGTTTTCTCATTTTCAATCCTGATTAGTTGCCAATATTTTTGAATTACAAGATAATGTCAGTATTTCTTTTTTCTTGTATAGTCCATAGATATACCCTGTTATCATTCCATTTCATCTTCCAATTGAAGTTTATATCTATATCATTTGTTTTCGAAGGATTCTAATGAGTGTATGTGATCTTTGTTTTATGATTTATTGTCTGGTAAACATGCTTCTTCTGAGATGTCTATGTGCAACCATAATTACCAGAAGACTCCATAATAAGAATGTTGACTGTGTCCCTGTTGTACCCACAATTCCATTGACTGCATTTGTATATAGTATAGCTGTCTGCTTATTCATTCACTCCCATACCCTAATGTGATTGGCATAGCAGTCTCATATGGATACCCGAATTCCTGTGTCTATTGGTAATTATATGAGCAACAGAATATTATTTGTATTAGATTGCTATTTCTTTCCGATCAACAAATTTATCACGAGACTTGATTTATTTGACTTCGATTGCCTATATTAAATTACCCTTACTAGAGTGTAGAAAAAAAATTCAATTAGCAATAATTGGATGCTATGGTAGCTTAGTCACAGAACAGGCTTATCTAATAATCTTGTATTAATAATGAGTACTCAAAAGCCACCTCTACCGATTTACTTTTTTTCAAATACTCTGGAATTCCCAAGAAACTACAACTCAGACAGAAATTTTTGTAGCAAAAATTGCAAGGCAATTACTAGAGTAAATTCTTGAAGTACTCTATATGCTACCCTTTTCTGTTAATGGCTTTTTTAGACAATTTCTATCGGCAGAAGTAAAGTTGGATCTACAGTATTGTTGGAATCAAGATCTGATAATATAACATTTGTAAGCAATATTCATATCATCTTATTCTGGAGTGTGACTATACATTTAATTACAGTTGGAAACTATCCTAATCATTTATTGAGAATGTATTGAATGATTGAAGTAAAAGGGTATAGTTACCAAGTGTGGAAATCCAACTAGCTAGAATCTTTACTACCAAGTAGCTAACAAGGACAGATCTCTGGTTCCTAGCAAAGCTTCATAATATTCTGTGGAAAGAGTTGAGCTGTAGCGATCCATAGTTGCTCAATTTTGCTTTTGATGGTGGTCAGATGGTCTAATGTAGACTTTAGATCAAAGATACTATTCAAGGAAATACCTTCCCGAAGAATTTATTCTATTTCATTCCCTTCACTTTTGCTCAGTAGCTTTGTCAAATAGGAAAGCATATACAAAGCACACAATTATTTCATATTTATGTAAAATGTGGAAGCACAGGCTTGGAAGTAAATTGTTGGATAAAATGTCTTCAAGAAATATTGTTTTATTGGTTGCAATGGTTACAAAACAAGGCACATAAACTGTTTGACAAAATATCTCAGTGATCTATGAGCTTGTAAGCTGTTGTGTTTGCAGTATTAGTATACTCTCTGCAGACTTATATGTGAAATGTAAAAGTATGGGCATGGTATGCAAAGTCTTGAAAAATGTATGTAGAGTCTAGACAATGAAGCAGCATTGGAAATACACATGAACTATTTGATAGAATGCAATGATTGGGGGATACACATGAAATGGATGCGTTGAAATTTTTTGAATGCTAATGCAGATTCTTATATTTCATTGAACAATAGTTAGGAACGCAATCTTTAGTATGGAACTGCCCAGAAAATATAAAATGGAGTCATTGGGAACAAATAATCAATTTTTTTTTTGATGCTTTATACAGAGCTATAAGTTAATCTGTATCTGATAATGAATTGGATGTTGTTATCAAAGTTTGTCCGTCTTATTGATGGACAATTAGAAGTTGCATCCTACAATTGTGACATTGCTAGGCTTGCAAACACCTTACTTTCTTCATCTGGATCAGCTAGTCTCACAATGACTTCACTGTGATTGGCCTTTTGCCACAAGGTAGAGTATCATCAGTATCCAAAGACCACAATCATTCTCCAATTGATAATTTGAAGAAGCATACAAGTCTCAAGAAAGTGCATATCCATCCATCAAACCTCTCTGCAACAGGAAGCTTACATTCTTCTCAATATGTAATTGAAATTTGTGGGAATGTCAGCATTAATGATTCTGAATATCCTCATTGAAATCTAATAATTTACAAGAGTGGTCTACTTTACTTTCATTCTCTATAAGAATTTGGTCAAAGAGTGTCCTATGTATGAAGCACAACAGAATGATTAGTTTGCAAATTTTAAAAAGTAAATTTCGAAGGTGTTTGTACACAGAGTTCTAAATGTGATGAAGGGCTTCCAAATTTGACATTTCCTTCTATACTAGAGGCTGAGAAAATGACAATATTACTGCGGGCATGAGTGTTTCTAAATTGGATGCTGATATAGTCTCTGATCACATTGCCAAGTCGCCCCCTACAGACTTTGGTTCAGGCTTTGAACCAACAAGTGTAATTTTCTGTGCAGGCTATTCTATAAATTAATCTTTCAGTGATTGCTATGCACATGACTTTTGAAGGTTGTGTGACAGTATATGCTTTACAAGAGAATAATCCTGACATGGCAGCTTTGAAGTTTGAACAGGAGGATTGCATCATTATGAAAACTTAGAAACTAAACAATTGTGTCATGAGATCATATGTGTTTTGCTCTAACAGTTCTTTAGGTTGAGGAGTGATTGCATTCTAATTTTGTTCTCCTATGCATGCAAATTATACTAAAATAGAAGAGCAAGCAAAATTCCTTGCCAATGAAAAGAATGTTGATAATTCATGGAACAGCATTCCTTCTAAAAATATTGTTGAAGATAATCTACAAATGATAGTTGCCACCATAGTTTTAGGACTCGAACTCAGACTTGACTAGGCAGCCCAACATTTTGACTTGGACTTGGGACTTTGCATGGGCTCAGCCAAAAAAAGAGCCTGAAAATTACACAAAAAAGAAATTAATGCATTTAGACAATATAAAAGCCTAACTTGACTATCAGTTTGTCATAATTCAAACATTACACATCGTTTGATCCCCAAACTCTCAAAATTGAAATTTCATAGTTTCAAACGTATAACAGCATTATAAATTTATAATTGTTTGTATATGAATGTCAAAATGAAAAAGACAACCAAATACATCTCTCTTTCCCCTCGTAACGTAACTTAATTTTTTCATGTCTTGAAAGATTCTACAATATCAAAATGATATTGGATCGTTTCTTCCAAAGTGTCTACGTTTTCCTCCATTGTGTGCAACTCTGTTGCTTCTTCTACTCCTCTCTCCAATTCTGCAAGATCTTAATTAGTAACAACTTAACAAGGACATCGTCTTGTCATTGATAGTCTATTCCATAGTTGAAAAACTTGGACTCAACAATAACTCGGCTGGCCCAATTTTTTTGAAAAACTCAGTGAAAAAATCAGCAATAAATTGACACTTTTATCAAACATTTGAAAATATACAATTTTTTAAATTTTGCTTAAAAAATCACACATATACACCAAATTTGTAGAACACATACTGATTTGAGATTTCCATCATACATAAATCAAAGTTTTAAGTTAAATACATAACAGTTAGAATTTAGTAAATTAGCATAGAGTCATATACCAAACAACAAGTGCAACATCTAAATAAAATTGAGTTCAATACATATTGAAGTCCAACTCCATGAAACAACTACAACCTCTGAATAAGTTCAAGTTTCAGTATCAATGAAAACTAGAAATTGTAAATTGCATCTATGATTAAAGCTCAAAAGAGATTGTTGTCGCTGGGTGGGTGGTGCTGAAGTAGTTGTAACATCCACAACAAGTGCCTCAACGAAAGCCTTTGATAGATGACCAAGCTCATGTTCCTCCTCACGTGCTGTCACTTTTGCATCCTAGTCATGTTCCTCCATCTCAAAGTCATCTAGGTGATTATCAGTGAAGAAAGGTTCCACATCCACATCATCACTATCAAGAGCAACAACCCAATCTATTGAATACAGATCAATGTCATCCCAGTCAAGTGCTTCATGTGAAGTCTTCCCTTGCACCTTCTTTTCATGCAATCAAAGGTTGTACCACACATAGACAAGGTCATTCAAGTGCTGTTGAGTCAACCTATTGCGCATTTTTGTGTGAATGGCCTAAAAAATGCTCTAGTTGTGCTCACAACTAGAAGCACTACAAGGCTGCGATAATATGCGGATAGCAAGCTTTTGAAGATTAGGTGTTGTGCCACCATAATCTTCCCACCATAGATCTGCAAGGATAAAAAATGCCATTTATAACTTGGTAAAGATTCCAATAAACTTAATGAATGATATAAATGGTATAATAAAATTGAACACATGTTCTTTTTTACATGGCTAAAAAGTTTCTTGCCTACGGTTGCAATTAGGTGAAGAAAACAATGGCCCATCGGCCTTGTTATAGTTTTGTAACTTTATCAAGTATCAGGTCTTGAAGTTTCTCATCATTAAGTAATCTCCGAATACATGTGTCTAGGCCAACCTTAACCTCTGCATCTTCTTTGAAAGTGTTGGAGAAATAAAACTTCAGGTTCAAGTAGTAGGCAACAACATGAATATGTTGGTGGAAATTTCGGTTACACCTCCAATTGATTATGCGTCATATGGGTCCATATTTGAACGTATTTGACCTTTGCAAGTGCTGAATGGCCTCTTTGGCCCTATCTATGTCCTCATATAGATACCCCATGGGGTTTTTATCCCCATCCATCATTCGTAGAACCCTCACTAATGGTTTTGAAACCTGGACATAAATTTTTTAAAAAAATCAGCGAATTGCAATATCTAAAAATTAAATAATAAGTCATCAATCAAGGTTTGAAAACTTACATTGACGATCTCCTCCATCATCTTAGCAAATCTAACATTGAAAACAACTTTCACAACTTTCTTTGCTTTAGGCTTCTTGGCATAAAAACTCTCCAACCATCTCTCATTCACAAACATCCACTTTAGGTTGGGCGATGTAGCCAATATGCTTTCCAAGGTGAGAAAATTAGTAGCAAAGCGTGCGACCCCCGATCGCACTAGATCCTTACCATCCGTGTGCTCTCCCATAAGACTCAAGACTCGTGTGGTTGTAGGTGTACTTTGAGATATTCCTTCCATCTTCAACCACCTTCTCCACCCAACTTAGTTTCCCTATGTCCTCAAGGAGTAAGTCAAGACAATGGGCAGCACAAGGGCTCCAAAATAATGTCGGATGCCTAGCCATTAGAAGTTTTCTAGCTGCCTCATATGTAGCCACATTATCAATCACAATCTGTACAACATTACACACTCCCACTTCCATCTCCACCTTATCCAACATTTTGCATAAAGTCTTTGCATTTTCACTTGATCAGAGGCATCAAGTGATTTAAAAAATGCTACCTATCCTCGTGAAGCAACTAGAAAGTTGATAAGTGTCCTATTCCTGCTATTTGTCCACCCATCAGATATAATGGTGTAGCCATTCGACTCCCAAATTCTTCTTTGCTCTTCCACAAGTTGATGAGTGTTTTGGATCTCATCCTACAACAATAGCCCACTCACCTCATAATGACTTGAGGCCTTGAACCCCTTACTAGACATGGTCATTGCAGTGACCAAATGATCCCAATATGGACTACATAAAGCATTGAAGGGAATATTGTTGTAGTACCAAAATCTAGCAACTGCCAACTTTGACTTATGCTACATCTCTTTGTTCCATGCAGTGCCTCGCAATCCAGGTTGAGCATCAGGAGTGTTATATGGAGCCCAGAAGTCTGACATACGCCCAACCATATTTCCGATCCTCGTATCCATGACCCAATGGAAGAAGCCTCTACACCTGTTTGCAACCCTGTAGAACTGAAATCTCCCATTGGGGCTGCCATTGTAATGTTCCCGTCATTAAATGACTATTGTATGTAAGGGTCCCGATTGATTTAGCTTATCTCGGGCCCATTATTTCTTTTTGGCATAGTTTTAGTTGTCGCCGTCGGCTCTTTTGTGCACTCTCGGGAGTTTTCCCCAACGGGTATTTATGCTTGGCGTGTAGGATAGTTTTAAATATGTTGAGATTTGATATTTTATTTATGTTTGCGAATTCCTGTTGGGGATTTTGCTCTTTGCCATTTCGGAGGTGAAAGACCCTCCCTATTTGGTACTCCGCAGTTTCGGTGGGATTCAACCCTCACCCTATTCTACTTGTTTTGCTTGTATTGGATCTGGCAAAATCCGAGGCTTTATCAATTAATTCAATAAACATTCTTTTGGCAAAACATCTTGTGGTTTGTGAGTATTCTGATTCACGGGAAGTATATTTTATTACAACCGAAGGACGGAGGATACTGTAATTGCATCTGCACCTCAAAACTCATTCAACTTGCCACCCCGTACGACCATCCCATCCGTACGGCTTGCTCATCCCATCTGTACTACTTGACTTCCTGCCCGTACGGCCTGCTTCACTCCCCACCGTACGACTTGTTACCGTACGACATTTGGCCACTTCATCGTACGACACCCTGTCTTAGTGTACGCCATTGTTGCTCCTTGCACACCTCCGGGAGATAAACGCCTCCAGGACAGAATTTGCCTCCGGGAGAGAAATGCCTCCGATTTGTTCTTTTGATTTGCACGCCTTCGGAAGTCGGGAACATTACAGCCATTGCCTCTGCTATCCTCTTTTTTTCTGCCTTCTTTTGCACATATGCTTAAAGACTTGCCAAAGCCTCCCTTGTAACCTCTTCGGGACAGCTTTCACATGGTGTAATATCATGGCATTTGATCTTTGCAAGGTGATATTTGAGCCTACTTATGCCCCCAAACATCTCCTTAGGGCAATGGTTACATTTTACATCTCCTCGATTTGGTCATGGTATCCCATGTTTCCATAAACTGTCCCTCTTTCTACCACTAGCCATTTTATACAATTCTTGGCATTGCATGGTTGCAAGTGCAAGGATAAAGAATCAGAAATGTTGAACAAATTCACAAATAAAGAGGACAGCTTGCAGAAGTAAAATCTTCATTGTATCTAATTTTGATATAGTATTTTACAATTTGTAATTCACACATTTTCTTTTGGCATTAGAGTAATTGTAAGCTCTTCTGTTTAAAGAATGTAATGAATTGTATCTATGCTTTTAATATGTTATATTCATAAACTCTTTTAAGAGGGCAGTCACGAAATAGTTGTCTAAGTCTAAGATCAAATATTAGCTAAGTCTATGAACTTATGAAGTAATTGAGTTCAAACCCAAGCAAGAAAATATTGCAAAAACATTACAAAGGGAGTTCAAATCCGAGTTCAAGTTTGAGACAGAGAAAACATATTTGAGAAAATATTGTAAAACTAAAAACATTACATAGAAAAAATAAATATTATGTTACCGAGTTGAATATGGTATAAATTTATATGATACAATTTGAGCTATCAAGTTCAACACATTTCATAAATTATGATTTTATCACAACTAAATATATGCAATGAGAATTGAGATATATAACAGGAACACATTCCAAGACAGTTTCACTTTTTTAATTGATTTTATGTCTGTCTTAAAGAATTTTGAATGAAAATATTAAAGTTTTGATACATGAAGTTGTGCTTTGATGCATCACTTTCTTGTAATTCTGTTTTCTCTGTTGCCGTGGAAAAAAATCACTTGGAAAACACACTAGCATCTCTTGCAATATCAAGTGAGCTAATATGTAATATATGTATACAGTATAATGATACTCATACAATCACATTATGATAAATTAAAATCTTAGATTAGAAAGCGAGGACATTACCTTGTTGTCGAATATCGTAGCGGCCTAGTGAAGTGTTGCAGAGAGAAGGGAGTTTCTTCCCACTTCCCAGTTCGTTCAACAAAGTATTATTAATGTCGTATTCATAGAGAAGGAAGTCTTCAATATTATTTGGCCACTCAAAAGTATTCAAGCATTTGTTCTTAGTCCTCACTGTCATGGCGCTTTTTGTCCATAAAAAACCCTAACGCATTTGTTGTTTTTGTTTTTAACTTTTAATGTTTCTTTTCCCCAAGTTTTTTGTAGAAATTGCACATGTTTTTGAAATTCTTTCTGATAAAAAATCACCTCGTGAAAATGGAAATAGCACTGTCAAGTTTAATGGCATTTATATCGCTTGGGTTTGTGAGTCTCGATATATCACGCTTGTAATGTCCCCATTTTGAGCGAGCATTGGAGTTAGTGGATTTAGCCTATCATTAGGTCCTTGTAGGCTAATTCTGGTGATTAGAGGACCCTGTTGTGGGTTTTAGTCCCGTTTTGAGAGACTTAATATTTATAGTAAGCTATCATATGTTTCTACTAAGCTCAGATGATTTAGAGGAGTTATATGATGCTTTCAGATTTTATTTCCATCTTCTAGTTTGGACTCCAAGATTCTTGGAGGGAGCGCCCATTTTTAGTAAGTCACCCCATCAAGTTCATTCATCATCTTTTATCATCAAGATCACTCGTGTTGTCAGATTTTGATTTTGATGCTTCCTCAGTTGTTTTCGCAAGATGGGTGAATTATGATTATTACTTAATTAAATCGGCTAAGGTTGCCATTTTTATTGGGAATGTATTGTGGGCATCTTAGTGTTATAGCTCGTTCGAACCGGATTGAGAAGTTTTAAATCCCGAGCTCATACAATAGGGACCCTATGTGTCAGAATATGGTTATTTTAATGAAAAGGTCTTTTTTTCATCATTAAAGAGGAAAGAAATATAATAGTTTATTATAATTCAAATGTGCACATAAAGAAAAGTCTTTTGTAAGTGAAAAGTGTGTGAGAGAAGATATCGCTTTGGGCAAAAAAAATTCATCCATTGATCATTTTATGAAATTGAAAAGTTGGAGAAGTTTTGTCTTGTGGAGAAAATCGAACTGTGAGAAGGATAGCTAGGTTTTGAGTTTGGTCTTCAATTTGGAAAGAACTCATTCAGATATTTGTGCAATTTGAATGGAATGGCTTTATCGAGGAATTGAGAGTGCAGATTTATTAATGAAATCTATTTCAAGGGCTGCTGTACTGTTATTAATTAAATCTGAATTGTTTCCAGTGAGCTGCGTTTCAATTTGGGTGGAGTGAGAAGTGAGATTCAGGCTGCGTTCAGATTTGGGGGACTGCCGTACCACCCTTGGCATTCTATGGTGTGCTAAACATTACTGAAATTGGCTGTGTGAGATGATGGCATCTTTCTTGGGGCTGTGTCACATAATCCAGCATGCTGCGTTTGGCTTTCTTTCAAGGTGCCAGTCAGAGTTAATAAATGATTTATTACCTTGTGTTGTATGGCAACTGTTTGACAATTAAAGGTGCCAATATCATTAAACTCTGCTTTGTATTTCTTGCAATTGCCAAATCAGTTTAATGAGTATTGAATTAAATTGCTGTTGATGTTATTATTTAAAAAGTTTGGAAAAATTTCATAAAAAAATTATATATGTCTGAAAATACAAAAGAAATTGCATTTAAAATTGAGATAGAAGCTAGATTGCAATTGAGAGCCAGTTGGGCTCATCACAACACTATCCACGAAATATTCACGATTTTTTCATGCATGGTCTATTCACCAAAAAGATCAATCTCATTGAAGTCGATGGAATTATGTGAAATCCCCTCCACCTTGCTAGTTCGAAGGTGAAGATTGTATTGAATGAAGTCAAGATCGTTGAGGTTCACTTTGGTCAATTTGTTTCTCTTTCTTGTGTGAGTTCTCTCAAATGAGCTCCAATTGCATTAACTCCTAGAAGCACTACATGGCTGGGACAAGATATAGATGGCTAGATTGAAGATTTGATGTGGCAGCACCATAATTCTCCCACCACGAATCTATGAAAACATATAAGAACTATGTAAAAAATATAAGAATCAAGTTTCCAATTTCTACCAGTAGTATTAAACTAAATTTTCACTTGGTGGTTGTTTTTCTCTCTAAATTGCCTGAGCTGGAGAAAAATGTTTTCCTCCATACCCTTGTAAACCTTGAATAGACAGATTAAATATAGAAAATTACTTATTATGTATGTTAAAAGTATGTTTCTAGAGAGTCAATGTTGCCAAATTCATAAATAAGATATAATAAATCAGATTTAGTAAATCTCACCTCCAACTCAGAAAAGCCTTTGTCTCTCATCTCATGAATTGGCACTATCTTATCAATGCATGCAATAATGCTTGCCATGACCTCCTCATCAACCTTAAATGTATCAAAGAACAAAATTCTGGGTTCAAGTAGTAGGGCAAGGCATGTATCGGTTGGTGGAATTGGTTTGTCCATCTACGGCCAATAATGTGCCAAATGATTTCATATATTTTTTGTTTTTGCCATAGTAATACAAAATGACATCTTTGGCCTCACCCATAGCTTTTTAAAGGAAACCCATTTGCTTGTCGTCTCCATCCACCATACAAAGAACCCCGACCAAAGGTTTTGTCACCTAAAAAATTGAGAACAAATTTGAATTTATTACAAAATTGACCCCTAAAAAATCAGTGAATAAATTATTTTGTAAAAAGTTTATGCTATATTTGTTACTTACTCTAGTTAACTCTTTGTTTCTAATGAACCATAAAAAATTATTCTTTTTGTCCTCTCCTTCAACTTTTTTGGAAAATGGAGACTCCAACCAAGCATCAAACACAAACATTTGCTTGAGATGAAGAAATACATTAAAAATGCTTTGCAAAGTGAGGGATTGACTAGCAAATCATGTCAGTCCTGGTTGCACAAGCTCCTTGTCATTTGTGTGTTTTCTCATCAAACAAAGGACCCAAGTATGGTTATGGATAAATTTGTTAACTTGTTTAGCATAGACAATCACACTTTTGACTGAAGCATGCACCGTTTTATTCTCCCCCAATACAATAGCATTTTTGGTGCAGGAGCACCTAGGACCTGTTAGGGCCTCCCCTATAATGAGGTCTTAGTTTGGGATTTGACTAGTTTAGTGTGGTTTTGGTCTAATAAAGTCATTTGAGACAAATTTGAGTCATTTAAGAATGTCTTGGAGTCATAATGCAAAATTGTCAAAAATCTAAAATTTGCAAAAACAATTGGCAATGTTGTCATGACAACTTTTCTTGTCATGTGGCAACTCTTTCAAAAGTTGGTTAAAGGCTGTTATGGGTAGTGTAGGATGGTTGAACAACATCATTGGATTGCAAAACTATATACTTGAGGCTCCAACTTGAATGGGAGGTTGCTTGAAGTTTTGGATGGGAAAAACAATCAATGAATTCACTGTTTTTGCAAATCTGAATGCGTAATTTTCTGTTTTCCTGAATTTTACGCACCTGTACAGATTCATTTCGACCTGTACATGGTTGGGTGTGATAGAGGATTGAGTTAGCTTTCATTTGCAATTGGTTTGGTTAATTTTCATAAAGTTTCATGAAAGTTATAATCAATTTGGTGACTGCTACTTCCAGATTTTTCCTGTAACAGTGCTGTTTTTCTGTTTCGCATGTGTTTGTACGGATTGATAATGCCCTGCAAGTGTTTGGGAATTAAACTAGGTTGAATCACCTTTCATTTGCATCTCGTGGCACTTGATTTCATTAAGTATTAAGTGAGATATCAGTATTTCTTTCCAGGTGGGTACAAACCCTACCTAGGGCATGCAGAGATTTAAAAAAATGCATAAATCACCATTCCACCAGAGAAAACTCTTGGAACTTGGTGGAATGGACTGTACTGATGTATTCTTCATTGCGTCCAAGTTGCAGTAGCATAGGAGAAGGATTGCACGTGTGGTGAGGAATTGAAGGCCTGTTATCCTTATGTGGCAGGCTGAACCCCTCGTCAAGAAATCATAATTTGCATTGTGTCTCATCAAGAGTTGATTGGATTGGTGTGGGATGTTTTATGGAGAGTATGGACCCTGTCTAAGCCCCAAACCTTGCTTGAACATCTTTTGAAGTCTTTTGGAGGTCAAGCTCTAAGTTGCGTGTGCAAGCCTAAATTCCAATTAGGCCTAATTAGAATGAGGACAATCATTATTTGACCTAAACACTCCAAAGTAACCCTATCCTATTTCAAGATATGTGTTAGAAGAGCCAAATTGTTATCTGAAACAACACCCGCATTCTGGTTATCATGCATGCTTGAAAAGTTATGGAGGAATAAGCCTGTTTTGAGGGAGTGAGGATTTGTGAAGGAAGTATGCTGTGTGATGACCCGAATGCCCTTCTAAGTTGTTGATTGGGACTTTGACATCACCCCTACCCTTGCTCTACGTCAATTTTGAAGTGTAGGTATACTTTGTAATAAATCCACTAGTAGTAGCATGCCCCATCTTATTATCACCAAATACAATAGCATTTTGAAGTTTAGGTATACTTTGTTATATTTCCACTACTTTCACTGGTACGGTAGTTTGAAGTACTTGCTTTGAAACATTTTTCATCGATTGTAATTTGATTTGTTACCATTCTTGCATTTGCATTTGAGTGACGGCATTTGTTATCCAAAGCATTCTCCACTTCGACCCTTTCTTCATGAGGCCTTTTTTTTTGTATGTGGTTCCGGGTACATAGCCTTCTTTGCTCGGACATGATTAATGGTTAGTACTTCTGTTAAATTTAATCAGATTTGATAATACATACATACATATATATATATATATATATCACTATTAATTCAATGAATTTAATATAAATTCAAACATAAATTACGAACTGTAAATATTATTTTCGGTGGTCGAGGATGCTGTATTTGTTTATGTCTATATGCTTTCCTTGACCCCGCTCACACTATATGTATCTTATGTGGAGCCATGTGTTAGCAATTTAAGTTGTCATTAGTGTAAATTCACAAACACCATGCATTGGTAAAAGCTCACCAGTCACTCACATTACTTAGAAGACATCGTTAGACTAGAAACAAAGTGTATGCACTGGTAGATGAAGCAAAGGGGATACATCGGTAGACCGGTGGATATAAGGGATGAACCGGGTATAAGATATACCAGTCTAAACTGCTTAAAGATCCGCACCGGATTTTGCGGAGCAATTTGAGTTAAAACCGGATTATACGGGACATCCACCGCTCAGAAGTGGAGTTAGCTTTTTAACAGGAGTTAGCTTTATTTTTACGGATGTTTTGCAAGGTAAACTCCAGATCATAATGCATAACTTTTTGCTACTTGCATGATTTATCGTTGAGTTTACAGCCTGGCGGTTCTATGAGTTAAGGGTATCATTACGGTGAACTCTTGTATAAATACAGGTCATAGGACGCAAGAAGTGCAGTTGTTGAAAGTTGTTAAGTAAACAGAGTAGTAAAGAGAAATTTGCGAAGAGATCATAGTCACCAGAGGTGAAAGGCAAAGAGGCAGAAAAGATTCAACAGCCAGGCAAATCGGGAAGAGATCAACAGGTATGATCTAATCAGACAATCAGTGTCATAGAAGATCATTGCTTTTATAAGGTGTGAAAGCAAATTGAAATCCCTCTATCAGGGTGGACCTAATCGGTTCTTTGTAAAATCCCCTAACAGGATAACATCTTTATTGATGTTGAAAGACCTCTAACCAGGTGACTCTTAACAGGGTTAAAATCTTAACCGATCTTTTGTAAAATTCCTTAATCGGGTAGCACCTTAACCAGTGCTTTGTAAGCTCCTAATAGGGCGCCTTCATTCTGCAGTAGTGAAGTTGTGAGCTCTGTCTCACCGTGGTTTTTTCCTTCTAACCGAGGGTTTCCACGTATATATCTTGTGTTGATCTGTGTACTTTTATAGTTATGAATATTTGTTTCACAGTTTGCTTAGATTATAAGAAGTATTAAGCAAGATTGGAATTATAGTAGAAAATAGCTCTTACTGATTCACCCCCCCCGCCACCCCCCCTCTCAATAACCGGTTGGTAATAACACCATGTCCATGAAGGGACATGACTCCATGTACATATTGGTGTCAGCCCTTCCTAAGCAATGCCGATACTAATCAGTGATATTAGTGTTATGTTTACTTCAACCAATACCAATCGGTAATAATGCAGATTCACATGAATGCCAAATTGATACCGATTCTAATCGGTGATTAGATAACAATAGAAGCAATTACGATATGAAGCATATCAATAATCAGATATATATGATGTATAATTTGATGTCATTAAATCTTTAAAAAATACAAATCAATGATTAGTTAATTATATTAATAATATGAGAATAGATTAATATTAATCCTAGTCAATTATGAATGTATGTATATATCAATATGTATAATAATAATATCTATTACTATTATATATGTTGGTATGTATATGTATGCATAATTTAATCTATTCGCATAGTATTAATATGAGTGATAACTATTTTAACCGATCAAAGCTACAACCATCAACACTCCCTCTTAGCTAGGGAAGATAAAATCCATCAAAATGCAAATCATTAACACTCCCTCTTAGCTAGGGAGGATAATCAAGAAAATATAGTAGAACCACACTTGGTGTGGAAAGAGTATTATCTCAATGTAATACACATATTTTATGATACTCATCATAAGGATGTCATCTCATGACATTTATAAGTTATGCTCTACAAATATCAACACTAATGATATTTACCACAACGATATCATCTCATGATATCAAGAGCAATGGTCTTCAAATATCATACTTAGGATATTCACCAAATGCTCACAATTTCCACAAGGTATTTGCACACGTGTCGTCAATAATACTTACCATATGAACAATTTATTCATGGTCTGTTTAAGAAAATTTATCCACCATGCAAGATATTCATGGTCTGTTTAAGGAAATTAATCCACCATGCAAGATATAATCTATCATGATTTGCTTAGACATCATAAGATATCCATCATAATAGAAAATTTAAGTTATTGCAAGATCTTCATCATAATACAAGTGATAATCATTTGGAAGTCGTCACTTCCTCATGATGTACACAAGGCCCAAATAGTCATGAAATAACATAAATATTTTCATTAGTACAATAATCAAATATGTTGAGACTCTTTCTCAGTAATTACAGTCATATCAAGTTTACCTCAGAAGTGTTCCACCTTTATTTTGTAGGAGGTTTGGTGAGGATAGTGATCTCCCTCTCAATGCAAAATTTTGAGATATTTTGAAGTTCTTTAGAATACAAGTTTCGCTGAATCCAAAATTGAATTACTAACTTCGGCGAAGGAAACTTGATGTTTGAGTCTGTCAGGACATTTTGCTGCAGTGTGACTATATTTGTTGCATCTATAACATTGTATTTTAGAGTAGTCTCTCTGTTTCTTGAATGGCTGTTTACCATTTGAGTTGTTGCCCTTTTTCCTTTTCAAATTAGTGGTGAGTATTTGAATGTCTTCATTTGTGGATTCCGCACCGATTCCTCTAGATATTAGATTACACTCTTCTTGAATGTAGTCAGCTTTTAGTTGATCAAATTTGGGGAGTTTGGAACGAGCACTTACTCCTTGTCTAAAGTTTCCCCATGAGATAGGGAGTTCATTTAAAGTTATCATAGTTAACTCTTTATTATCATAGATGTGACCAATTGTTGAGAGTTGGTTTCTTAACTCTGTTATCCTCATAAAGTATGAGGTGATGGTCTCTCCTTTATCCATTTTAATATTAGAGAGTTGATTTTTAAGAGTAAGAATCCTACTAGTGTTGTTGATCATAAACATGTTTTCTAGGGCTTTGAACATATCGTGTGCATAGTCTAACTTTGTGATAATAGGTAGTAGATGATCTTTTACTCCATCTAATAATTCCATTGCTTTGGTATTGTCCTTTTCCCATTGACTCTTCTTGGCATTCTCATTAGATTTAGGAGGATTTTCTATGATTGTTTTTAACTCATGCTTTCTTAGTATTAGCATCATTTGCAGTTTCCAAGATTCAAAATTTGAAGCACCTTCAAGTCTGATTTCATTCATCTTTTTTTTTTGTAGGTACAAGATTTGCAATGGAATATAAAAAATAAATCTGATCTTGATCGTTTCTTAAACTTGCTCTGATACCATGTTAAATTTGATCAGATTTGATAAACTATATATATATATATCACTATTAATTCAGTGAATTTAATATAAATTCAAACATAAATTACAAATTGCAAATATTATTTTCGGTGGTCGAGGATGCTGTATTTGTTTGTCTATATGCTTTGCTCGACCCCGCTCACACTATATGTATCTAATGTGAGCCATGTCCACAAAGGGACATGACTCCACATGAACTACGTTACCATGGGGTCATGTCCTTTCGTGGACATGACTCCACGTACATATTGCTGTCGGCCCTTCCTAAGCAATGCCGATACTAATCGGTGATATTAGTGTTATGTTTACTCCAACCGATATCAATCGGTAATAATGCAGATTCACATGAATGCCAAATCGATACCGATTCTAATCGGTGATTAGATAACATAGAAGCGATTACGATATGAAGCATATCGATAATCAGATATATATGATGTATAACTTGATGTCATTCGATCTTTAAAAAATACAAATCAATGATTAGTTAACTATATTAATAATATGAGAATATATTAATTTTAATCCTACTCCATTATGAATGTATGTATATATCAATATGTACAATAATAATATCTATTATTATTATATATATTGGTATGTATATGTATGCATAATTTAATCTATTCTCATAATATTAACACGAGTGATAACTATTTTATCTGATCGAAGCTACAAACATCAACAACTTCATTTTCCTTGTCAACATCAATTTAGTTGATGCTCGCCTTTTTCTTCAGACATCGAGTCCTTCTTGATCTCCATCTCTACACCATTTGTACAATAATTGCACTTTGTCTTGTTTTTTTGGGAAGTCTCTTGCAAGTGTCTCCATTTTCTACATTGTCCACATTTTATGATTGGCTGTCCTTTGAGGTTGTACTATCTTTGATTTGCCCTCCTTGTTGATTTCAATAATTACTTGGAGATGCATTTTGTGGCTTCGATGGAGTGGATTGTTTCTTAATATGTAAATTGTACTTGCATACCCCTAGTCTTCAAATTGTTTGGGCACTCCTTTATCGCATGACCCCTGACATCCCTCACAAACCATCTTTCTAGGATAGTTATGTTTTGTGTTCCCATCAGTTTTGCACCTAATATATCATAGTTCATTAATTCCTTTGTTTATTTCTTTCTCCATCTTAAATTCTTTCATCATTCGAAGCATGTCCCTTACGAATGCTTAGATTATTCTCGATTCATTGCAATTGTTGTTATCTTATCTTTCATCTCCTTTGTTTTTCTTTTGCTGCATGAGGACATTTTATGTTCACTTTCTATGTCCATTGTCGATTGCAATCTTCAAAATAGGACAAGGAGGGTACTAGCTTCATCTTTTTTCTTAATGACAAAAGCAAGCCTTCAATGAACCATTGTGTTTTTATATTGTCAATGGACTTAATATACCTTATAACCACTAGACCTGATATGAGCTATGTTGTGAGTTTCACTTCGAGGTTCATGATAGCACCAAAGGTGGAACATTGGATTCAAATAAAGAGGGTGTTGAGATATGTGAATAGGGACACTTGACTTCGGAATTTTGTGTAGTAGAAGTTTAGATCCTTGCTTGTGTAGGATTACATATTCAGATTGGGTAGGTTTTGAGGATGATAGAAAATACACTTCTAGATATGATTTCAGCCTTGACATGGGTGCAATCACATGAACCAGCAAGAAGCAGCATGCAATAGCTCTTTCCTTGATTGAAGTTGAATATCTAAAAGCAATGAAAGGAGCATGTGAGGCAATTTGACTTAGGAGGATGATTTTAGATATGAAGATGCTACAAATTGATCCTACGCTACTATTTTGAGACAATCAATGTGCTCAAACTTCCCAAGAATCTAGTCTTTGACAAGAGTATCAGGCGTTTTTAAATATATTGTGACTTTGTCAAGCACCTTGTAGAAGATTGATCTATTTTGTTGGAGTATTCTCTAGTAGATGACCAAACTGTAGACATTTCTATCAAGTCTTTGGGTTTTGACAAATTTGTAAAATTTCAGGATAAGCTTGGTGCAGTTAGTAGATTGACCATTGAGTGAGGGTGTAAAAGTAAATAGTAAATATTAATATTCAATTAGTTATTAATTACATAATCATATTGTTGTTTACACTATGGTTTTATGGATGTTTAAGTGTTTGCGTGCATATGGTATCATGTCGTTGAGTGTGAATTGAAAAATGCAATTGAAGTTTTAAAAATGGTCTTTGAGCTTCTCAGTTGATCAAATACTTGCCTCTAACCTTCTTGCTCTGGAATCTATCTTTTTCTTCATATGATCTACTTACCATCTTTGCATCCAAAGTGAATTTAATGACCTTTATTTGTTTTTATTTTTTTGGCTGGTATATCTTTGTCTAAGCTACGAGGGAGAATTTCTCTTGTTCTTTCTATCTTGTTCTGTAGGAATTTTTTTGTGATCTTTTGATAGCTTCAATTGGTTTACGTGGCATTGGGAATAAAGACATGCATGTTTGAACTCGTTATGGACTGGCTTCAATTAATTGAATTCAATTTTTTTTTCTTTCCATGTTGGCATTTTTCCGCAATTTATATCTTTGTTCTACCACTCTTTCATCCTTCCCTCTATCATATGCCTTACAAGGCAAAAAATTGGTAACTTGGGTTACTCAATTCCATAATTCTGTAAATGATTTCTTGTTACTTATTAGGTACATCAAAGAATGTTACTAACTTACCGAATTCCAATATGGTTACTGGAACCTGGCACAATGGTATAAATATTTTTCTTTTCTTTGGGTGCAGGTACGGGAATATATGTATGTATGTGTATGTATATGTGTGTATATATAAAAAAATATTAAACAATTTAAAATTATATAATATAAAATAATGATACTCATAATTGCCAATAAAAATTACTTAAATACCTCATAATTTGCAAAATTGAAAATACTCATAAATTCATAATTCAATGATTTGTCAAATGTCAATACACAATGCAAGTTACAATCAATATTTGATAATCTTCATATTGAACTTCATCAAAATCATCAAAGTCTTAACATTTGGTTCAATTTTACTTGAACCACAAGGAGTTACAAGAACCCTTCAAAGCTCTAACCGCTGAACTGTGAAGAGCCTGGCTCTCTTCTTTAAATAACAAATTTCTTCTTTAGAATTTTAAATTCCTCACAACAATTCTTTGGCTTTTTCAAACTACATGTATTTCCTTTTAATAATTTTCACCATTAACAAATTAACTACATTTGAACCAGCTATTGAAGTACTGAAAGAAATCTTAAATTAATATAATAACAACAACCAAGTCTAATTTTAACAATCTTTTAATATCTTGGCACCTTGTAATGGTACAGCTGCTGTAGATATAATTCCAACTGCATGAAAGGAAGACGCCTGCATTAGACCCATTTCCTCCAGCCGCTAAGTACAACACAACCAACACCCAACAAAATGCAGCGTATGGCCCTAGCTGAAAGTGAAAAACGTGCCTGCAAGCTGCCGCAAGCTCCCAATTCCACACGTACCTGACTGCTGGGTTGACGTTAGCAGTTTTGTTGTATTTATGCTATCATAATGACGTCTCCCAATACTATAATGAATCGCAGCCCAAACTAACAATTTGCAATGAAAACCGATTATCTTCTTATTTGCACAACTTTCGATAATCAGAGATGGATAAATCAGCATCCACCATTAATTTTCAGAATTCAATTTGTTGAATATTCAGGCCCACATTCAACAACAAACTTCAATTTCCAGATTTCAGACTTCCACAATTCCGATATACAACAGCATCGAATTGCAAACTCAGCAATAATCGGCTGTGAAATTCACCATTGACAGGCAATGGCTCAAATCATGAGAAAGAGGAATTAGTCCTCGAAACCCTAGCCAGGTTTGTCTTCTTCCCAAATTCCAAGAAATAATGATTGCATAAAAGATAAGGAAAAGTGCTTTTTCGAGTTGGTTATATAGCTTTTTTGGAAAAAGCACTTTTTAATATTTTCACTTAATTGGCTTTTAAAAATAATCTCACTTTATAACATTAAGTTATAAAGTCATAAGTTATTAAATTAAATCAAAATAATTTAATTTAATAACACATTAAAATATAAGCCACTGAACTGTATGACTGCAATCAACGAATTTCTGACAAAGCACCAAGTCCAACTGCCTAGCTAGGAATAGGCACTGCCCTGCCAAAAATAGCCACTGCTAAAAATAGACTTACTATAAATAGTAAGTCTCTCAAACTGGAGATTCTCTGAAACTCGATCTTGAGATATCTAACGCTCCATGCGGACACCCTGCTAATCTTGGCTATACCCAAAATATCACTTACTAAAAATAGTAAATTGACCAAAACGATCCGAACGAAGAGTAGACCTGATAATTTGAACCTCCAAAATGGAATCCCAACGCTGGCTCCACCATCTGACCCCCTCTGATCGCCTGATTAGCCTGTGAGGGTCGCCAAACCAAGCTAATCCTATAAGTCTAAAAACGGGGACATTACATGAACTGACTATGCTTGTTTTGGTTTTTTATTGTTTTCCAATTTTTTGTGTTTTTGAGATGGTTTGATATAAAAAACAATACATATGCTGAAATAAAACTTCTGAAATTTGTAAACTAAATACTAAGGAATGAAACAGAAGATTTCAATTATTCTTCTTTATTATTTCATAGGAAATAAACTCGTTACAATCAATGGCATACCCAGATAGTGTAAGAAGCCCTTTATTAAGTGCTGGCCGAAAAAAGCAAGTCAAGAATATCAAACCCTTCACCAATCAGCAACAAAAACTTCAAGAGATGATGTCAAATCCTGTTGTGGCCCTAGGCGTTCCTTCTTATAATTTTTAATGAATTTTTTGGTGCCTCTTTTAACAAAACCGAACTGTATATGGAAGAGTAGGTAGGGCAGATGAAGAACCAGCAAAAAGTAATGATTTTGAACCATTATAAACAGCCAATAGCTTCTCAATCCGATGCCCTCAATCTGCCATAAAATATCTCTTCAATCTATCAATAAATTTTGAAATTTATTTCTCCAATCCAACGGCGACCTCTATATGAAGCCAACCCAATAAGCAATAGCAGGTGAATATTTCACACCCTCTGATTGCTGCTACAAAGAAGAAGCAACACTCTCCAATGTCGATAAACTCAAAACTCTGCTGAAACCCTTGGTCTCTCACAAACTTCCATGCTCCAGAGAAGAAAATCCCAATTCAACAATGAACATAATATCTCCCATGAGAATGAGCTCTTAAGTCCCTTTTATTCTTTTCTTGTGAGAGATCAAACACTTTTCTGGCCAATGTGGGATAAAAGATATATTCCCACTTTTAATTTTTCACATAAAACTCCATAGTTGGTGCACAAATAATTCTTTTAAAATTAATTTAAAACTCCATAGTTGGTGCACAAATACTTCTTTTAAAATTAACCCCATCTATGATAACTTGACCCTTCACTTAAGTGACTCAAGTTAAAATATAAAATTATATTATAACTTAATAATATAAGCTCAAAACTATTAATATTTATTTTAGCCAAATAAATATTAATATTTCCATTATTACTCATCATCACTGCACGCCATCTGAACTGGGAGTTGACATGATCAAGCCGCATACGACCATACCTTATATGCATCCCTCAAAAGACCTTCTAACAACCTCATTAGCCTACAAAGGTCAATTAATAGGCTAATTCCTCGAACTCTGATGCTCACGAAAATGGGGACATTACATTGCCTTATCTAAAGATATTTTCTGGCAAATTGTGCAATAATAACATCTAAAACAACACATTCAAGAGTTAGATCCCAATTCCTCATCACCCCCACATTGTAATCAGGTTTCTTATGTGACAAGAGATCTTATTAACCAAAGGGAGCTTGGGAGTGGAGATCCCAATGGGGTTGAGAGGTATCATTCCTAATAGGGGTTTGGAGGCAATGCCCCCAACGGGATTGGGGGAAAATGCCCCTCATGGAGATTTGGGGGCAATATGCCTAGTAGGGTTGAGGGGCAGTGCCCCTCGTGGAGGTTTGAGGGAAACACCCCTAGTGGGGTCAAAGGGGTAGTGCCTTTTGTGGGATTTGAAGGCAATGTCCCTGGCAAAATTATGTACACAAGCCCAAATTAAGGTCTTTGAAATGGCACAAATCTTCATGAGGCATGCCATTTTACCATATTATCACTTAAGGGCAAAATTATGTATGTAGACATTTTTTTTGTTTATTAAAATGTAAAAAAAAGCTAGGGAAACACGCCTAGTGGTGTCAAAGGGGTAGTGCCTTTTGTGGGATTTGAAGGCAACGTCCCTGGCAAAATTATGTACACAAGCCCGATTTAAGGTCTTTGAAATGGCACAAACCTTCGTGAGGTAAACCATTTTTACCATTTTATCACTTGAGGGCAAAATTATGTATGTAGACATTTTTTTCGTTTATTAAAATGTAAAAAAAAGGCTTTTTTTGGACACCCTATGGGTCCCTTGGGGTTCACCTAGGCTTGGACCAACCTCACCTAGGGTATCTCTCGAACACTCAAGTGCCCTATGGGTCTTTCTATGAACCTGAGTGTTCAGGTCATACCCTAGGTACCTGAGGGTGAGTTGGGACTGAACTGGTACTAGAACCGAACTGGTACGCAAATGCGGGACTAAATAGAGGAGCCTAGTAGCACAGGAAAAATATATTTGACTTGGAGATGCAGTTTGTTGTTCCTATGCATTGTTTGCATCTATTTAAAATTTATCCAAATTGTTTATTTTGATTGTATATGCTTTATTATATGCTCTGCTAATCCATTTAAGGATAATACTATAATGTTTTGTAACTTATTTCTTGAATCCTAAATGGATCCATGACTTTGAGTTTCCAACTTCATTAGGCTATTATTCCATGAATAAATTAGTTATTGAAACTTCTTTAAGTGGAAATGATCTTATCAAACAACAGCAATATTAATTGAAGTTACTTATATTGTTGTGAGATCTCGATCCTTTTTAAAACTCTCCATGTAGTATAATCCAAATGGTGAATTGTATCTATAAATGATGAGCTAAATATTCGATATTGTGCTGCAGAAAATAATCCCACTTCGAGATATTACTTCTCTAGAGAAGGCAAGAACAGCAGGAATATTTCCTAATGCCATAGAGATTGTAGCATGGGGGAAAAAGGTAAATCTTTGTAGCAACTGCTGCAAATTTAGTGATTTACTGATGTTTCTAATGGTTCACTTTACTGTTCGTTTTTTTCCCTCTATTTTGCAGCATTTTTTTGGCTCATTTTTATCTCGAGATGAAGCTTATCGATTGATTGTGGATGGCTGGATGCAACATAGTGAACATGCAAAGTCATTCTTCAACTCTCAGGTTGTCATCATTTCCATTGAGCTAGCATGTGACTTTTCTTTCCTATAGGTGATTTATGAAGACGGGCTATGCTTTGTTACATTTGTGGTAACTGTTGTTGGGAGGGGTAAAGACTGGAATAATAAATTATTGATATGTAATATTGTTCCTTTTCTTTGCTGATTGTATTCAAACAAATTCAATGAGGTTTTCAACTTGTTGCAGGATACTCCTATAATACCTAACGATCCAGATGGGACATTGTGTGCTCAACTGGAGGAAAGTGACACCCCGCTTTTGATAAATTTGCCTGATATGAACCCTGTAGGAAGGTAGAGATCAGGCTTGATTGAGTTTTGTTACAATCAAGTGAACTATTTAGTTAAGGCTGAAGGTTTATCTACAGTTTGTCTGCTCCTCTTCTTGTTTCTTTAATGCCAGTTTTAAGTTTCTTTGTGAATCTGATTTGCAGAAATATTGAGGAGACAACCCCAGAAATAGAGGAGTCCAGTAATGAAATTGTTGCTGAAGATGAAGTCTGCAATTTAGTCAATGAAAAGATTTCAGAAAACTCAGTGACAAAAAATTTAGAAGATTCCATTGCTCAAAAAGTATCCTCAGATGCGTGCACTTCTTCATGGAAAGTAGAGGACATGGATGCTCCAAAGGGTCTGTTTGCATTGCATCTTCATTATTCATAAAATTTTATATATGAACTGATCATCTCTAAACACTTAATGTGAAAGAATTTAATGTTTGTGGAGCATTACCGGATCAACTTTCTTTTGAAGAACATTCAGTCTTTTTAATTAATCTGCATAATCTCATTTTCAATATTAATGTGATACAGTACCTGAACAATTCAAGTTGGTTGGTGAATCGAAATTTCCGGTATTCTTTTCTGACTTGCATCTCTAAGCATTAAAATTTAATTTAAATGTCATATCAGGTCAATCTTGATAGACATAAGAATCTCATTGTAATTTACAGATCAATGTGGAGGAGTTTTTCAAGCTGTTCTTTTCAAATGATGCTACCAGTTTTGCTCAAGATTTTCATAGAAAATGTGGAGATGAAGGTGAACAAATTTCCATTATTTCCTTAATAAACAAGTATGGTGACATATAGGAGGCAAAGAGAATTTATAACTGACGGAGAAACGCAATATATTCATATATGATTTGAAGTCATTATGCTAGCTGTGTTCTAAACCTCATAATTTTTGGTGGTCCCAGATTTTCAATGTACTCCATGGAATGAGGATAGACATTTTGGACATGTTCGTGATGCCTCATTTCGACACCCTGTTAAATTTTACTTTGGTATGGACATATTAGCTAATGTATACTGGTGTTTTTTGGTATACCTAAATCAGTTTCAATATTTCATCAATTCTATTTTTTATTTTTTAAGGTTCAAGGTTCACACATTGTCAAGAAGTGCAACGGTTCCGGGTGTACAAAAACAGGTAACCAGTTGCTCCTACTTATCATACGAGATGTAATCACTGTTCAAATATGTGTGAGTTATGATATGAAGTGATCTCTTAAAATGTAATGTTAATTGCTTATTGCCTTTCTAGTCTTTATTAGCTGATAGGATTTGTTCAAGGGACGGACCTCCCTGTATATTTTTGGAGAGAGTGTGAGGACTCTTCCTCACTTTTATTAGACTTTTCTTTCAGATTTTTAAATAAGATTTCCATAAATTGTTGTCTTTCAAATGGAAATTACATTCTAAGATTTCTATTGTGGTTCTAATGCCCAAGCTTTAATTCTTGCATATAAACCTAACATGAAATATTTTGGGCTTAACCATGGAGGAAACTTTGTAGTTAAGCGCGCTTGAGCTGGAGTAGTACTGGGATGGGTGACCTCCTAGGAAGTCCCGATGGTTCACCTCTGTGAGCATCACCTAGATGCAATGAGTGTTAAGTATTCCATTCATTCTCACGAGAGATGGGATCTTGTGAACCACTATTCATGAAGAATGGGTCAATGAGTTTGACTCAAAAAACTACATAGTTGAATCCTGATAGCAATATCACAATTTGACTTGTTGACAATATCTCCTACTTATCAATTGATGAGCTCGTGGGGCTTTCTAACGAATGGTTCATAAGGCACAACAGTTGCAAAAGGTTTTGCAAATGGGGTTGCAATCAAAGTGGGCTTAACCATCGAGGAAACTCTGTAGTTAAGCGCCCTTGAGCTGGACTAGTATTGGGATGGGTGACATCTCGAGAAGTCTTGATGCTTCACCTCTGTGAGCATCACCTAGATGCAATGAGTGCTAAGTGTTCCATTCATTCTCATGAGAGATGGGTTCTTGTGAACCACTACTCATGAAGAATAGGTCAATGAGTTTGACTCAAAAAACTGCATAGTTCAATCTTGATAGCAATATCACAATGAAATATTTTATTCATATTTTATGATTTTATATATTTCAAGTATTTAGATGTTGGCTTGGTACTGTTCTTTTTAGTGCATCTTTCCATGTTGCATTTTATACACCATATAGTATCATAATCCTTTGTTTGTCCATTTTGAGCTCTATGTCTTTTGTATGGAAAGTGATTAAAAAGAATCATCATCCTATTCATTAAGACGAGCTATTTGGCTATGGCTGACCTTCTATAGTTGGAAAATGTAATTAACACAGTTTAAATGAAGTCAAGGAAACCTCTCTCTAGATTTGTATAAGGAGCATTTCCTCCCAGTGCAAACCTCAAGATCAATTCGATCTTTGTTTATTTATGCCTTAAAGATATCATGAGAGAATGGTCTTCCTCCTCTAACTTTGTATTTACATATGATGTTAGAGCTTTGGCATATGCATGTAACATCCAAAACTCTATGAACATAATAAAATAATTATTAAACACTAATTACGAAAACTAAAAACTGAATTTATAACTAACTTTCAATTTCCTAAGAACTTGACAAGAAGCGGTTAAATTTCAAATTGTAGTTACTAACTACTTTCATATGAAACTGAAATAAACTAACTTTATCACTTTACTTTTCAGGAGATAAATAATGCTTAAACAAAGACTTGAACTGAACAGAACTTGATCATGATGATCGAGACACTTGATTCTTTCCGGAAACTTGGAACATCAAGGGCAAAAGAGTATCATCTGGGTTTTTTTCCTTCCAACCATGGATCTTTCGATTGTGACCAACTATCACCTGCATGACTTCCAAAGGAAGTAGCCCATCCCTTCCCAGGGGTACACGAGTATGATATCCATTTTCTTGCCATGTGAGACTTAGTGTAGAACCCATAATCGTCGTAGCCAGTTAGCCTGAGACATCCTTGCCTAATAGGTGAGCTTCCTAGCTAGGCATTGCACTACTAGTTCTAGTGATTGACATGTACTATGTATAGCATAGTACCACCTTGCCCAATGTTTTTAAAGAAAATACAACACACCCTGTGCAGTCAATGTCATCACCAATCTCATTCCGTGGATCTCCTGGCCCGAGGGTTCGAATAATCCTCTACCCCGATGGCATTAACCTTCATAGGTCACACTAGTTTTACAAGGGTTCTACTCATCCTTGGGTTCACATATAAGTTTCTGACATAATGGATAAATACCTATCCCTTTGAGGTTGGATTCACCTTGGTTAAGATAACAAGGCTAACATTGATCTTCATTACATACCTGAGAGACTTGGTATTAATTTTTTAGTAAAGGACTTGTTAGCATAAACCGGTAAGAATGTAACCGGTACATGACAAAAGAGGTATTGTCATTGATTGGCAAAGAGGTGTTGTCATTTATGACTAAGGATACCAGTGTTCGATCCGTGAAGCAAGGACAAGCACAGTTGACAACAATAAGCGCAAGGAGACACTGGTTTGGAAACCGGTGACACTGAGTAAGTAAGAAGAGACTATATTTGTTACTAATAATGCTCTATCTGATCATCAAAGCAACCAGTCACAAAGGAAGGTGTAACCGGTAGCTGGTAACAGGAATCGAGGATACCGGTTAACCAAGGCTGCAACCGGTAAGTACAAAGGAGGGAAAGGTGACAGGTGAAGGTTTTTAGTTGTGCACAATTCAGGGATGTAAACCGACCAGTAAAGATTTCATCAAGACTGATGAACCGGGGAAAGTCAGAGTTGACAAATAGTTGTGTGATTCTTTAACTGAGATTTGTTGCACAAAATCCGGAAGACTTTGTGTTGTCAAGACGATCGGTGCAAGGCGCAAGTGAAGGTGTTAATGCTGAAGTTTGTGGCATTAAAACATGTAGAAAACTCCAGTGAAGGAAAGCTTTTGATGCGCATCTATCTTTTCCTTCATAAATCGAAAAAAGAAAATGGCATGCATCGAATGTTTCCTAAGTGAACTAATACTCCACTGGGTGATGGATCTGAAGGAGATCTTGGACAGGTCATGTAAGTAGAATGCGGAAAGGTAAGAAAGACTATATATTCTTCAGCCTGTGAAGAATATTGCTTGCCTTCATTCTGTTATTCCTAACCGGTTACTGAGAGGGGGGGGGGGGGTGAATCAGTAAATACTATTTCTATCTCAATTAAACCTTGTATAAAGTTTCTTGCAAAATAAACATAATGTAATTAACCATTCATAAACAGAAATAGAAATACTCAGATCAACACAACATATGTACGTGGAAACCCTCGGTTAGAAGGAAAAAACCACGGTGAGACAGAGCTCACAACTTCACTACTGTAGTAATAAAGGTGCCCTGTTAAGAGCTTACAAAACACTTGTAAGAGTGCTACCCGGTAAAGGGATTTGGTAGAAGATCGGTTAAGATCTTGACTCTGTTAGGAGCCGCCTTGTTAACGGACTTTCAACACCAATTAAGATGCTACCCGGTTAAGGGATTTATACAACGAACCTATTAGGGTTCACCCTGATTGAGGGATTTGAATATGCTTTAACAGTATAAAAGCAATGATCTGAATTGACACTTTCTATTTGATTAGATCATACCTGTTAACCTTCCTGCTCTGCTTGGCTTTTGAACCACTCTGCCTTTCACCTCTTGTGACCGTAGCTTATCTCAAAAGATATCTCTCTTCTACTCTATATTCTCAACAACAACTCTTTTCTGTCCTATGACCTGTATTTATAAGGAATTAATCTTAATAAAACTTAACTCAGAACCGCCAAGTTGTAAACTCACCCAAAAATGATGCAGCAAAAAAAGCTTTGCGAGATGATCTTGAGTTTACCTTGAAAAATCCGCGTAGAAATAAAACTAACTCTTGTTAAAAAGCTAACTCCAGTTCTAACGGTGAATGCTACGTATAATCCGGTTTTAACGCAGACAACTCTGCATAATCTGGTGTAGATTATTATGCAGTCGACCAGTATCACTCTTATACCCATTTGTCCATACATCCCCTGTATGTACTATAAGACCAGTTGTGTATGTGCTCTTTTTCGTCTACCAGTTCACCAGTGGGATTGATGTTTGCTTTACAGTTATCCAATGACAACTTAAATAAGCCAACACATTCTGCCAAAGAAAAGAGTGAACTTGTATGTTGAAGAAGCTACTAAGGTGAAGAGAGGAGAAGAAAGTAGAGTGTGCAGAGAAGCACAACAACCAAGGAGAACATACCTGCAGTGACCAGTGATGATTCTCAGTTGAATAGAACAGTGATCTTATCAAGCTCAACAAAGCCATCATTAAAAGATCAAACCCTGTATTGCTCTCTAACAATTGCAATAGCAAAATCCCAGTATTTTGGGTGGACATTAACAGGTCCCTTGTATTAAATCCCTTAATCGGGTGACATCTATTTAGGTGTTCTAAGTCCTTTAACTAGGAAGGTTCTAACATGCCTTACTTCTTTAAATCTCTTAACTGGGTCGCATCTAACAGTACGTTTGTAATCCTTTAACAGGGAAGCTTCTTTACAGGGCGCACTTCAAAAAAGTGCAACATTTGTGAGGTTTACTCACACCGTGGTTTTCTCCCAAAATTTGGGTTTTCACGTGATAAATCTAGTGTTGTTTATTGCTTGATTGTTTGATAGCTATTTTTATGATAGAATCTGTTCTGCTTACAGTTTTAGTTACATTATATAAGACTTGTTTTCAAATTTTAGTGGGTGCTGATTAACCCCTCCCCCCTCAGCATCGGTTGGGACCATCAGGACTTACAATTTCGAACTGAACCTATAAGATTGCAATGAACTGACATCTTTTATCAGCAAAACAGATTTGACAAACTTTTGTACCATTAAAACAAAGAAAGGAATTAGATCTTCCACGTGCAACTTTTCCCAGTTCTCTTAATTGTGCATTCTTAATGCATTTACATTAATATTTATGATGATGCATTTTCTTTCATAAAGTGTAAACAGATCAAAGAACAAAATGTCTCCAGTACATGCAGCTGTAATGTCCCCTTTTTAGCTCACCATGGTTGATGATTTGGATTAGCCTATCAGTGGCCCTCGTAGGCAAAACTGTAGGTCAATTCCCATTTTAGAGAACAAAAGAGTTCAGGATTGCTCTTCATTTGGTTCAGTTTGACACACTTATTTATAATAAGTGCCTATTTTAGGAAAGTCAGTATTTCTATGTTTAGCAGAGTGTCTGAACATGTTGTGTTGCAGTGTTGGGATTTGACATCCTTGGCTTGAGTAGTTATTTAGGGACTTACTATTTATAGTAAGTCAGTTTCGCGTTGTTACTATTTTTGGCAGGGCACTTGGATGTCTGACAATTGCAGTATATTTCTCGATTTATAGTTCATTCCTTGGAGGAGATTTTATAGCATGTGTTCACAATTATTTTATTATTAATAAAGCCGTACTTTATTAATAATATATTATAAAGGTCAATTATAAAATAATAAAGTGCATGGGGCCAATTGATGTTATTAATGTACATTAAATGATTTGTTTTAAAGAGGGCCATTAAATGATATAAGCCAAAGTCAATGCTATGTTTTTCAAAAGAAAATGAATACATAAATTCAAGTCATTTAAGAGACTTGTAGGGGAAGCCTCATGGTCGAACTTTATAAAGGAAATATATAAAGCCTTATCAAGAAATCGATTCATTATGGTTATGCATATGCTTGTCCTTACTGTGGCGTGAGCTTCTTGGAATTGAGAATTGGGTATTTTGTCTAAGGGTTTCAGCATTTTCCTGGAGAATTGTGAATTCTTTTGGTTATTAGTACTTTGAAATTTGAATTGGTGAGAGATCCAATGAACTGTGCAACTAAGCTATGGCTTCATACAGAGGTCATGAATGTGATAATTGTTGACATAAAGCTTAGTTGTCATCATTGGCAAACATCTAACACACTGGTACTCGTGATAGAACAACAGTGGTGAATTGGTAGAATGACTTAGTGAAGTGTACCTTAACCGGTCACGTTTATATCAGTCCAGTCTTGTCCAACCGGTCTCGGCAAACACCACAGGATGTAGATGATTAACAGGTTGCACACCGGTTTGCACTCCATTGCAAACTTACCAGTTAGTGCTTTATAATCCAATCCAAATTATGCGGAGTGTTTTTCAGTCAAACTGGAGTTAGCTTATTCAAATAAATTGGAGTTAGCTTTATTTTCTGCAAGCATTTCGAGGTAAACTAAAGATCTGTTTGCAAGCTTTTTGATCAAGAGATTTTTGGGGGAGTTATAGCTTGGCTGCACCGTTTGGTGTAACTTTAATAATATAATCTGTTATAAATTCAGGTCGTTATGCACTTGAAGATGTGTTGTTGAAAGTCAAGAGCAAAGAGCGAGCAGAGCAGAAGAGAAGAGTCTTTTGAGAAGGATCACAGTCACAAAGAGTGAAAGAGAGAGATTCAACAACCAAGCAAAGGAAAGAGTGAACAGGTATGATCTGAATCGATAGATACAGTGTCAAAATAAGATCATTTACTTTCTTATGTGAAGCATATTTAAATCCCTTAATCAGGGTGATCCGTAACAGGTTCTATTGTATAAATCCTTTCATCGGGCGACATCTTTGCTAATGTTTTCAAGTCCTCTGATAAGGCGACTCCTTAGAGGGTCAAGGTCTTAACTGATCTTCTATTAAATCCTTTAACCGGGTAGCACTTTTACCAGTGCTTTGTAATCCTTTAACATGACAGCTTTATTACTGCAATAGTGAAGTTTCGTGGGTTCTTTTCCACCATGGTTTTTTCCTTCTAACTGAGGGTTTCCACGTATAAATCTTGTGTTGACCCATGCATTTGATTTCTGTTTATGTTTGTCAAAGCATTCTTTTGTTTTTAGTATTAGTAGGAATATTATTTAGGTGAAAAGAATACAAGAAATTGCGATATGATTCACCCCCCCTTTTAGTAACCGGTTAGGATTAACAATTGGTATCAGAGCCTAGTTCTTAGGAATAGAAAGCTTAACCGCTTGAGAAAAGATCATGGAGGGTTACAAGTATCAAAAGCAGCTAGAAGAAGCCAATGAAATGATTCTATCTTGAAAACAGACTGAGAAGACCTCTTGCCAAGAGAAAAGAGATGGCTCTACAACTGAGTGAAAGCTAGGAAACAATTGAAGAACTCTTTGGGCAGAGTGGTTCTGATGAAGCTGAAGAAGCGGTCTCTGATCTCATGGAGAAGAATTTGAATTTGACTGATCAAATCTCGAATTTGAAAAGAGAACAGGAAGGTCAGGGTTTGAGGACTACCGAACTCATCGAAGCAAGCATAAAAGCTGAGGATGAGAAGAATAGTGCCATAGAAGCACAACTGACTGCTGAGAGAGCAAGAAACTTGGCTGAAGATGCATTAAGAGAGAGTGATGCTCTCATATTGTAACTGCATGCAGACATGTAGGGCATAAATCAGGAGAATGCAATCATGCATGAACACTTGCATGATAAAGATGAGGTATGCAAAGAAATGTCTGCTGAAGTTGAAAAATTGAAAGAATAGTTGAAAACTCTCGAGGAGAGGAATGAGAAACTCGGAAGGTATAATGAAAGTTCTGAGAAGCTTGATGAGCAACTGAAAGCTCAAGGAAAACACAAGGATCCCACAAGACTTGGGTACATCGGTCAAAGCAACAATGAAACCGGTGAGTCCTCTGGAGTCAAGCAAAACAAGAAGGAAAAGAAGAAACTGATAGGAGACAAAGGTAAAAAGGTCTTCAAACCCTCTTGCAAACATTGTAGCAAATCAGGTCATAAATCAAATGACTGCAGGAATGCACTGGTGAAACCATTCACCACAAATAGTTATTGCAACAACTGTTATAAGTATGGTCACAAGACCTTTGAATGCAAGTCACATTCTAATAGTGTGTCCAGTGGAAGCAAGAGAAGCTTTAAAGGCAATTGCTATGCATGCAATAAATTCGGACACAAGGCTGAAAAATGCAGGTCTAAAACCATGGCATTCAAATCTCCACCGAGATCGCTATTCCATAATAGGAATGTTAACCGGGGCACATCTAACTGTGCTACCTGGGGACCATCAGGGCATAGGAACACTTAATGTCACTCACCCATGGACAAAGAAAGACGGTTCAATCCATGGAGAGGAACTGGTATGGCTTGTTACAACTGTAACAAGATTGGGCATTTGGCTAAAGACTATAGGAACTGGTCAATGAACAAACGAAAAGGCCCAACTAAACAGGTCAAGAAGTATGTGTCCCCCATCAAAAGGGAAACACTAGTAAAGAGACCAACAGTGAAGTTAAGACAACTTGGTCCAAAAAGGGGACAAAGACTTTTGAAGAAGAGAAATCAGAGGTAAGGTCGTCATCACTGATGGTGATATCTCTCTAGCAAATTAAGCCACAGGGCTTAAAGGGGAACAGGTAGCAATGCTACTGTCCCTGGAGGAACTGGTGAGATATGTTCTCATTTCGTCAAGGATAGGAACCGGGAAGGATTTATTGGTGTAACACCTCAATCGGTTAGATAGAGAAGCAGGCGTATCAAGGTCGATGTCTCAATTGAGGATTAGTAAACAGGTAAAGAGTCGGTGAACCGGTTGATAAAGCTAAGGTTAGGTAAGGGTAATTTATACAGTGACCGTTAACAAAAGTTGGTGTTTGTTAATTACCGTTACAACCTAAGTGTATAATAGGGAAAGCCGATTACTCATTTCACTTTACATTGCATTTTGTGATTATTGATTTAAAAGCTTGAGTAATCTTTCTTGCCGTGATTTGCGATCTTTGTTTTTGCAAATTCCGTGAATCTTGTCAAGAACTTTCTGTGTTTCCAATCAATCGAAATGGCATCATCATCTTCTGTTGCGAGGCTCATTGACGTCAATCAATTCGACAGACTTGTATATGATATAACGGCGGTACAGAATAGAGCGAATGATAAGGCTGGTGCCCTATCATCCATTCCCGACGGAGTATTGTTGACAGAGGATGTAACCGTTTTCATCGACAACAAACAAGAGGAATTGGGTGAAATGTACATTCAGAGCAAATACCTTGCACTCTATGAAGATGGAAAGCTTCAGGCGAAATACGCGAAGTTGGAAGTAGCCAGATTGATGAATGGTGTCAAATACCCAACTGTGTTTCGACCCGACTGGATTTGGTTGGTGCTTAGCAGAGTACACGATCCAGGTATGTGGCTTGCTGAAGGCATCGTTACTTCGATAACCAAGGAAGACTTGCATAGAGTGATCGAATTCAACGCCACAGGGGAAGCTCTTACCCTGAGGACAATTGCAAACGCCAAAGTCACTCGGCTCACCAAGTTGAAATTCGACAGTCGTATGATGACTGTGACTGACATTGCAGATGACGGTGTCCAATTTGCTGTTGCTGTCATCGGTTACAAAGTTTACCAGTCGAGCAACCTCAACAACATACCAGGTGGTGCGATACATGCAGCGCATAGGATCATGCACAATAATGCTCAGTATTACATGCGCTATGCTGAGGAACCAGATTTTTGAGAACCTGAAAAAGCTCGGTATGGTGAAGAAGTTTATGAAGTATGGGACTTTGTTGGTATGTCTCTTTTTCTACTATCAAAATTTCTTTCCAGGAATAGGTAAGGTTTCCTGGTTAGCAGATAAATTGGTAATGGTTCAAATAGGTGAGATAGTTAACAGTTTGGGGAATCGGTTTAACAAAGTAATGACCGATTAGTTTGAAGCTTATCAACTAAGAATGCATCAGAGGGAAAGAATTCCTTCGACTATTGTAGAGGAGTACAAGGGTGAAATATGCTTCCTGGTGAGTAGCAATCACTGCATCATCCAGGCTGTTGAGCCTAGAACCGAGTATGCACTGGAACTTGATAACGAGATCACAACCAAGACTGATTGCCAAAGCTTATGCCGATGCACTTCAAGAAAGTAACTTTGATCTTTTTGTCATCCGGTTTGGCACTTAAGAGGAGATTAGTGCAAGTTTGAAGAAGAATGAACCTTCTAAGGCACCAAAGAAGGTATATGCCAAACGGTCTCCTACTCCAAGGAAAACGAAGCCAATTGTGCAAGAACCAAATTATCAAAAGAAGGCACAGCTAGTGACAACCGAACCTTCACAAGGTGAGGACTCCGAGGAAACAGAGGCAGAAGAAACCACCACATATCTCAGAAAGAGGAAGACCGACATATCGATAAAGGAGGGTGCACCGAAAGGAAGGAAACCAATCATAGATGAAATGGTTGAAGGAGTAAAGCAAACAGGTAGAATGGGTGTTGTTGGAAGAAGATATGAGCTTTCAAGTGATGAAGATAGGGGGAAACTAGAAGAGGCTATAGTATACTGTCTTCGCAAGTTTAAATTAACTCCTATAGAGATTCATAGCACAATACCTGTAGTGCTACATGAGATAATTGAAGGAAGATGGAAATCTTCTATAGCTAAGGAAAGAGAGCTAAGGATAAGGGCACTGTTGGAAGTGCAAAATCATTTGAGCCTGCTAGAGGCAACCAATCAAGTTGATATGTATAAACAAAACTTTAACATCAGGAAGAGTATTGGTCAAGTCCTTTAGGAGAAGTTGATTTAGTTCATGATGAAGGTGTTGCCATCTGGTCAACCGTTCTTAAACAACAACATCAAGCTGAAGCTGAATGTCAAAAGACCTCTGTGCAACCAGAAAAAGACAATGGTAGAGGAAAGGGCATTCTGGTAGTCGAGACACCGGTCCAAGCCAAGCTTGCAATTGAACCGGTCATTGTAGACATCACTAAAGACGCTGGTGGTGATCTAACTCCACCAACTATCCTTGCATCTCCAGATAAAGGTAAAGCTCAAACCCTAACTGTAGATGATATAGTTGATGAAATTTTGGACTTTGGAAAAGTGACCAATGCTGCAAAGTGGTTCAATGCTTTAGGCACTGATGGTAAAAAGAAAATTGAAATTGCTCTGTTAGAGAGCTTTCTAGATTTCAACCGGGGTCCTAAGGACTACAGGCCCCTCTTTTCTGCTGAATTGAACAAAAGGCTAATGATTAAATGGAGAGCCGGTCTGGCACAAAATAATAAAATCTTAAGGGAAGTTTTGGAAAAGGTTAAACCAGATCTTGATGAAGATGCAATGAAGATTTTGTTGGAAGCAGTCACTTAATATGGATATCAGAGATAGGGTGGCCAAAATAATAAATGGTCAAGATAAAAAAGTGTATGAAGACACAGTCCAACTTTTGAAGAATTTTAACTTTAGCACTCTTCAAAAGGGATGAGAAAATAACATTAGAAAAGGTTTCTTTGGAAACACCTAAGTCAACAAGTCTGTAGGACATCTCTCAAGATGAATAGGTAAAGGAGTTGGCACCATCGGAACAGTTCACAATTGGTGAACAAGTCACAACAGGTGATCAAGGTTCAACCGATGAGAAGGGTAATACCGGTGAATAGTTCACAACCAGTGAACAAGTTAACATTGGTGAAGAGATTCCAACAGGTGTACAAGATACACCAATGAGACCAGCAAAACAAGAAATGGGGGAGTCATCGGCTAAGGTGACTGAAGAAAAAGAAACTGGGAAACTTGAAACGGTCATGAGTGATGAACAAGTTACAGAGGAACAAGAAGAAGAGCATCTAGAAGAGGTACAACAAAAAGAAAAGCCTGCAAAAGAAGAAGAAGAAGAGCTTGTTATAGAGGAAGAGGAGAATTCTGCTGAAGAAGAGTTTGGAAAGGACATAAGGCAGAAGCAACCAGTAGATGTACCAAGTGCTTCTTCATCAAAGAGAAAGCTATCTTTTGCCGTAGACCCTGAATCTAAAAGAGGAAAAGTTAGCACATCTCCAATAGGTGACACTGTGGCTGACATAAGAAACATGTCAACTAGACAATTGAAGCAGCTCACTAAGAGAAAACAGGACATGGTTCTCACAAGCGTGAAAAATATCTTATACAATTTTGCACTTGATGCGGACATAAATGAAGAGGAACCCATTATTGATCAATTAGAAATATTGACACAAGCGATTGGTGAAGATATTGTTGATCCAGAAACAGTTGCCATTGATCATTATGAAAAGAAAAGAAAAACTATTCTTCATAAGGTTGAAGAACTTAAAGCCATTATGGCTACCAACACCGGTGAGCTAAAGCAACAGGTACACGAAGCCGGGAGGTTAATTACAAGAACTTCAAACTTTGAAGATTTTGTAAAAGGCATAACAAAGAGAACCAAAAGGACAATAGAAGAGCTTAAGGAGATAACATCAAAGTTCGATGCTAAGACCTCTTCTACGACAAAGTACAGTCGTGAGATAACAAGTTTAGCTCTCACATTGAGAAAGGTATCAGAAGAAAACACTAAAAGAATCCAAGATCTCATTGGATTTCAGCTATTCATCGCGCCTACTTTTGATCTAATGCAGAAAACAACAAATGATGCTAAAAGACTTCTCAATGAGCCTGACTGCAAGACAATTGAGGATATGGAGAACCTAATTGTCTCTCTACAAGCTATGAAGTATACCTTAGATCAAGTAATAGGTACTTGGAAACCTTTCCTAGTCTCTGCCAGGAAGATCTATAAGGATATCTTCAACAAGCTCCAATTATAAGGAATGCACACCCTTTGTCCCTTGGAGGCAAAAAGGGGAAGATAACTTTCAAACAGAGATTGGTAGAGAAATGTGAGAAGTTACCAAATGAGACTGATCAAATGACAGGGAGAGTTCAAACCGGTACAACAAGATACAGGTATTGTAGGTCTACAAGGGAAGTATGATACTCTACAGGGAGTGTATGTGTTGATGTGTTTTGCCACCAACGCCAAAGGGGAAGATTGTTGACATAAAGCTTAGTTGTCATCATTGACAAACATCTAACAAACCGGTACTCATGATAGAACAATAGTGGTGAACCGGTAGAATGACTAAGTGAACAGTGTACCTTAACTGGTCACGTTTATACCAGTCCAGTCTTGTCCAACCGGTCTCGACAGACACCATAGGATGCAGATGATTAACAGGTTGCACACCGGTTTGCACTCCACTGCAAACATACTGGTTAATGCTTTATAATCCGATCCGGATTATGCGGAGCGTTTTTAGTCAAACTGGAGTTAGCTTTATTTTCTGTGAGCGTTTAGAGGTAAACTAAAGATCTGTTTGCAAGCTTTTTGATCAAGAGTTTTGCATGCGAGATTTTTGGGAGAGTTACAGCTTGGCTTCACCGTTTGGTGTAACTTTTATAAGATAATCTTTTAAATTCAAGTTGTTATGCACTTGAAGATGTGTTGTTGAAAGTCAAGAGCAAAGAGCGAGCAGAGCATAAGAGCAGAGTTTTTTGAGAAGGATCACAGTCACAAAGAGTGAAAGAGACAAAGATTCAACAACCAAGTAGAGGAAAGAGTGAACAGGTATGATCTGAATTGACAGATACAGTGTCAAAATAAGATCATTGCTTTTCTTATGTGAAGCATATATAAATCCATTAATCAGGCTGAACCCTAACAGGTTCTATTATATAAATTCCTTCACCAGGTGACATCTTTACTGATGTTTTTAAGTCCTATGATAAGGTGACTCCTCACAGGGTCAAGTTCTTAACCGATCTTCTATTAAATCCCTTAATCGGAGTTGGCTAAAAATTTTGTAAGTCACTAAGACTACAACTTACAAAATTGTAGTTTTAGACAATGGTATCGTGAGATAAATCTCTCCTCTTAGCAGTAGGGGAGGCTCCCTTCTTACCGTAGGTGGCTTCAATGGGTACTTAACTGAAATTACAAAAAGGGGTAGTTCTCTCAATCAATTCCTCTTTTTCAGGAATGATTTGCGTACAACTGTCACTCTCAAATTCAACAAAAAGAACCTTTATTGCTACGATAATACCGGTGACTTAGTAATTGACAGAAGAACAACAACTAAGGCAGCAGTTACTAATCTATAGGGTGAATCAACAAGGGCCCAAAGTCTTTTGCGATCAATTCTGTTTCAAAGTAATAAGAACTACTAGTGAGGCTCAAAGTCTCTCACCAATAATCCTGAAAATCAAGATAATACTTGAAATTAAAGCTCAAAGTCTTTTAACTCCAAATACTAGCAGCCACTATTATTATAGCAATCCCTCCTCTGTAGCTCAAAGTCTTCCAGAAAATGGATTGAAGCCTCCAATGATGCACACAAGGTTTGCTTTAGAAATGAACTTGGAAAAGATCAAATAATGCAACTTAAGAAAACATCATCTAATCTCAAGATTTACAATACAAAGTTTGAAGAATCTTGCTTCCCTTATTTACTCTCAAAAACTCATACAATGAAACTCAAAGTTTTCATCAACTAGTTCTCAATAGGCTCTGCTTGTTTCAACAAAAGATCAGAGAGTATTTACAAAGAGCTCTCTTCTTTATATAGGGAAAATAGAAGAGAGAAAAGTGGAGAGAAAAAGGGAAATTCCAACTACTTTGACTTATTCAACAACTAACTACTTGACTTATTCTATGTTACAAGCCTTAATGTACTTGTAACTTGATTACATGACTTATGCGTACAGGAATATGTTTTCCCATACTTACAAACATTTTATGAATTACATGTAACCTGTCAATCTACCTAAAAAGCATAGAAAAAGTGTTCTAAACACTTAGAATATTTACATCAAAGAGTATTTACGTAAGCTTCAAACTTCCGTAAAGACTCATGAATAACAGAAGGGTCTGGGGATCCTGTGTGCTGAGCAACTGCAATTGCCCTCCGCAAAATGTGGGATTTTGTGTATCCAGTTACTTGTTTTTGTAATTGATTCAAAGATATCTTGCACTCCATAAACCAATCCAATGTAGCCGGACCAAAGTCATCAGCATCTGAATGTGAGCGCACTATCTCTGAGAACCTTGTCACTATGATCTCCCCATCAATCTGCTCACCATGCCCAGAAGAAACATCACAGGAAATCTTCTCAAATTCTTTCACCATATGAATCTTTTGTTCCTCCCATGATCTCAAAACATCTTGTAAGTCTGTGGTCAACTTACTTAACACTTTTTCCTTATTAACCATGAGCTCAAGAGATTCAAAATATGAATCAACAGAAGAGATGACCTCTAACTAACACAACTTCTCAAGATCGAAGCCTTGTAAAGTCTTCCACACATTGAGATCATCACTCAGAATCTGCAACTGCTGCTGGAAAGATGAAATAAGCTCCCTTATTTCATTGGCAGTGATGCGTATATGCCTTAGAACTTCTAATGAATCCTTAATCACTTGCGCACCCTGCGTCTCTATCTGTGCTGACCATTCATCCATTGCCTTGGCCTTCTTGTGACGCCTGACATAGTCTTCAGGATGTGAGACTGAAATCGGGGCTGCATTCTGTGAGTTATTCATCATGCTAATGATCTCGAGCAAGCGCGCATTTTCTTCTTTTAATTTATTCTTCTTCTCCCAAAGCTGATCATTTCTTTAAGAGAGTTGCAAGACAACGTCTTGAGCATCCTGCTGACAACTCAAACGTGTCTGTTTCCCCAATTCCACTCTTGTGATCCTGAAATCAGAAGGTTGCACACTGTCTGTAATTTCATCAACCAAAGGTTCAGCAATCGCAGCATATTTGGAATTATCCTCACCACAATTCTTGAGACTGTCTTTGCTTTCTTGTTCTTGGGAGCTTTTGGCTTAGAAGCATGCTTGAAATCAAAGCCCTCCAAAGGAATCTCTTCCTTCTTTCTTTTCTGTGTTATGACAGTGATCCAAGGAGGTAACGAGAAAGAAGAGGAAGTTACTTTTGTAGATGCAATAGCCAAAGTAGTGATTGGATCTGCATGTGCAACCGTGGCAACAAGAGGAAGAGCTTTTGTCAAGACAGCCATAGATGTAGGACTACCATGAGTAACCTCTGATATGAAATGATCTACCTGTGCCAAAGTAGTATCCAACACTGCCGCTGAAGAGGTAACCATGGATGGGATAGTCATAGAGTATGCGTCAAACACACTCTCAAAACTGTGGTAGGACTCCTCCTGTACAACAATAGGAGCAGCTGATGAAACAGGTAAAGTGGGTGTGATCAGAACCAAATCCATGGGAGGTGTGAGCCCTGTAGTGAATTCATTTGTAGCAGTGCCCATAGGTGAATCAGGAGATTCGTTCGATGCTGGCGCAGAACCAAGAACAGTGGTGGTAGCTGAATCATCTTCAAGAGGAGGTACATCTGGAGGAGGCGCATCTAGTGAGGACACCTTAGGTGAGTCAAGCATCTCATCATCGCTGGATTCAACTTGAATCCTCTCAGACTCTGTACCCTTAATCTCAAGAACTCTCTCGCTATCTTTACCCCCCTTAATGGTGAGCTTTGGAAGAGTGGGTACAACAGGAACAATAGGATCAACTACAGAAGAAGAAGCACCATCTTTGGTTCTTCCCTTAATCTCTGACCGCTTGCCAATCGGACCACCATGATCAAAATCCTTGCCGGCCCTTATCTTAATGTTTTTTAGGCCTCTTCGCTTCAACCAAATATTGGTATTTGCAAGTATTGATTGAAAGCGATCCCAGATAGAAACATTCTCCTTTCCAGACCAAGGAGATGTGATGGGCAAGTCTTCAACATGGTTGCGGGTGTAATCTCGATCAAGGATGTTATCATCATCCTCAACACCTGGTGGAATATCAGCAAGATTAAAGTCTACAATCTGCTTGAGGGATAGACGCTGATAATCCATCTTTCTTATGTCTGTCTCAGTACGGAGATCTATCCAGATGTCCTCCAATCTGTAGACATGTACAAACTGTCTCCTCATTTTATCATTAAGTCCCCGCCAGTCAAAGTGACTTCTCGCCATGAACTTCTTTAGAGTAATGCGTTGAAGCTCATATTCCATGTTCTTGGCCTTAGGAACTGTATCAATAGAGTACCCGCAGATCTTCAAAGGATTCCGAGAGGAAATCCCCACTCCAGGTTTATGTTATGCATTCTGATGCATTTGGACGGACATAAGTTGCCGGGCCAGCTCCATGAGAATTATCTTATCAGTGGGATATCTCAGTAATGTATGCGGCTCACCCTTGAAATAACCCACCCTCATGTATGTGAAGCTAGGAAACTGGAGAAATAAGCAACCGTACTCATTAACCTTGGCCCATGCCTCATCTGACACCCACCGGTTTGGAAGACTCTTATCAAACATGCACATGAAATGCCCAAAGAAGGCATCTTGTACCCTGCGGTAATGTGAGCGACTTGCCTTCAAGACAAGCTGAGGATAGTACTCCCAAACTGGAACCAATGATCTATCTCCCTTTGTAGATAATCCGGAAAAAGACCCGAGAGATGCAGCAATGTAAACCAGGTAGGAATTCATGTAGAATGTACAAGTGTCAACAACTTGGGTAAGTTGTTCACAAAGCATATCATTGACCATTTCCCCCCAGAAAATCTTCTTCTTTGATCGGACAAAGAGGGAAATATATTTATACATCCAGTGCTCGAAGGTGTTTGAAGTCTTCAACCTTGCCAAGCGGTTGAACAAAGTAATGAGATCGTTGATTTCTTCTTTGAACTCAGTGCGCCGTATCCCTTTTGGCCATCTGGCAATACTCAGCCTCTTATGGAGCAGCCAGTTCTCATTTATGAATTTGGTACATGAGGGAGTATCTTCATTCCATCTGTCAAGAGCCTTCTGCTTTGTGATGTTGATAGTAACAGGGCTCACAGGTACTTTGAATATTCTGTCCACTGTCTCCGGATCTAGACTGATAATGGTCTTTCCGTCTTGGTCCTTAATAGTTTTGGAGGTGGGATCAAAATTCCTTGCACATGCGAACATGAACTCTGGTTCTAGGGCAGCTAATGGGAATGTAGAAACAAGATGTATATTGCTCTGTTTGATGGAGAGCATATCCTCTGTAGCTGCAGCATCTACCCTTTGAAGAAAATCTTCAAAATTCATGTGAGAAACATCCGTGTCTCTCACCTCATCACAATAGGAAATCATCTGTTAAGGTGGGATGGAGTTATGATAAGAATCATATTGATACTTCATCTTTTTCTTCTCCTCTCTTGGTGGTATGATCCCTTTAGACATAACAACTTCCTGTGAATGAAAAGCTGTGACATAGAAATCCCATAACGTGAGAACATCCTCTTGAGAAGGATTCATCAGCAAATGACAAGAAGAGAAAGGAGATGACTGATTTTGGGAAAAATGAATGGTTTTTGGGTGAAGGAAAACTCAAAAACGGGTTTTTCAAGGATGATTACATATGTGGACAGCATGAAATGTGAAGTGAAAGGATAATGGATGATATGGAAGGATAGTAGTTTATAATGGAAAGTCAATTTTGTCATCATTGTGAGTTTGACGTCATATGATGACAATGGGGACAGCAATTTGATGCAAGTGGGAATAGGAAAATAGCACAAAAGGAACTTGCATTTGTCTTTTTCTTTCATTGGACGGGGTTTTTAATCCCGACCGCATGTACAAGAAAGATGAAGTTCTTGCACATGCATCTTTGGAAAATTGGTGAAATAGGAATTGGAGAAACATGAATGCCATCACATGTAATTTAAATTGCAAACTTAGCATGTAGAATAAGCAAATTGGAAGAAAAACATGAGAAGGAAGAAGGAAAATTTACCTCAATCAGCAAGACTAAATCTCTCAAAATCTTGAGCCCAAATTTGAAAATAAATCCAATTGATTCCCGGATTTAGAAAAGATTGGGTTGAAAGAGTATAAATAATGCATTTTCCTATTCTCCCTCCCTTCAACTTGAGTTGTCAATGACTACGTACAGCCAAGTTGGAAAGATTGAGAAGAAAATTGCAAGAAAATAGCAACCGTTTGACCATTTCTCATGCACATGTAATGAGAAGGAAAAACGGCGTCTAGGGCAACAAAGCAACCAAAAATGATGAAACAAATCATTGAAATGCTTACCAAATTGATTCAATGGCTATGGGAAGGATTGAAGATGCTGAAAAACCCTCAACTTCAAGATGATTCGAAGAAAAATCAGCTCCAAGTGGATTATTCTGGAAGAGAAACATATGCTGTTCATGTTAAATAGTCATATGTAATGCATATGAAATTCGACGTCTATGCTGAAAACGCCCTTTTCAAATGTCTTTGAATATGATTTTGATATGTGAAAGAGCAATGAAAATCAATGCCTAGCTTCTTGTATTAAAAACGCTGTATTTGATACCCTTTTCACATGCGTTTTGAGTGATTTGAATGCATATGTTATGCTGGAAATGGCGGACGCAAAATAAGAAGAGCTTTACATAGCATTTGATGAGTTTCAAATGCATATGTAATGAGACTAAAAATCGACACCTTGGTCTCTTGTTAAAAATGTTATTTTCAAAGGCTAATACATATGCAAAGAGACCAAAAATCAACGCCGCCTCCTCTCATTAAAAACATTGTTTTTGAAAGCCAATACATATGTATTTTGAAATGCAAACACACATGCAATGAAGTTCAAATTCGACGCCCAGCATATAAAGCTTAAAACGTTATTTTTAAAACACTTATCATATGCAAAGAGTCAATTTATATTATGTGCAATGCTGTTTGAAATCGACGTCTATACTCATATGCATTAAAAACGTTAAAAATGAATGTCATTACATATATGTAACAACCTTAAAATTCGACATCTAGGGAAGAAATAAGAATAACTCTTACATATATTTTAACAGATATGTAATAGTATTCAAAAACAACGTATTTAGGGAAGAATAAATCATTTCAAAAGTATTTTAACATATAAAAACATATGTAATGCTTTCAAAATTCGACACCAAGGGAAGAGAAAACATGTCATTTAGTTCATGCAATCACATTGAAAAATAACACCTTTTTGATCATTAAATATGCCTTTTGGAAGATCAACTGCAAAATATAATGAAAACATATGCAGTTAACAATAAAAATGACGTATTTAATGGGGAAAGACTTAAAAGATTTGAATCTTTTTAAAATTGAATTGATTTAATATAGTTATAATATTTTAACAAAATTAGTTTACTTAAAAAAACTAATTTTATGAAAACGTTAAAAACTATATTAAAATCAACTCGAAAAGAGTTGAAATTTTAAAATGAATTATAAAATTCATTAATTATACTAAATATAATTCAAGAACGTGCAATCGACTTCAAAAATCACACTTTTTAATGGATTTTTAAAGAATATGCAGTCAGCCCGAAAAACCACACCTTTTTCGTCATATCTGGAGTTATACAACTCCGATTGACGTCTAAGTTAGCTCGAAACGAGTGTATTTCAGAGGGCTTTTGACTTGAGGAAAAATCAAGATTTAAAACAAATGGGAAGAACGGAAAAAATGCATGAAAGTGTGTTATTAAGAGCTTTTTAGGGATAACGAATTGCCTTTTTACACCAACTCATCATAACGTTCAAGACCTAGAGGATACTCCTACAAATTATCGAGAAAAATTCATAGGGTTGCCACAATTTTGTGAATTCAAAATTGAGGACAACAATTGTGTAGCACTTTGACCAGTGCTTTGTAAGCCTTTAACATGGCAGCTTTATCACTGCAGTAGTGAAGTTTCGTGGGTTCTGTCCTACTGTGATTTTTTCCTTCTAACTGAGGGTTTCCACGTATAAATCTTGTGTTGACCTGTGCATTTGATTTCTGTTTATGTTTGTCAAAGCATTCTTTTGTTTTCAGTATTAGCAGGAATATTATTCAGGTTAAAAGAATACAAGAAATTGCGATTATTGATTCACCCCCCCTCTCAGTAATTGGTTAGGATTAACAATAATTGGTGATGAATTTGGGGTTTGATATCATAGTTTATAATTCAAATTGTGTGCAGAGGAATAAGAGACAACAATAAGCCAAAACGCAACCTCTAGAATTAGGGTTTGCCATTAATGAAGGCAGCCAAACTTGAGTATAGCAGCCGTGTGAGTCCATGAAGGGTGACATTGAGTATTTGTGGAGGCACAATGGGGTTTAAAAACAACAGATTAATCATATACTTAGCCACCTAGACAAAATCCTTCTACTGTGGCAAGGTGCAAATCATTTTGGTTAAAATTTGAAGGCAGCGATTCATATCAGGTTCCTTTAGTATTAGTAATTCATTGTTTAATTTCAATAATTGTAATTGTATATCAAGCAAAAGGCATAGTCAATAAAAATTGAAATACTGGTGCATTGTTTTGCAATAGTTAGGTTTTTTTCATGTATTGTTCTCATATATTGAAAAAGCACAAAAAAGGAAAATACTCAAAAATACCAAAAACAATGCAAATTTGCAAAACTAAATTCTAGCGGTGCCAATTGATCAGGGGTAGAACCAACAGGGTTCTTACAATAGCAATGCATGGCTTATTCTATCTAAGAATGAGGATGCAGATTCTTATTATTCTTTCCATGTTCAAGCTTATGAAATACAGGGATATAAATCAAACTACCATATTCCTTATTATTCCAAAATCAGATCATGATGTATGCATTCAGAGATATGTTCTTCAAATATATACATCGGAACGATCAAGAATATCTACCACCAAATGCATTCATTCTTGCTGACCTAAATGGCTATATTTGACTTAAAAAAAATAATCACAATACATATGACAAATAAAATCATTCCAATTTAATCTTCAAAAGCAACCATCGACGCCACAGTGCACTCGTTTGCTACTTGCAAAGTAAAAACATATTCATAATTGATCAAGAATAGAAAAGACGTGCCTGCAACTTAAATCGATTCAAGATGGAAGGCTTCTGCGTTCTAAGATTAAGCTCCAAATGTAAGAATGCTACTGAATAGAGCTTAACAATGTAATAAGATAACAGAGCAAAGAAAATCGCAGGACAAAGCTAATCCAAAGCGCGTTGATTGCAAAACGAAGCAACTTCATTGATATGCACAAATCAAAAATAACTCCCCATAGCCCATTCCCACACAGAGAGAAAAAGAAGAACAAACTTCAACAATTATCGAATGTCTCCCAAGAGATGAGCTCCCCTCAATGAGATAGGCGACAAGGAGTAATTCCTTGCTACAGGAGTTACTCTTGCCACCTTTCAAAATTGTCGGCAAGATAACTCTCGCTCATATGAAAAGATAAAAACATGCTCCCTGATCAAATGGGTGAGCACAAATAGTAATAATCAACATTAAAGAATGGCATTCAAACTAATATAAATTGGGGATGATTATATATATATATATATATATATATATATATATATATATGAAAGATAAAACATGAAATAAGCTATACTTCGGATGATATGAAAACATTCAACGGAAATATTAAGGAATTTAATTACTTAGGTTGTTAATTAAAATCAACCAGGTACCTAAAGCCTAGAGACTAACTAGACTAACTAGACATCAAAATATCACTATCCTAACCCTAAACAATTGGCCATGATCAGGGTTCTAGCTTGGATGGCAGTCCTGACTTTTACCGTTTACTCAAGCACTCCTACGTTGATGATACTTTTTCCCCGCTCTGAGGATGATTCTCCTCCTGCATCCACTAACAAGGGAGGATTAGATATTCAACCCATTGTAATAATTTCAATTTCTAAACTCTTCATAAATTTGCATCAATAATTCATTTTTTGTATTTCTCATAAAAAAAATTTCCTTCTATAACAAAATATATGTTAGAATCCATATTACCAAAATTACCAGAAAATTCATATAACTGAAATCCATCTAACTACCATAGTCACATTTCTTAGGAATTCATTATTATAATTATAAAATAATGTCACTTGGAAGGGATTAACAATGGAAACATCATCTTTAGAGAGAACAACCATGAAAAGATTGGCATGAGGTTGCGAGTCTGATTTACAAGAAGTAGAGTTCTTTGTTAGGTTTTCGATACATTTAGGGACTTGTTTGAATCTATGGATATACAAAAGATCTAGGCTAAGAGAGACCATTGCCTGATATGAAGGATTTATAAGGTTTGTTGGAAGTTGAGGGAATTTGCTTGAGAAGCAGCTGAATTGATTCATGTCTTGTAGAGAAAAATACAATTCTGAATTTTTGGTAGCTAAGACCACTTGAGAAACCTTTGTATGCATATTGGCCTACTTGTAACAACTAGAAAACATGAACAATAGATACAACTAGTTTTAAAGAAATAAAAAGATTTGCATATGAAAAGAAAAGAAAGATCTAATCTAACTTGACTGCTTTTTGAATAATATAAGAACAGCAACATTGCATGGAAGAAATTCCAAACTTAACATCATGCAACATATAAATAACTTATAGTCTGCATTCCAATATACATTAATCTCAACTCCAAGAGGAAGAATTTTACTTACAATAAAAAACTGTCTCATTCAGGCATCTTGTGTTCATGCAGATTTCTTTTAGGGGAAAAGATAACACCAAGGCGTTTATCCACCCATCCATGGATCATAATTTGATCCACCGTTGCCCACCACTTATTGAGATGAGCCCAGCCGTCCGCAAAGGAAAATAATATAATTAATTAAGTCAAGTCATCTCGAACTGGTGTAGAGCCCTACATCCTTAGTCGGTTACACCCTATAGCTACTGCTAACTTGGTATAACACCTGGCTAAGAGTGTATCCGGGAACTTAGAAACTGACAAGCACTAACAAAGAGTAGTGCACCTTGGCCAAGGATTCTTTGATCATGTTGAAAATGTAGTCAATTTCCACCCTATCCGACTTGCACCATCTAAATTAATGACTATGATAAGTCAATTAGATACCCACCGATCTTGGTTATCAGTTGTTGTAATGTCTCCGTTTTTCAGTAATTTGGGATTAGCTTAGTTTGGCGACCCTCATAAGCTAATCAGGTGATCAGAGAGGGTCAGTTGGTAGAGCTAGTGGTTGGATTCCATTTTGGAGGTTTTGGTTGCCAGGTTTGCTCTTCGTTTGGGTCAGATTGGATGACTTACTATTTATAGTAAGTAGTATTTTGGGTATGACTTGGTTTAGCAGGGTGCCTGCACAGTGTTATCAGATGTTTCATGATTGTTTATCTGGAATTTTCAGTTTGAGAGATTTACTATCTATTGTTAGCATCAAATGATAGTAACCGGTAAGCTCTCTACCGGTCCTAGTATTGTCATTGATTGACAAAACAGGATAGAGATTTGTCATCTCTATACAGGCTAAAGCTCTATGAAAATATACATCAAGAGAGGCTGGTTTGGCAAGAAAAGAATAAACTCTATTCCATTGTAACCGGTCTCCACACTAAGCATCAGTAACCGGGCAATGCACTCAATTAGGGACGAGAGTATTCCAGTATCAACCAAGGACCGAACTACAAACCGGTATAGACAAGTACAACCAACAACAATATCCAACTAGTGTCTATAACACAACCGGGACAATGCAACCGGTAAGACAAGAAAGAGACTGCAACAGATCTAAGGACTCAACCGGATATGTTATAAGACTCCGGTATGAACTGAGGAAGTCATAGTCAACTATCAACTATCTGTTCCAAACAACTCTTTCTAGCGGGATTTATTGCAGTAAATTCGGGTGATCTTGAGTTGTCTTGGTGATCGGTTTGAGGCACAGGTAAAGGATTTAAAGCCGGAATCAATGGTTTCTTGAGGTGCGACTAAAAGATTTAAAGCCGGATTCAGTGGGTTTAAATCAAGGTGTTATCTCCTATGAAGAAAGGTTGCCTGACACGCAACTATTGTTTTCTTCATAAGTGGATGAAGCCAGAGCTTGCATCGGATGCTTGCTCAGTGAACCAACACTTTATTGAGTGATGTATTCGTAAGATCTCAAGATTAGGTCATGCATTTTAGGCGCAATTATGGCAACAAAACTGTATATATTCTTATGCCTGTTGAGAAGAAGAGTTGCCTTCATTCTGCCGAGAAAAAGAGTGAACCTATATGCTACAGAAGAAGGGGTAAAATAAAACTGAGGAAGAGACATAGAAGATTGTGCAAAGTAGCACAACAGTAGATGAGAATACACTTGTGGTGACCGGTGATGATTCTCAGTTGAGCACAAATATAGATCTTATCAGGCTAAGCAAAGCTATCTGCAAAGCTCACACTTCTATTGTTTTCTAGCAAACTAGAATAGATAAATCCTAGTATTTGGGTGGACTCTAACAGGTCCCTTGTATCAAAACCCCTTAACTGGGTGACATCTTTCAAGGTGTTTAAAGTCCTTTAATCAGGCAGGTCCTAACAGACCTTTTGTAACAAATCCCTTGACCGGGTCGCATCTACCAAGTGCGTTTTTATCCTTTAACCGGGAAGGCTCTTAACAGGGCGTACTCCAAGAGAGTACAAAATTTGTGAGGTCTCCTCACACCGTGGTTTTTACCCTATCCGGGTTTCCACGTGATAAATCTGGTGTCACTTTGTGATTGTTTACTTACTATTATTATTTGCTTAAATCTGCTTGCCTTTAGTGCTTTAAGTTTACTTCACTGGATTTAGTGAGAAAAAAAGTTTTTAGAGGTGCTGATTCACCCCTCCCCTCTCAGCACCGGTTGGGACTGTCAATTGGTATCAAAGCCTTGTCTTGTTTTCTTTGTCGCTTAACCGCTCAAAGAAAAAGTCAAGTTGATGAGAAAGGAAGGACCAAAGTTCTCAAAGGAAACTTCACCCTGTGGTGCAGTAGAATGAAACTATATATGAGGACCACTGGAGATGAATATTGGAATCATGTTGCCATCGAGTACACTGAACCTTCTGGCACAATTACACTTGATGAATAGAAGATCAAGACCGAGCACACAACAGCTATGGATATGATAGCTAGCACGCTACCTGATCATGTCTATGCTGAGATTGAACATCTTGAATCTGCCTGCAAGATGTGGGGAAAGCTGCGAATAGTCTATGGAGGGGATCCTAATGTTCAAAGAGCCAAGGTCAAAAGCCTCAGAGGAATGTACGACGATATGAGGATGAATGAAGGAGAAGACATCGAGCAATACAACAATTGGATCAAAGAAGTGATCAATTCCATTAGATGTGTAGGAGGAAAGCTCAGTGAAGTGGAAGTAATCATCAAAATATTGAGAACTCTCAGACCTCAGTATGCTATCAAGATTTCTGCCATTCAAGAGCTCAGATCGATGACCAAAGATCAAGTCACTCTAGACTCCCTAATCGGTAAGCTGGCTGCCTTTGAATTAAGTAATTTTGATAATTGTTTACCTATCCAGGAAGCAGCTTTCAAGTCTTGCGCCAATATCTCTTCCACTAAAAAGGGAAGAGAAACCGGTAACTGCTCTACCGGTAAGATTGGCAACCTTGCTGAGAATCTGTTCTCAGAAGAGATGGAGCAAGAAGAGTTTGAAGCACTCATTTCAAGAAGATTCCCCAAAGGGAAAGGGAAATACAAGGGAAAGCTCCCTTTGAAATGCTTCTCTTACAATAAAATAGGTCATATTGCTGCAGGATGTCCTGATAATGAACATAAAGATAAAAGAGATTGGTTCAAGAATAAAGCAAAGGAGTGATATCTTGTAGGAGTCACAGATAACGAATCTGAAGACTCGGAGGATCCAGAAATGGCATTTGTTGCAATAAAGGAGAGCCCAGTAATAGAAGAAGTTGCACTCATATCAAGATCTCATCAATATGATGACTCGATCATTGATAGTGGATGCACTCACCACATGACCGGTGATAAGAGCAAGTTTATCAACCTCGAGCTCAGTGACAGCGGATCAGTTACCTTTGGGAACAATGCTGTCTGTGAAGATGTGTACTGGGTTGAAGGACTCAAGTACAACTTAATGAGTGTTGCACAACTAAAAAACAAAGGATTCCTGTTGGAATTCAGACAAGGTTCCTTTATAGTAAAGAATCAATCTGAAACTCATGTTGCAACCAGTAGACAGAGCAAAGGTAATATTTTCTATCTTAACTCAATGGAAGGAGCCTGTCTCATAGCTTCGATCAAAGGAGAATCAACCAAAATCTGTCTTATGACCAAAGAAGACAACAACTGGTTATGGCACAGGAGGCTCTGCCACATAAACTTTGACAATATTGTCAAAGTGAGCAAAAAGAAAATGGTAAGAGGACTTCCTGAGATTACAAAGCCCATCAAGGGCATTTGTAAAGATTGTCAGTTGGGAAAGCTGACCGGAACATCTTTCAACAGTAAGTCCTTCACTGCTGAGAATGTTCTAGATCTGGTGCACACTGACCTGTGCGGACCAATGAGAACAAAGAGTTACCATGGAGACCGGTACTTTATGCTCTTTGTGGACGACTTCTCCAGAATGATGTGGACACTCTTTCTTAAGGAGAAATTAGAAGCTTTCCACATGTTCAAAATCTACAAAGCTAGAGTGGAAAAAGAGACCGGTAAAAGCTTGAAGTGTCTGAGATCAGACAGAGGAGGTGAATTTACCTCTCAAGAGTTCACTCACTACTGTGAGGAACATGGAATAAAAATACAGCTATCTGCACCAAGGACTCCTCAGCAAAATGGAGTAGCAAAAAGAAGAAACAAAATGCTGATTGATTGTGCTAGAACATTGCTGATTCAAAAAGATCTGCCTCATCACTTCTGGAGGGAAGCTGTCAGTACTACAGTCTACACACTCAACCGAGTTCAAGTCAAAAAGGGAACCGGTAAGACTTCTTATGAACTTTGGTTCAAACATACTCCCAGTGTAGGCTATTTCAAAATCTTTGGTAGTAAGTGCTACGTGAAAAGAGATATGTACTCTGGGAAGTTTGATCCCAAGAGCGACGAGGGAGCATTCTTGGGTTACTCTACCAAAAGTAAGGCCTATCTGTGTCTGAACAAAAGAACAGGGAAGATAGTTGAAAGCATCAATGTAAAAGTTGATGAATCTTCAGAACTTGAAATGAAGACCGGTCATGATGATCTTAACAGTCTTCAAGGCCCAAACGAACGGAATGCCTTTGAGTTCAACGAAGCTATGACTGAAGATGAAGGAGAAATACACATGCACAGACAGGTTGACACAGGATGGCGAACCAGTTGATATCCTGAACCATGTTGAAGACAATGCTCAATCGGAAGAACCAGACTGGGAACAGAAACCCGTTCTTCCAAGGTATGTCACATCATTCTATTGACAATATAATTGGTGACAAACATGGGAACGTCTTGACCAGGAAGAAGGCCAAAGAGAACATCTGTCTGCTTTCATGTGTTGAGCCCAAATCCACTAGAGAAGCCCTAGAAGATGAGAATTGGGTCAAGGCCATGGATGAAGAAATCGAACAAATTAAGAAGAATGATACATGGGAACTTGTGCCTAGACCTCAGGACAAAAATGTCATTGGGACAAAATGGGTCTATAGGAACAAATTGAATGAGGACGGTAAAGTCATCAGGAATAAAGCAAGAGTGGTTTGCAAAGGATATGTTCAGGAAGTTGGACTAGACTATGGGGAAACTTTTGCACCAATGGCTAGATTGGAAGGGGTAAGAATTCTTCTTGCCTATGCAGCTCACAAAAGGTTTAAAGTTTACCAGATGGATGTGAAGTTTGTGTTCCTCAATGGAATACTGGAGGAGGTCTACATTGATCAACTGGAAGGATTTACATCTGTTCAAAAGACTGATATGGTCTGCAGACTAAAAAAGGCCCTCTATGGGCTTAAGCAAGCTCCAAGGGCTTGGTATGAAAGGTTGCATTCATATCTTCTGACCATTGGATTCACAAGAACCAGTGACAACAACAATATGTATCTCAAAACCGGAAAAGATGGAAATCTAATTGCTGAAATCTTTGTCGATGACATCATTTTTGGAGGAGATGATAGGATGAGCAAAGCCTTTGCTGAAGAAATGAAGAAAGAATTTGAGATGTCTATAATTGGGCCCATAAAATTCTTTATTGGACTACAGGTCCATCAGCTAAAAGAAGGTATCTTCATCTCTCAGTCCAAGTACATTAAAGAAATTTTTAAGACTTTTGGACTAGAAGAATCCAAACTGGTTGGAACTCCAATGATAACTAATCTCAAGTTATCAAAAGAGGATAATGCCAAAGAAGTAAATGAAACAATGTATCGGTCCATGATAGGAAAATTGCAGTATGTTGTTCACAGCAGATCGGACATTGCTCATGCAGTTGGCATAGTGGAAAGGTTATCAGCTAATCCCAAAGAAACACATCTGATGGCAGTAAAGAGAATCTTCAGATATCTAAAAAGAACCGAGGAATATGGCTTGTGGTTTCCACACAAGGGAGGATTCCAAATAAAAGTCTACACAGATGCAAATTGGGCTGACAACATTGATGATAGAAAGAGCACAAGTGGTGGTGCATTCTTTCTAGGTGGGAGAATTGTATTGTGGACAAGTAAAAAGCAGAATTGCATTTCACAGTCCACTGTTGAAATTGAATATGTTGCTGCTGTAATCAATTGCACACAGGTGATTTGGATCAAACAACTGCTGGAAGGTATTCAGGAACAGGTACCTGAACCGATCGTAATTCACTGTGACAATACCAGTGCCATTAACATATCCAAAAATCCTGTTATGCACTCCAAGACCAAGAACATTGCCATCAAGTATCACTACTTGAGGAAACTAGTACAGGATAAAGAAGTAAGATTGGAGTATGTCCCCACCAAAGAACAAATTGCTGATATATTTACAAAGCCATTACCAAAGAGTACTTTTGAGTATCTCGGAGGTAGACTGGGGGTTGTACCCCTCTCAGATCATCGGTAATCATCAACAGGGAGTCATCAGTTCATTATGATTCAACAGAAGGTTACACCTTATCTTTTATGAACTGATGAAAAGAGACTGTTGCTCGCAGGGGGAGCAGATTAGAGAATGGAAATCTTTCTGATTAGTCTTTTGGCATTATTGTCAAAAAGGGGGAGAGATTGTGGCAATTAGCAATCAGCAATCTAACCGGGTAAGTAATGCAAGACTCCAAATGCCCTTCAAAGTTTTGAGTTTTGCCATCAATGCCAAAGGGGGAGATTGTTAGCATCAAATGATAGTAACCGGTAAGCTCTCTACCGGTCCTAGTATTGTCATTGCTTGGCAAAACAGGATAGAGATTTGTCATCTCTATACAGGCTAAAGCTCTAAGAAAATATACATCAAGAGAGGCTGGTTTGACAAGAAAAAAATAAACTGTAATCCATTGTAACTGGTCTCCACACTAAGCATCAGTAACAAAGCAATGCACTCAATTAGGGAAGAGAGTATTCCAATATGAACCAAGGACCGAACTACAAACCGGTATAGACAAGTACAGCCAACAACAATATCCAAATAGTGTTTATAACACAACCGGGACAATGCAACTGGTAAGACAAGAAAGAGACTGCAACAGATCTAAGGACTCAACCGGATATGTTATAAGACTCCGGTATGAACCGAGGAAGTCATAGTGAACTATCAACTATTTGTTCCAACCAGCACTTTCTACCGGGATTTATTGCAGTAAATCCAGGTGATCTTGAATTGTCTTGGTGATCGGTTTGAGGCACAAGTAAAGGATCTAAAGCCGGAATCAATGGTTTCTTGAGGCGCGGCTGAAGGATTTAAAGCCGGATTCAGTGGGTTTAAATCAAGGTGTTATCTCCTATGAATAAAGGTTGCTTGACATGCAACTGCTATTTTCTTCATGAAGTGGATGAAGCCAGAGGTTGCATTGGATGCTTGCTCAGTGAACGAACACTTCACTAAGTGATGTATTCATAAGATCTCAGGATTAGGTCATGCATTTGAGGCTCAGTTAGGGCAACAAAACTGTATATATTCTTATGCCTGTTGAGAAGAAGAGTTGCCTTCATTCTGCCAAGAAAAAGAGTGAACCTATATGCTACAGAAGAAGGGGTAAAAGAAAACTGAGGGAGAGAGATAGAAGACTGTGCAAAGTAGCACAACAGTAGATGAGAATACACCTATGGTGACCGGTGATGATTCTCAGTTGAGCACAAATAGAGATCTTATCAGGCTAAGCAAAGCCATCTGCAAAGCTCACACTTCTATTGTTTTCTAGCAAACTACAATAGATAAATCCTAGTATTTGGGTGGACTCTAACAGGTCCCTTGTATCAAAACCCCTTAATCGGGTGACATCTTCGAAGGTGTTTAAAGTCCTTTAATCAGGCAGGTCCTAATAGACTTTTTGTAACAAATCCCTTGACCGGGTTGCATCTAGCAAGTGCATTTTTATCCTTTAATCGGGAAGGCTCTTAATAGGGCGTACTCCAGGAGAATACAAAATTTGTGAGGTCTCCTCACACCGTGGTTTTTACACTAACCGGGTTTCCACGTGATAAATCTGGTGTCACTTTGTGATTGTTTACTTACTGTTATTATTTGCTTAAATTTGCTTGACTTTAGTGCTATAAGTTTACTTCACTAGATTTAGTGAGAAAAAAAGTTTTTAGAGGTGCTGATTCACCCCTCCCCTCTCAGCACCGGTTAGCACTGTAATTTATAGTAAGTTTATTTTTGGCAGATGGCTATTTCTGGCAGGGCAGTTTGAGCTCGGGTCTCTATTGTGAGAAGTTAGTTTGTTTCAGTTAGATAGATTCAGTGGTTTCATATTTTAATTGTCGTTATTAAATTAAGTTATTTTAATTTAATAACTTTATGACTTTATAACTTTAATGTTATAAAATGATGTTGTGTTGAAGAAGCTACTTAAGTGAAAAATGTAAAGTTGAAGCTTTTTCAAAAAGCTTATATATTCAACTCGAAAAAACACTTAACTCACCATTGATCATTTGATAAAAATTGTGTTTGTGAGAGAATTCAACTTTTCTTGGAGGTGCTAGGGTTTTGAGCTTGGTCTTCGTTTTTGGAGAAAGTTCTGCAGTAATTCTTGGGCTTGGTCTTCTTCCAGGAGAGAGCTCATTTAGTTCTTGAATGCCAAAATTATTAGTTGTTCATATATTGTGAGAAGAATCGAAAATGAAGGATTATATTTAATTTGTTGAAGAGTTGATGTAGTACGAAAATGGTGTGATAAGGGTTTGTGTTGGAAGCATTGAAGAAACGTGAACTTCTTCATGATGGACGCACTTTGAGCTGGATGCACATGCCAACAAATTGTGGCTTATTTGATATCCTTGGGAATTGGAAACAGTGTCGTACTAGACACATTTAGGGCTGTATGGAATTCTGCCAAATCCGTACGGAAGTCAGAGCTGTACATGTTAACATGTGGTGGTTGGAAGCTTAGTGCGGAAACAATATTGTTTGCTGCTGTTGTTGTTTGTAGCTTGGCATGAATTGATAGAAGGAAACATCAATTTGCTAATAGGTCAAATGTATATTAGTTGCTGCCATCGTACATTGGGATATAATTTATTTACCAACAGCCAAGTTAAATAAAGGTACCTAAATTAAACACTATGTTGTGATGAAATTTGATCTGAATTTAATTGCTTAAGTTCTGATTTTGTGAGTAGTTCAATTGTTTATCAATTTGTTGTTAATTTTGAGGTGGTGAAAAATTCAAAAAAAATATATACTCTGAAAAATTACAAAGTTGCAAGAAAATTCAAGTCTTTCAAGAGGTAGTACAAATTTCTATACATTGAGCCAGCAAGGCTCATGACAGTGGTATCAGAGCACTGATCTTGCCATCCTAAAAGGTATGAGGAATTAATTATGGCTGAAAGATTTATACCGGGAGGGAACTATACCCGCAAGGGTAGAAATTCACCACCTCCCGAAGGTAATGAACAGGGCCCACAGAATGAATAGGTAGAAAATAGGAATAATATCGGAAATGATATTGACAGGGAGGCTAGAGATGCGTTCAGAAATATTGCAGATGGTCAGCATCATGTTGCAATTGTATTGCAATAGCTTTCAGACACTCTTTAGCGTATCGCATTACTAGGTGATCGTGCTAGAGACAGGTGCGCAGAGTGTTTCAATCAGGTCACGAGCTGATGACAGGCGAGATTATAGAGCTGACCATACTGGTACTTATGACAGGCCTTTTCGTCCTACCTTCTTGAGGCCAGAGCTGGATGTAGTTAGTGTAGAGATAAAGCCAACACCATTTGTTGATGACATGATGGCACATTTTGCAGAGTGGGATGCTCTTCCAAGGCACTAAAAAGAAATTTGAATTTTGACAGATGTTTGATACAGAAGCGTGAGCATTCCAGATGCAGGCCAGCTCCTGACACGAGGCAGAGACCTAGGAAGAATGATCTCAAGCAGGCAACCAGCAAGTTGACATTAGACCACTTTGATGGAAGTGGGAAGACTACAACTAGAGCATGGGTCCACAAGCTGGATACATACCTATCACTTCGTCCTATGTCTAAGGAGGATGCTATACGATTTGCCGTGCTTCATTTAGATGGGGTAGCTCATGATTGGTGGTATCATGGGTTAGTGTCTCTGCATCATGATCATATTGTTGAGTACTAGGAGTTCGTAGATAGACTGATAGAGCGGTTTGACAGGAAAGATCCCGGTGGCACATTTTGCAGAGTGGGATGCTTTTCCAAGGCACTAAAAAAGAAATTTGAATTTTGACAGATATTTGACACAGAAGCGTGAGCATTCCAGATGTAGGCCAGCTCCTGACATGGGGCAGAGACCTAGGTAGAATGATCTCAAGCAGGCAACCAGCAAGTTGACATTAGACCACTTTGACGGAAGTGGGAAGACTACAACTAGAGTATGGGTCCACAAGCTGGATACATACCTATCACTTCGTCCTATGTCTGAGGAGGACGCTATACAATTTGTCGTGCTTCATTTAGATGGGGTAGCTCATGATTGGTAGTGTCATGGGTTAGTGTCTCTGCATCATGATCATATTGTACTAGGAGTTCGTAGATAGATTGATAGAGCAGTTTGACAGGAAAGATCCTGGTGGCACATTTTGCAGAGTGGGATGCTCTTCCAAGGCACTAAAAGGAAATTTGAATTTTGACAGATATTTGACACAGAAGTGTGAGCATTCCAGATGCAGGCCAGCTCCTGACACGAGGCAGAGACCGAGGCAGAATGATCTCAAGCAAGCAACCAGCAAGTTGACAATAGACCACTTCGATGGAAGTGGGAAGACTACAGCTAGAGCATGGGTCCACGAGCTGGATACGTACCTATCACTTCGTCCTATGTTTGAGGAGGACGCTATACAATTTGCCGTGCTTCATTTAGATGGGGTAGCTCATGATTGGTGGTCTCATGGGTTAGTGTCTCTGCATCATGATCATATTGTTGAGTACTAGGAGTTCGTAGATAGACTGATAGAGTAGTTTGACAAGAAAGATCCTGAGACTTACTTCAGAGAGTTAGTGTAGTTGAGACAAATAGGTGGCCTTGAGGCTTTTATTAGTGAGTTTCAACGCCTATCAGTTATGGTTTATGACATCTTTGAGAGGAGGAGAGTCATGCTTTTCATAGAGGGTTCGTTTGAGCCGTATAGAGGGTGGGTTAAGTCCCTGGATCCACCTACGTTGCGAGATGCTATGGAGAAGGCAAGGAATCTTGAGCCTTCTGTTTCACAGGGCAAGTCTACTCCTAGTCCTACTATTCCTCCTGTAGATGAGGTACCTCCACCAGTTGTTGACAGAAAGAAATCTACAGGTAGACTTGATAATGCCGCGCAAGAGGATTTGAGGAGGCAGCTTTGCTATTCGTGCAAAGAGCCTTATGACAGAGAGCATTCTTGTACTATGAGGCCTAAGGGAAGGGCGAATAGCTCTATGTGGGTTTATTCTGGTGAGAGTGAGGTTGAGTCTTCTTATCAGGCTGCTGGTTTTGATACAGAGGAGGAGCAGAGAGTTACTCTAGAGTTTGGTCCTAACGCCATACTATCTCCGATTGTGTTGTCCATTTCTGTATCACTTCCCTCTGCTTTCAAATTGAGGGGATTAGTGGAAGGACAACCCTGTGTTGCTATGTTGGACACTGGAGCCACGCACAACTTTATTCATGAGTGAGCTGTTAGTCAGTGTGGGCTTCAGGTAGAGGAGTTTATAGGGTTTAAAGTCAGGTTAGCTGATGGCTACAACTTTACCTCTACCAGGCGCATCCGTGATCTCTCCTTGTTTCTTGGTGATTACGAGCTAATATCTGATTTCTATGTGTTTGATTGGGGGAGATGGATGTTGTTTTAGGGATGCAGTGGATATAGGAGATAAAGGAGTTCTGCCTTAGCATGAGCCCGATGCAGATTAAATTTGAGTACCAGGGTAGAGAGTATGTGTTGCATGGTCTTGCTGAGGGAAGTCCACGCACTGTCTTTTTGTGCGGTAGATAGTGAGGATTCTCGGAGACACGAGTCCATGCAGATAGAGCAGATTACACGTCATGTCTCGCACAGTTCACTGTTTTATGACTCAGATCAGCAGATGGGTGTTGTTCACTTTGTGAACAATCCCTTATTTGATGTGGATGTCGTTATGACTTATGACAATCTGTTGTTCGAGCTTAGTGATGATCCCTTACAGGCATTGTACGATCATGATGTTGATGACATTTGGGATCCAATTTGTACACCTGATTATCAGGCAGATTACATAGGAGGTCGGTCAGGCCTAGCTGAGCAATTTACAGAGGTGTACACGGTGATGAGTGCTTATAGTTTTACATTCGATCCTCACGTTCATGACATCTATTAGTCACAAAATTCTTCAGTGCACCCATTTGATGACTAGTATGATGATTTGGTTAGCTCGAAGACTAGGAGCAAGTCCAGTATTTTGGTTGAGTTACTCCCGTGTGAGTTACTCTCGGTTGAGTTTCTCCCACATGGTGATCCTATTGCAGCATCTTCAGTTTGGGTGTTGAGTGCAGTTTTCTAGTTGCTGATGTTGGTACTGTTGATGTTGATGGTTTCTTCACGGGAGTATGGGGTTGATTGGGACATTACTCATGACCATCCTTGGGATCCGGGTGGACTATGATGTTGTTTGTTTTTCCTAATTGCTTGAGGACAAGCAATCTTGGGAAGAGAGGACTGTAATTAGCTTAGTTTTTAGTCTTTTGGGATTAGCTTAGTTTGGCGACCCTCGTAAGCTAATCAGGTGATCAAAGGGGGTCAGTTTGCAGAGCCAGTGGTTGGATTCAATTCTAGAGGTTCTGGTTGCCAGGTCTGCTCTTTGTTTGGGTCAGATTGGATGACTTACTATTTATAGTAAGTGGTATTTTGGGTATGGCTTGGTTTAGCAGGGTGCCTGCACAGTGTTATCAGATGTTTCAAAATTGTTTATCTGAAATTTTTAGTTTGAGAGATTTACTATTTATAGTAAATCTATTTTTGGCAGATGGCTATTTCTGGCAAGGCAGTTTGAGCTTGGGGCTCTGTTGTCAGAAGTTAGTTTGTTTCAGTTAGATAAATTCAGTGGCTTCATATTTTAATTGTCATTATTAAATTAAGTTACTTTAATTTAACAACTTTATGACTTTATAACTTTAATGTTATAAAATGATGTTGTGTTGGAAAAGCTACTTAAGTGAAAAATGTAAAGTTGAAGCTTTTTCAAAAGGCTTATATATTCAACTCGGAAAAGCACTTTACTCACCATTGATCATTTGATAAAAATTGTGTTTGTGAGAGAATTCGACTTTTCATGGAGGTGCTAGGGTTTTGAGTTTGGTCTTCATTTTTGGAGAAAGTTCTGCAGTAATTCTTGGGCTTGCTCTTCTTCCAGGAGAGAGCTCATTTAGTTCTTGAATGCCAAAATTATTAGTTGTTCATATGCTGTGAGAAGAATCGAAAATGAAGGATTATATTTAATTTGCTGAAGAGCTGATGGAGTACCGAAAATGGTGTGATAAGGGTTTGAGTTGGAAGCATTGAAGAAACGTGAACTTCTTCATGATGGACGCACTCTGAGCTGGATGCACATGCCAGCGAATTGTGGCTTATTTGATATCCTTGGGAATTACAAACAGTGCCATATGAGACACATTCAGGGCCGTACGGAATTCTGCCAGATCCGTACGGAAATCAGAGCTGTACATGTTAATGTGTGGCGGCTGGAAGCTTAGTGCGGAAACAATATTGTTTGCTGCTGCTGCTGCTGTTTGTAGCTCGGCATGAATTGATAGAAGGAAACGTCAATTTTCTAATGGGTCGAATGTATATCAGCTGCTGCCATCGTACATTGGGATGTAATTTATTTACCCACAGCCAAGTTAAATAAAGGTACCTAAATTAAACACTATGTTGTGATGAAATTTGATCTGAAGTTAATTGCTTAAGTTCTGATTTTGTGAGCAGTTCAATAGTTTATCAATTTGCTGCTGTTAATTTTGAGGTGGTGAAAAATTCAAAAAAACATATATACTTTCAAAAATTACAAAGTTGCAAGAAAATTCAAGTCTTTCAAGAGGTAGTACAAATTTCTATACATTGAACCAGCAAGGCTCATGACAGCTGTATACTCTTGGATAGGTTTTTGTTGGCTAAGACATTTAGGTTATTCTCTTAACCCTGTCATGTACTCCTTTAAGCCACCCAATAGTTTCAATAGTTTTTTTTTGTCTTAGTTTAAGGTTACTGTCCAACTCAAAGGATTCATGTTATCTCTGGCTGAAAGACAGCAGCACTGATATGTTTTATATATACAGACAGGTGTTTATTAAGTCCCTACTAATGGTAGGAACAGACGATTGTAAAAAGGCTTAAACTTTCTTACTTGTATTTGTTCAATGATTGAATAGATGGCTACATTACCCACCTACAAACATATCTCATTTAAAAATGTAATAATCCTAAGGGCTGTTGCTAAATGAAATGACTGTAAATTCCCTGATTCTTGGACAACGATACTGTTTATTTGTTTTCACGTGGCTCATGTATTTTGTGTGCAATTTATCAGCGTATGAAGGAGATACAATATGCCAACTTCAAGAGTTTTTATTGATAAATAACGTCCATTATACAATGTCAGCCATACAATATACGAATCCACAAAAATAACACTGAATATATATATTCTGAGTTACAGCTCTAGGGGTACCTTGACATGAATTTCGGACATGATAGGTGTGATGAGTGGTGTAGCTGCGAATCCAAGATGACTGCAGAAGGAGTGCTGCGGCTGTCAGCAACTGGTGATACTAAGGCTCCCAGCCCGAGCCCAGACGTGTCGCATTTCCCAGCACTGGTGCACACCCAAACTTCCTCCAGCACTGTCGTCCGAAGGTGGTGTCCTTACTTCTCAGTTGTGAGTGCCAAGGGATATCCTGCAGCGACTAATCCCGTTCTATTCACGAGCTTTAGGGTGCTCGCATTAACACCACTGTGCGTGCCAAGGAGGTCACACGATACCCATATATATATTGCAGGCAGTGGATAACCTGCCGTTTTCAAGAGGTGAGTTATGGTTGAGGCAGTCATGCTGCCGTACGGGTGTCTATCAGTCCCGTGCTATAACAAATACGCCCAGTCCCTCAATGTTATCAGTCCCGTGCTAACAGTAATGCGTCCAGTTCCTCAATATCGTGCCCAGATTTGATGTCCGACATCAAATGTGATTCAAGACTCAGTGTAAACTTTGATAGTTGCCATTCCTTGGGCCTTGCTATTGCCGCCACACAACACTTGATTCGAACTGCAAATACACATGCATTCGATCCTCTATCTGAAATAATGCTGGATATGAAATGCTTCTCCTTACCAATACGTTGAGCTTTGAAGATGAAATCTGAATGACTTCACCACTACCGAGATGCTGGGGCTACGTCCAACCTCTCAATTTCCTCAAGGGGCTACGTCCTTAAGAAAAACCAGTCACATGAGCAACTTGTTTTGTTTTCTTTTGTTTATAAATTCCATGGTGCTGATCCCAAGGTGCACTTTATGCTTTTATAACCTTGAAGTGAGGGAAGGCATGGAAATCTAAGCAATGTGGGATAAAGTACGCTCACATAAAGTCACTTTAAGTTACTTTTAATATAGAGCGACTAAAGACGTAAAGTAACTTTTTTAACCTCACTTTATAAAATAAAGTGACTTAACTATAGAAGAGGGATCCCAAATAAAAGATATTCACCCTCTAAAGCCTGTGACTAGTTGGCATCCTCTAAAAGAAGCCATTAGCCTATCAGATGGGGAGATCAACTAATCGAGCACCATAATGGCCTAATACGGAGAAGGGGACATTACAAAAAATGAATTGTTCTTTCACTTTTCTGAGTTCAATGATGGTTAAATGCTACAGAGAAAACAACAAAACTACCCCCATTTACTAAAGACCCTTACAAAGAACTCAACTACCTTCTTAACAATATCTTTCTTAACAATGACTTCTTATGGCTAAGAAGAAGACGAATAAAAATAAAGTTTACTTCTACCTCTAGCTGGTGACTTAGACTTTCACACAAAGAAAGAAACACAATCATAAAAATTGGCACATGACTGTTGAGTTGGAGAATTCTCTCAGCCAAGAGATACGTAAGAGACAACATATTACTACTTCTTTAATTTTTCATTAAATCATTACAGAATTCACAACTATAAAAGAAAATAACTTAGCAACCAAACACAATCATGGGCTTGTCAACTACAGAGCCACTTTGAAATTTTTATAACTTCTCTTATATACGAAAGCTATGAACACTTAAAGTTCCGCCAAATTGTCTTATAAAATGAGACATCTCTAATGCTGTAAGAAAACATGCCTGGAGATTGACGGCTGAGAACAATAGATGTCTGATTCAAATCTGCGACTGTGTCTTCCTAAAGTTGGTTCACAGCCCCCTTTCCCCGTCAAGCTTTTCCTTCCTTTTTTAAATAAAAAGAACCTCCTCCCGTTTAAAACAAAAACAATCCTATAAAACTTCACAAGAACGAATCCCTAAAGTTGATGAGTGGCACGAAAACTTCGCCACCTCCCATTGTGATTCAAGAACGAGCATTAATTCAAACCGCTTGGCTGAAAACAATTTCTAATGTTTTCCATGCGAAAGCCAGTTCCATTTAAACTTGAATAAAACAATGTTTTATTAAAAATTCTTCTACCATACCTATTAACCTCTCGATGGTCATAAGGTGGCCATAGTAATTAAACCAAAGTTCCCGGCCCTATCCTATAGTTCAAACAAGGAGTTGGTCGATAACAAATAATACGCTAAGTGACAATAAACAAAGTTTAAAAAGTTTTGCTCGCCGTGCTAATAAATCGATTGAGAATTAAAATAACAATTATTCTCATTGATAATTAAAATTTGATATATATATATATATATATATATTATTATTTTTTAATCAAATGCTAATTACACAAAATGAGTAAATTAAATTTCAAGGTATCCAATAGCTTATCAATAAAATATATATAATAATAAATAGATACACATGTATATATATATAGTTGTAATTAAACATAGCTATGATACTTTACACGTGTAAATAATACAACTACAAGATTCATCCATTTATCTATACATGTGTAAATACATTTTTATATCGCGACTATACATACATACCTACATTCTATCATCACTTGCTAGGACTCGATTAAAGTAATAAAGCAAAACAACAACATGAAGGCATCAACAATTGAGCCAGGTTTAACTTGAAACCTAAGGGTTGCAAGTCGGTGGGGGCCTAGGTCGACAAGATAACACTAGTCGATAGTTACCAGTTCTATGAAATTCAGTCCATCATTTGAAATTAACTTTATTCTTTTCCGTCTTTCCCGGAGATATCTTTCCCCCCCTTTTCCTCGGAGGCGTAGCCAATCCTGCATCCTCTTTTCAAACAAAAGTAGTTAGCCCGACTTCTCATTAATTACAAATTTACATAATTCAAAATAAACAATTACATCTAGTCTAGATTTAGATAAAGTCATCATGACATTCAAAATATACTATCCAAATCCAATGATTTATTTACTAAAAGAATGACAGGAGTTGCTACTTAAGTAACAATTAACAAAACCATTGTTTCGTATACCAGAAACCATTTAGGGCACAAATTAACAAAAACTACTATTTCATTTACTAGAAACCATTTAGGGCACAAATTAACAAAAACCACTGTTTCATATACTAGAAATCATTTAGGGCACAAATTACCAAAATTCCCTGTTTCATATAAGAGTGTTCCAAAGGGATGTAACACTACTGAAGGGTGGTCTGTAAACAGAAAGGTCTTTTGAGATTGTAAGTAATGCTAGAGAGAAATTGTGAATTAGGAAAATTGCAGAGCAGAATTATGGCACATGTAGAGCCCATTGGAGGCCATCAAAGCTATTAATAGATTGAAGAAGCCATGGAGGGAAAAATAAATATTGCTAATGGGAAGCATATGTTAATAAAATATAATTGTGTTTACGTGGCATATATCAGTTACTTGGATCAGCTTTCAGTTGGAAGTGGCAGAAGAGACACTTGGGGTGCCAGAAGCATCCTACTATATGGAAAACACCAGTTTGGTAGGTCTTTAAAAATTACTTTTCACAATTGCCCCTTTGTAGTGCACACATTTGTACTTCTTTATATACTTAGAATAAAAGAGGCAGTCAGAACATTGCGAGTATTTTATGTTTATCAGCATAAAAAGTCTGTAAACAGGCCTTGATTTTAAATTCTATTTGATTCATGCTGGTCACACAAGTCCAATTAATCCCTATCCTTGCACATGATATAATATTGGTATGGACACTTTTTGATTGTATAGGTTTTGTTGGTAAGCATTTTTGGTAACTAAACCTACTTATTGATTGTTCTTACACCTTGCTAGCATGTTTACCACAGTTTTCAAAAGATGTTTTTTGGTGTGAATATTGTCTATGGATTTCTTGGTCATTGAAGTTCTTGTATTGAAGTCTTATGGCATGAGCATTAGGAAGAACTTGGATACTAAGAATTTCACATCTAGCAAAGGAGAGAGGAGCCTTATAACTTTGAGCTAATAGTGTCATGGTGAAACACATGTAGTCGTACTATTTCATTAGCAAAGGAGAGATGATTCTTGATACTTTGAGCTAATGGTGTCATGGTGAAGTGCATGCAGTTGTACATTTATACCTATGGTATGAGGGTATTGATGATGATTGAAACAGATTTCTTTGCTGTGAACTTGTTTGGCCATCATTACAAAATTCAATCAGTGCATAAGTCATTACTCAAATGGGTGTATATCCATGCTATCAAATTGATCTATCAAATATAGCATTTGGTTGTTTCTTTTGATAAGAAGCCAGTAGCAGTTATATTAAAGAATTTCAAGAATAGAGATATTATAACATTTCTTAAATATAGCTACAGGAGAAAATTGAAATTAGTTATGATTATTTAGTAGTCAACTGTTATCCCTAAATCTACTGATTTCATTTAAACCAAATTTCTAGGTAAAAAAAGAAGATGATAATTAATTATCGAACTTTTTAGGCCACAGTATCTGCAGTTGTTTTTAAATGCTTCTATTAATTCCAGAAGGATTTGTAGGATTTCTTAAGTGCTGATTTTGGTCAGATCTATTTACTTTATATTACTTATATCAACTGCTGAGTTCTCTTGCAAGTGTCAATGCGCATTAGATGGTCTGATGGCCCATAATGAGTTCTTTATTGGTCTTTGTGGTATGTAGCTGCTATAATATTAATTCTGGAAAATGCTTGTGATTTCTTTTCTTTAGAGGTTACCTTGCAAACTAAGTAAATAATTTATCAATGCCTAAATATATGACTACTGTTTTACTGTATTACGAATCTTATGGAAGTACTAACAATAGCTGTTTGAATCAGTCATTTGGTCGTCGAAACATCACAGCAGATGAATGACATACCTTATGGAGATTATTTTCGTGTTGAGGTATGGAAAATGGAAGACAATGAAGCCAGAGCATAAATTATCTTTACTCTATGCATTCTTAGAGCATATCCTTTTTATTATATCTGATATAATTTAATTTTTTTGCATTTCTTGTTGCCATTTTAGAAGTAAGCTTTGTAATACCATAAAATTCCTTATTGCTGTTAGAACATGATAGCTTCATTAAGATAAATGATTGAATGAGAGATGAATGAAGTCTCTCATTCAATCATCTATCTCATCGATGGCTAATGATAGACTTCATTTATATATATCTTTTGTAATTACTAAGAGACCTTGTAACTACAAAGCAGTCCGCATATACCGAGATATATAATTGTATATATGATCGAGCACATGATCATATAGACTTCTGCTTAATCCATTCACGATCATGAAGAGATCGTAATAGACTTGATCATATATTACCATAAGACAATGTCTATATCCCGATTAGTATTGGGTGGTATTAAATGGCTTAAGCACCAATTAGTATCGGGCTGTATAAAACAACAGTGTTATCACCGATTAGTATCGAGCTTGATACGATTGGTAATTGTTAAGAGTTAAACACCGATTCATATCGATTAGTAATGCAAACAATAAACACCGATTCAGATCGGTATTAATATTGAGTTATGAAAAGTTGTGATTAATGGTTACCTTGACCGGGCATGCCTAAAAGGCATGACCGATCAAGATAACTCTTGATTAATCAATGCCTTCATACTTATACCAATTGATAGAAGTGTGAGTATATATCGAAATCAATTAATCTGTTCTCACAGCCACCTGCCATAAAAGAAGTATTAGTAATGACAATATTTATATTGTATGAAATATAAATAAGAAGTCTAAAGAGACAACCTTGTTACATACCTTGATATTTAAATTGGAATTTGTAGAACTTTTACAATTGCAATAAAATGCAAAAGAATGGTGCTTTTGTTGATTACTTAACATTTATTGTTGTGATTGGTTACTGTCCTTATGGTGGTTATAATCTAAGTCTGGATCAGAATTGGGTACGTGGATACGGCAAATCCTTTTTGAGAGTTGGGTATGTTTGGGTATTTCTGTACAAAAAAAGTATAACATTCATAAATATATATTAATAATAATTATATATATTAAAATTTAAATATATTAATTATAAAAAAATAATACCAAATTTTTATTTCTATATACAAAAGATAAAAAGAAGAATAGAATGAATACAATATAAATTAAAATATTACTGAATTCTTTTTATTTTTTAAAATACATTATAAGAATTACTGAAAGCATGGTAATATGTGATGTCCCCTTCAAGCTAGTTACATCATCCTAGCCAGTGGTTAGCCTATTAGTGGACCCTCGTAGGCTAGTAGACATGGATAGGGGGTCAGTTATGGCACAAGGAAGGTTTTAGATAGGCAACTGGATGCCATGGGTGAAAGGCACGTTAATAACCCACCCAAGGTAAACCGAAATAATGAAGATCAGGAAAGAAGAGACTTCTTCAGAGTCATGACTACAGGGCAGCAACAAATGGCTCAGATGTTACAAGCACTTACAGCCATGATGGAACGTATAATTCAATAGGCCAGGCAAAATCATGAACAGGAAGATAATCAGAGTGAAGTTGGTCCTCCCAGAGCACGGAGAACCCATTCCAGGACAGCAGACAGACCTACTCGCCCTACCTTTGTCAGAGACGAGCCAGATGTGGAACAAGTAGAAGAAGCTGGTGAGGAGATGTTTGCAGATAACCTTATGGCTGCAAATGATGAATGGGAACTTTTAGTGCCAGAGGTTCGGTAGAGAATGACCTTTGTCAGGTTTGTGAATCAGAGGAGGGAACATTACCGCTCTGTGAGATAGGAGAGGAGACCTCGACAAAACAATGAGCTAAAACATGCTACAGGCAAGCTCACGTTGTCTACATTTGATGGTAGTGGGAGGTCAACCACGCAAGCTTGGATCCACAAGCTTGACACATTTTTAGCCTTGAGGCCTATGACGGAGATAGAGGCAATAAAATATGCCACATTGCATCTGGAGGGAGTAGCGCATGACTGGTGGTATCACGGATTGATCACTCTTTAGCATAACCAGGTGACTTCTTACTAGGAGTTTGTAGACAGGCTAGTAGAGAGGTTTGACAGGAAGGATCCAGAAGTCTACTTCAGAGAATTGGCTCATTTAAAACAAACAGGCAGCTTGGATCAGTTTATCAATGAATTCCAAAGATTGGCAGTAATGGTACCTGACTTGTCCGAGAAAAGACTAATAGTTTTATTTAGTGAAGGATTAACCGAACCACTGAGGGGTTAGGTTAAGGCATTTGATTCTCCAACTTTGCAGGAGGCTATGAATAAGGCCAGGGACATGGAACATGCAATTCCAGCAAACAAATTCTATTCAAAAGGGGCATTATCTAGTAAGGACAACAAACCGTTCTTCAAGAAACTAGAGCAGACAAGGTTTAAAACTGAAAATAAGGATAAGTCTTTTGCACCACTTGATAGGGACACACTGATTTGCAGAAAAGGAAGTTATGTTTCTATTGCAAAGGACCATATGACAAAGACCATGATTGTCCTCTACGGCCTAAGGGCAAAGCAAACAGGATTACGTGGGCTTTTTATGAGGATTCAGGCACTGAAACTTCAGACCAGCAGTCTGACAAGGAAGAATCCAATGAAGAACAGGGAGACACTGATGAAGAGAAACTAAACAAAATGACCATAGGTGAGGAGAAGACTGAGGGAAGACTTAAGGAGGCCCGCCTCACTATTGTACAGTAGAAGGGGTCATTCAAAATGAGACGAGTGTTGGCTGGGCAGCGAGTCATCACTTTGCTAGATATAGGCGCCACACATAATTTCATTGATTCCAGGTTGGTAGAGAGACATGGGATTCAGACAGAGCAGTTTGAGGGACTGAGAGTGAGGGTAGCTGATGGCGATGTCCTCAAGTGTGATAGGAAGATCACGGATTTACCCTTGAAGATAAACAATTTTGACTTCAAGGCGGATTTTTACGTGGTGAATATGGGCGACAAATTTATTGTTGGGCATGACTTGGCTTCTTGACATTGGAGTATTCACTCTCGACTTGAAAGAAATAGAGATGAAATTTCAGTCAGATGGGAAGACACACATATTGAAGGCCACTTGTGACATTGAGTTCAGGATGATGTCTTGTAGGCGCATGGAGAGCATGTTGAAGCATGATCAAGTTGAGTGGGCAGTGTGTTGTATTCTCATGCCAGCACAAGGGCAACAAAAATCAGAGTATCATCCCGACATACAGGTTCTAAGGATTAAGCATTACAAGGTTTCCAGCAAGATTCCACCAGGTAGACCTCTTGATAGAGGTATCGAGCACATTGAGCTGGAGGAGGGTGTTAAGCCCATAATGATTACACCATACCGGCATCCGAAAAGATTGAAGGATGAAATAGAGAAAACCATCAAGGAGTTACTTGCCATGTGCCATATCAGTCTAAGCAAGTCTCGTTTTGCTTCTTCTGTAGTATTGGTGAAGAAGAACGATGGCACGCTTCAGATGTGCATTGATTATAGGGTCTTGAATAAGATGACAATTAAGAACAGGTACCCCATCCCGTAGATTGATGAGTTATTGGATGAGCTTCATGGAGCATGTTTCTTCTCCAAAATAGATTTGAGATTAGGTTACCGTCAGATCGGGGTCAGAGAGTAGGATGTAGAGAAGACAACATTCAGATGTCACTGTGGGCATTTTGAGTTTGTAGTTATGCCGTTCGGGCTAACCAACACACTTGCTACCTTCCACTCTGTGATGAACAGGGTGTTTTAGCATCGGTTGAGGAAGTTTGTGCTGGTCTTCTTTGATGACATCCTAATTTACAGTAAGACATGGGATGAACACTTACAACATTTAGATACAATATTGAGCATGTTGAGTAGAGAGTCCTTGTATGCCAAGGAATCAAATGTGATCTAGGCTTGTCAGAGTTAGTACATTTGGGTCACATTATTAGTGCACAGGGCATATGCATCGATTCAAAGTAGATTCATACTATTGTTGAGTGGCCTACTCTGGGCAACCTTACACAGTTGAGAGAATTTTTGGGATTGTGTGTGTTCTACAGGAGGTTTGTCAGCGGTTATTCCAAGCATGCAACACCCTTGACTGATTTGATGAAGGGGGCTTTCTTGTGGACTCCTAAGGCACAAGAGTGTTTTGATAAATTCGAGGAGTTGATGACTTCTTGTCCAATATTGGCATTATCAGATTTCGGCAAGCCTTTTGAGCTACACTGTGATGCATCGGGGGAGGGTGTTGGAGCAGTGCTTATGCAGGATAAGCACCCGATTGTTTATGAGAGTAGGAAGCTCGAGGGACCTGAGAGGAGCTTCAACATATATGATAAGGAAATGTTGGCCATAATGCATGCCTTGGCCAAATTCAGGTAGTACTTAGTGAGTTGTAAATTTTGCATCAAAACAAACCATAATAGCCTGAAACATTTCCTAGGGCAGCGAGATCTAAATGACATGTAGCAAAAATGGGTAAGTAAGTTACAGGCTTTTGATTTTGATATCGCCTATTTCAAGGGGACACATAATGTAGTTGCAGATGCTTTATCACGAAGACCTCACCTGAGCATGATGACAGACATAGCAGAGGACTGGAGACATTTGATCCTTGCAGAGTATTCAAAATATACATGGGCAGCAGGATTTATTGATGGATCCATTCAAGACAGTGGTTTTTCCCTTGTGAATGAGCTCATCATTTACAAAGGGCGTATTTATTTGGTGCCTGGGTCAGAAGTGAAGAGGATGGTGTTGAGAGTTTATCACGATTCACCTATGGCAGGATACTCCGGGTTCTACAAAACTTACCGACAAATTAGAGAGCGCTTCTCATGGAAAGGACTCAAAGCTGAAGTGTTGCAGTATGTCAGAGAGTGTCCCACCTACCAGTAGAATAAGTAGGAACACTCTTACCCAGCCGGTTTGCTATAGCCACTCCCGATTCCTGATAGGAAGTGGGAGTGTTTATCCATGGACTTAATCACAGGACTGCCAAGAGCCCATGGCAGAGACTGTATATATGTTGTTGATTGGCTCACGAAGTTTGCCCACTTCTTTCCGATCATGGCTACATACATTGCTACACAGGTGGCAGAATTGTTCTTTCGTGAGGTGTTCAGATTGCACGGCCTACCTCGGAGCATAGTCAGTGACAGGGATAGCAAGTTTATGAGTCACTTCTGGTAGGAATTGTTCAGATTGTGCAGGACAAAGCTCACTCTGAGTACCAGTTACTACCCTCAGACGAATGGGCAGACTAAGATAGTCAACAAATGGGTGGAAGGATATCTCAGGAACTACATAGAAGGGCAGCAGAAGGCTTGTGTCAAGTGGATTTACCTCTGCGAGTACTGTTACAATTCCACTCATCACATGTCTATATAGATGTCCCCTTTTATGGCATTATATGGGTATGAGGCACCTAGTTTTATGGATTTGTTACTGAGTGACAGTTGTGTGCCTAGTGTTGGAGATTTACTTCAAGAGAGTCAAGATATTGTCAAGGTTCTCAAGGAGAACATTGCTAAGGCGCCTAACCAACAAAAGCAGTATGCGGATTAGAAGAGGACTGAGTGGACTTTTGAGGTAGGGATATGGTGTAATTGATGCTACAACCTTACCGCCAGTCTACTCTCAAGAGAAGTGGTGCCGAGAAACTAAAGCCACGGTACTATGGGCCTTTCAGAGTGATCAAAAGAGTTGGAGAGGTGGCGTATGAGTTGGACTTGCCAGCAGAGAGCAAAGTCCATAATGTCTTTCTTGTGTCACACCTCAAAAAGGCATTAGGACACCACATTGTTCCTTCCACAATGCTTCCACCATTGGATGATGAGGGAAAATTAGTTTTAGTGCCAGAGGCTATCTTGGAGTTGAGGGAGGGAAATTTGTGAAGGCGCACTATCAGAGAGTATTTGGTGAAATGGAAGGATATGTCAGTTGAGGATGCTACATAGGAGAGCGAGGAGATTCTACAACATCCAGAGTTGAGATTGCTTGAGGACAAGCAATTTCAGGAAAGGCGGACTGTGATGTCCCCTTTAAGCTAGTGACGTCATGCTAGCCAGTGGTTAGCCTATCAGTAGACCCTCGTAGGCTAGTAGACATGGATAGGGGGTCAATTATGGCACACGGAAGCTATGATCTTCTAATGGCTCAGTTTTGGAAGAGCTCAGTGTTCTCAGTTGGCTTGTGAGATGGTTTTTGGCTCACTTATATGGGTTCTACTATTTTTTGGCAGAAATGGCTATTTTTAGGCTTATTCTGGAGCTATAGAGATGGACCCCTGCTATTTTTAGAAACACCTCATAGTCACATGGAGAATATTTTCACTATCTCCCAGTTCAGACGGCTTGGACAGATTCACAATATTATGGGAGTTATGACATTTTCGTGGCTCGGTATTAAAGAAGGATAATTATTTAATATAAAGTTATATTATAACTTTATATTAAAATCACATAAGTTGAGGGTCTTAACGTCATGAGAAGGGGGCCCAATTTATTAATAATTTATTTGACATCTTCCTAAGTCTAAATGATAAAATATATCATGAATTTAATGTTTATAACATGAAATCAAACTTGCTTGAGAGAAATCGCAATTCCTGCTTTTTGGGTGCGATTTAGACTCGGAAGGATATATATGCTTAGCGTAAGAAGCAAAGGGCATCTAGTTTTCATTATTGATTGAACTTTTCTTCTACTCTTGAGCTCTAAGAAAAGGGTTTGACAGTGCAGCCATTGGAGAATGTAGTTCTTTTGTGTGTTCATCATTTGATCCAATGAGATATCTAGTGAATTTGATATCCAGCAGAGGTTTCATCCAGAGACTTCTATCATGTTTCAGCGGAGGTTTACTTCAACATTTACAACATTGATTTACAGGTTCAGAGAAGTGGGATTGCAGACAATACTCCATCCTTCATCTAGCATGAGCAGAATACTACAGAAGGCGTCTTTATGCTTGGGCGCAGTTATGCTAGGAGAGTGCGATTTTCATCAATAAATTCCCAGGTTTTTTAATCTGTATTGAATCCAATCTTATTTGCTATCATTCATTCAGATATTATCATTTGTACTGAGTTTGATTCACTGAAAATTAATAAAGGCAGCAGTAATTCATTTTCTATTCAGAATTTCAGCGTTATGTTATTTTCTTTTTATGTCAAAAACCCTTGCCAAAAAATACAAGAACATTATAAAACTATCAAAACAAACAACACAGCAACAAGAGCTTGAAAGGGGTTCTTACATAATATAATTTTTTGTTGTCCAATACATTACTTTGTTTTTGTTCTTTGTTTTACACAATGTTTAATGAGCTTGCATGGCTCTCTTTTGAAGTAATTATTAATTTTTCAATTCTCTTGCAAAAGTCTTGTGTTACACTTTTAAGAAAATTAACTTATTGAATTTTGCCCAGAATTGAGTAATAGAGATAACAATTTATTTTAAAATTCAACACTTCGCTGGAAATGATCACAATAATCAAATTTATTCTAATTTCAATTGTCATATAACACAACAATTAAATATATTAAATGAGCACCTTATTTTTTGAATTAAGAACCCAGTTGGAATGAAAGGTAGACCTCCATGAATGCACACTAACTGTCAAACAGTTCACACAGCCCTCCCACATGTGCGTGGGCTGCCAGGAACGAAAAAACGCAACCTCTAATGTTGGTACGCAGGCTGCAAAGGAGACACACAGCCTTCCAAGAAGTTTGGCAGCCCCTTGGACAAACACGAGTTGGCTGTATAGAGTTGCGCCAGCCACCAAAGGTAAAAAACGCAGCTCTCTCTTGTTGAAATCTGCAGCTCATACAACCTTATGCTGCAATCAGAAGGAATCGCAGCTAATGTAGGAAATTAACAGCTCCCTACTACACACAATAACCAATTAGAGAAAATACCACCTCCTCTTCAAACCAGTAATTGTTTAAAACTCTTCAATTTTGATATACCTCAGCATCAAATTGAATTTACAGAGCCAGCAATGAAATTCTCAGTTACCAGTAGCACAATATACCATTAACACGTAATGATTCAAATTGCAAAATGAGGAATCAGTCCTCAAACCCTAGCAGTATTTCTCCTCTCTCAAAACACAATTTTAATCAAATGATTAATAGGTGAGAAGAATGCTTTTTCGAGTTGAATATATAAGCTTTTTGAAAAAGCTTCAACTTAACATTTTTCACTAAAGAAGCTTCTTCAACAAAACATCATTTTATAACATTAAAGTTATAAAGTAATTAAATTAAAATAAGTTATTTTAATAACCACTTTAAAACCATGATGCCACTGAATCTATCTGACTGAATAAAACTAAATTTTGACAATAGAGCTCCGAGCTCAAATTGCCCTGCTAGAAATAGCCATCTGCCAAAAATAGACTTACTATAATATGTAAGTCTCTCAAACTGGAGATCCTTGATACACGATCCTGAAACATCTGATAACACTGTGCAGACACCCTGCTAAACCAAGCCATACCCAAAATACCACTTATTATAAATAGTAAGTCATCTAATCTTACCCAAATGAAGAGTAGAACCAGATCCTCCAGAATGGAATCCAACCACTGGCTCTGCGAACTGACCCCCTCTGATCACCTAATTAGCTTACGAGGATCATCAAACTAAGCTAATCCCAAGAGTCTGACAACAGGGACATTGTAGTCCTCCCTTCCCAAGATTGCTTGTCCTCAAGCAATCAGGAAAAACAAGCAACATCACAGTCCACTCAGATCCCAAGGATGGTCATGAGTAATGACCCGATCCTCACCACACTCCTGTGAAGAAATCATCAGCATCAACAGTACAATCATTAGCAATTGAGAAACTGCACTCAACACCCAAACAAATGACATCATTGACAACATCATCTGAAGAACAACTGTAGGTGCCGATGGAGGAAACAACGCAGCAGAAGTCAAACCAACTGAAACAACTTTGTCAATACTTGAGTCCCTGTTTAACAGACACTCACACCCAACTGCACTGTGGATATGATAACAACCATAGGTACCCGAATCACTACCACCAAATCCAACCTCTGATAAACTGTCCTAGGTGTGTCGATAGTGCAAGTGGTATAACTTGCAACTGCCAATTCCATCTGCAAAAGATGGTACTAAGCCATCCCATAATGGATGGTAAGAAACTGGAGCCAATCCACACCTCTGTGAGACCAAATACTCTACCCGTGGGTCAAAAGAAAAATGATGAGCATACCCCCACTGTATAATGCCGGTAGAAAGCCCCAATCTCTATCAATGGCTCATCATTACCAAACTGGGAATCAAGAGATGGCTCCAATCTTTGACTTCGCATAATTGTAGGCTGGGTAGGATCCTGGGCAACCCTGTCAGCAAATCGAAGCAGAAAATCCCTGTTCGGAAGCATTGTAGACGAAGTCTCTACAATCTTCCCCACCAACCATCGTATAGCGCAAGAGCCCCGAACGAAAGTACCCTTAGATACTTTGTATGAATCATCCCGCAAATCTGCACTCTCAAGTAAATACTCCATGAATGACTCAGTGCAGTAGAAATTATACATGGAAGCTTCAACTTGCTCCCCCGCAACCCACAACTCATTCCTCTGAAAATGTGGCACTACTAACTGCCTAATGCTATCAGTTGTAAGAAATGTAGAAATAGATTCGCTTCCAGCAAAAGGAAGCAAATCACCATGAGAGCTCGTGCCCACTGATGGTCTCACCTCCTTTGTACCTGTTGCACCCATATCCAGGACATATGTGTCTACCACATCATCACGTCCCTCATCCCCAACCGTAGAAGCAAACTCGCAACCAACCACCTCAATGTGCAACCGAATTGGGTCTGGGGCTGGTGTGGACCAAACATGCTCCAACTCCACGGTCACCTCTTCTAATCGTGACTATGACTCCCGGAAAGCCAACTGGGTACACTGCAGTGAGTCCACAATCACCTCTAACTCATGGGTGAGATCAACTACCTCCTCCTCTTTCCCTAACAATGTCTCATAAAAGGAACACCCCCACTCCAGAAGGTAGTCCCTATCAGCGACTAATTGTGAATAATTATGCTTTAAGACCCTGATAGCCTCTCGAAGCGCATGAACCTCTACTAGGGAAAAACTACTATCACCGTGCTCATCTGACATAGGAGCACCCCAACCAGATACGACCAACGTCTAATAATGCTCAATAGTTGAAGAGATGTCTCTGTCATTCACCTTCAGCTGACTAGACACATGATCCCTATGTAAGCCTTGGCTCCTATGCAAGCTCTCTGTCCCACTAACTGCACTGTGATAGGAGACTAAATCAGAACGGCCCACCACAAGATCGCTCATACGTGTGCTATCATCCCCGCACAACACTGCATTCGAGATACTACTACTATGTACCTCAACCAACTCCTCATCCGAAGAAACGGAAGCCCTTGCATTATCGATCTCCTCGCATGTCTCAACTTCCACCTCAATAGTAAGATCCTGTAAACATCGATCCTGGGACTTAACCAAAACCTCCTCAGAGTCATCACCCAATATCTCACAAGGGGTGTCATACCCAGTGCGGTTCATAGCATCATCGAATGTATCATCAAATGTGTCCATACTATCTGCATCCACATCTATTAAAGCCTCAACTGCTGACACCTGACTCTGCACACATGACTCAACGTCAAGCTGTACACCAATAATCCTGGAGCATGAACCACCTTCTACCAACTCCGCTATAATGCCTTGATCATCAATACCACAATAGGGAAGCTCTTGGCTCTTGCCTATTCCACCTGAGAGAGGTGCCGCCTCTTGCTTTGGAGCTACACTATGACAACTGACATATGAATTCCCGCTAACAATTCCCTCCTCGAGAGAAACTAAACGATCAGTGGCAACTGTTGTATCAACTGTCTCTGCACCAACCGCAGCAACAACTCTGGGAGCCTCAACCTGCTGTTACTCAGTGTTGCAGTCCATCAATGGTACTGATATATCCTCATGTCTATGTGTGGAGCGCCCATCATCAAACCCATGGATAGGACTATTAGGTGCCTTTCTAAATATTGGTACATCTGCTCACGGACACTTATTGGGGAAAACTCAAGCCTCCTTCCTTGGAAACTCGATGTAGGCCTAGGGAAGGCGGAAACCATGTACTTCGCTGCCCTATCAACTGTCTCTGGATTCGATAGCTTTGTCGCCAACTTCTGTTGATGAAGCCTAAGTCTTTCCTTACTTTCCTTAAAGGCATTTATTTCCTCTCTTTTTTCCACATTGCTACGCCGACTCTTAGAACTAGGCCTCCTATATTTATCCATAGCTAGAAAATGCGAGAGTGTTGGTCACTCCGAATATAACATAAGATCTGAAATAATAATGAATTTCATACCCCATAGGATGACAGGAATCATGCTGTGATACCACTGTAACGAGCCTGCCTGGCTCTCTTTTGAAGTAGTTATTAATTTTTGAATTCGCTTGCAAAAGTCTTGTGTTACACTTTTAAGAAAATTAACTTATTGAATTTTGTCCATGATTGAGTAATAGAGATAACAATTTATTTTAAAATTCAACACTTCACTGGAAATGATCACAATTATCAAATTTATTCTAATTTCAATTGTCATATAACACAACAATTAAATATATTAAATGAGCATCATTTTTTTGAATTAAGAACCCAACTGGAATGAAACGTAGACCTCCATGAATGCACACTAATTGTCAAAGAGTTCACATAGCCCTCCCACATGTGTGTGGGCTGCCAGGAAGGAAAAAACACAGCCTCTAATGTTGGTACACAGGCTGCAAAGGAGACACAGCCTTCCAAGAAGTTTCGCAGCCCCTTGGACAAACATGAGCTGGCTGTATAGAGTTGCACCAGCCACCAAAGGTAAAAAATGTAGCTCTCTCTTGTTGAAATCTGCAGCTCATACAACCTTACGCTGCAATCAAAAGGAATTTGAGCTCATGTAGGAAATTAACAGCTCCCTACCAGACACAATAACTTCTCAGAGAAAATCGCACCTCCTCTTCAAATCAATAATTGTTTAAAACTCTTCAATTTTGATATACCTCAGCATCAAATTGAATTCACAGAGCCAGCAATGAAATTCTCAGTTACTAGTAGCAAAATTCACCATTAACATGTAATGATTCAAATTGCGAAATGAGGAATCCATCCTCAAACCCTAGCAGTATTTCTCCTCTCTCAAAACACAATTTTTATCAAATGATCAATAGGTGAGAAGAATGCTTTTTTGAGTTGAATGTATATGCTTTTTGAAAGAGCTTCAACTTAACATTTTTCACTAAAGAAGCTTCTTCAACAGAACATCATTTTATAGCACTAAAGTTATAAAGTTATTAAATTAAAATAAGTTAATTTAATAACCACTTTAAAACCATGAAGCCACTGAATCTATCTAACTAAATAAAACTAACTTCTAACAATAGAGCTCTGAGCTCAAACTACCCTGCCAGAAATAGCCATCTGCCAAAAATAGACTTACTATAAATAGTAAGTCTCTCAAACTGGAGATCCCTGATACACGATCCTGAAACATTTGATAACACTATGCAAACACCTTGCTAAACCAAGCCATACCCAAAATACCTCTTATTCTAAATAGTATGTCATCTAATGTTACCCAAACGAAGAGTAGACCTGGCAACCAGAACCTCCAGAATGGAATCCAACCACTGGCTCCGCCAACTGACCCCCTTTGATCACTTGATTAGTCTGAAAAACGAGGACATTGCAGTCTTCCATTCCCAAGATTGCTTGTCCTCAAGCAATCAGGAAAAACAAGGAACATCACAGTCCACCCGGATCCCAAGGATGGTCATTAGTAATGACCCGATCATCACCATGCTCCTGTGAAGAAATGATCAACATCAACACTACAATCTTCAACAATTGAAAAATTGCACTCAACACCCAAACAATTGACATCACTGACAACATCATCTGAAGACCAACTGTAGGTGCCGATGGAGGAAACAACGCAACATAACTCAAACCAATTGAAACAACAACTCTGTCAATACTCGAGAGCCTGTTTAATAGACACTCACACCCAACTGCACTGTGGATATGATAAGAATCATAGGTACCCGAATCACTACCACCAAATCCAACCTCTGATAAACTGTCTTGGGTGTGTTGATATTGCAAGTGGTCTAACTTGCAACTGCCAATTACATCTACAAAAGATGGTACTAACCCATCCCATAATGGATGGTAAGAAACTAGAGCCAATCCACACCTACGTGAGACCAAATCCTCTACCCGTGGGTCAAAAGAAAAATGATGAGCATACCCCACCGTATAATGCCGGTAGGAAGTCCCAATCTCTATCAATGGCTCATCATTACCAAACTGGGAATTAGGAGATGGCTCCAATCTCTGACTCTGCATAATTGTAGGCTGGGTAGGATCCTAGACAACCCTCTCAGCAAATCCAATGACAAAATCCTTGTTCGGAAGCATTGTAGACAAAGTCTCTACAATCTTCCCCACCAAACGTCGTATAGCACGAGAGCCCCGAATGAGAGTACCCTCAGATACTCTGTATGAATCCGCTCGCAAATCTGCACTCAAGTAAATACTTCATGAATGACTTAGTGCAGTAGAAATTATACGTGGAAGCTTCAACTTGTTCCCCCACAACCCACAATTGATCCCTCTGAAAATGTGGCACTAGCAACCGCCTAATGCTATCAGTTGTAAGAAATGTAGAAATAGATTCACTTCTAGCAGAAGGAAGCAAATCACCATGAGAGCTTGTCCCCACTGATGCTCTCACCTCCTTTGTACTTGTTGCAGCCATATCCAGGACAGATATGTCTGCCACATCATCGCGTCCCTCATTCCCAACCGTGGAAGCAAACTCACAACCAATCACCTCAATCTGCACTCTCAAGTAAATACTCCATGAATGACTTAGTGCAGTAGAAATTATACGTGGAAGCTTCAACTTGCTCCCCTGCAACCCACAACTGATCCCTCTGAAAATGTGGCACTACCAACTACCTAATGCTATCAGTTGTAAGAAATGTAGAAATAGATTCGCTTCCAGCAGAAGGAAGCAAATCACCATGAAAGCTCATCCCCACTGATGCTCTCACCTCCTTTGTACTTGTTGCAGCCATATCCAGGACAGATATGTCTGCCACATCATCACGTCTCTCATTCCCAACCGTAGAAACAAACTCACAACCAACCACCTCAATGTGCAACCAAATTGGGTCTGGAGCTAGTGTGGACCAAACATGCTCCAACTCCACGGTCACCTCCTCTAATTGTGACTGTGACTCCTGGAAAGCCAACTGGGTACACTGCAATGAGTCCACAATCACCTCTAACTCATGGGTGAGATCAGCTACCTCCTCTTTCCCTAACAATGTCTTATAACAGGTACTCCTCCACTCCAGAAGGTAATCCCTATTAGTGACTAACTGTGAATAATTATGCTTTAAGACCCTGACAGCCTCTCGAAGCGCATGAACCTCTGCTAGGGAAAAACTACTATCACCATGCTCATCTGACATAGGAGCACCCCAACCAGATACAACCAACATTTGATGAATAGCATCATAATGCTCAATAGCTGAAGAGATGTCTCTGTCATTCACCTGCTGTAATGTCCCCAATTTTAATAAAATTATTGTATTTGGGTCCCAATCAATTTAGTTTATCTCGGGCCCATTTTCTTTTGTTGGCGTAGGTGTAGTTGTCGCCGTCGGCTCTTTTGTGTATTCTCGAGAGTTTTCCCGACGGGTATTTATACTCGGCGTGTAGGTTAGTTTTGATATGTTGAGATTTATATTTGATTTGTATTTGCGAATTCCTGTTGGGATTCTGTTGTTCGCCATTTCGGAGGTGAAAGACCCTCCCTATTTGGTTTGTTGTAGTTTTGGTGGGATTCAACCCTCACCCTACTCTACTTGTTCTGCTTGTATCAGATTTGGCAAATCCGAAGTTCCGTCAATAAATTCATTAAAATCTTTCTGGCAATCATATTAGTTGGTGTATTACTCTGTGTTTGCAAATTCATATCTAATTATCTGCGAAGAAGTGGACTTCAATCGGGCGTCTGGAAGGCATCATCCCTCACCGTTGTACCGCACGGCCATCCACCCGTTGTACCGCACGGCCATCCACCCATTGTACCGCACGGCCATCCACCCGTTGTACTGCATGCCCATCCACCTGTTGTACCGCACAACCATCCACCCATTGTACCGCACCGCCCATCCACCCATTGTACCGCACAGCCATCCACCCATTGTATCGCACAACCATCCACCCATTGTACTGCACGACTATCCACCCATTGTACCACACGGCCAATCCACCCGTTTTACCGCATGGTCCATCCACCCGTTGTATCGCATGGCCTATCCACCCGTTGTACCACCGGGACATAATTTACCATCGAGACAGAATTTACCGCAGGGACATAATTGACCGTCGGGACATAATTTACTGCCAGACCGAATTCACCTCTGGACCGAAATCTCCTACAGGACATTCCAGTGGTATTAGAGCTGGTGATCTTGCGAGCCTATTGGGATGATTGAGAGATTTTGGGCTTTAGATCACACCATAGCACCCAACAGTGATGGACAGTGGTGGTTGAAAGCACTGCAAAGGATTAGCAAAGAGCTCAGCGAGGGTATTGATATTCCATTAGATATATTGGAAGTATGTTTTTGTAAGGTTGACCAATTACCTTCAAGATTTATACAAAGGATCCTTTCTCCAATTAAGGATGTCTTAAGTCAACCTAGGCTATTGAGACACCATGACAAAGAAATGAAGTTGGCAGCTGCAGCATGTCTCAGTGAGATTTTGAGGATCTGGGCTCGTAGAGAACCATATGATGACAACACCATGATAGAGATATTGCATTTGATCGTTGACAACTTTCAGAGTCTTGATGACTTCAGTGGTGACCCCTTTGGCAGGAGATCGACAATATTGGAGAATTGTGCAAATGTCAAAGTAAGTAACCTCCTCTTAGATCTAGAGTTGCAAGACTTGATCCATGATATGTTTCATCACTTCTTGGTCACAATCAAGGAATGCCATGATAGTAAGGTTGCGGTTGCTATGGAGAGCCTTATGATTTCGTGCATTGAAGAGATGGATGAAATATCCCAACCTCTCATATCTATGTTGTGGGCTGTTCGCAATCTAGAATGTGTTCCATGTATGGCAGTGTGTAGATTGGTGAGTAATGTATTCAAGCATTGTGAAGAAAAACTAATATCTCATTTGCACAAGTGGAAGAATGTTGATGACGGCGATAAAGGTGATGCTTTACACATGGCCCTATCTGCCATCGATGCTTTGTCCACCAAGGTTCTCGCTAAAACACAATCCCCTGTCAAGGCTGTGTCCGTTGCTGAGGCCTTGTCTGTCGTCGAGGCTATGTCCATTGTCGAGACTCTGTCTGTTGCCGAAGCCTTGTTTGTCGCTGAGGTTGTATCCGTCACCGAGCCTCTGTTTGCCACTGAGGCTTTGTATGTCGCCCAGGCTCTATCCATCGCCGAGATTGTCTTCGGGTCGAGGTTCCCTTTGGGCCGAGATTCCCTTCAAGCAGAGTTTTCCTTTGGATCGAGATTTCCTTCGAGCCGAGATTTCCTTCGGGTGGAGATCCCCTTCGTACCAAGATTGCCTTCGGGTTGAGATTCCCTTCGGGCCGAGTTTGCCTTCGGATCGAGATTGCCTTTGGGCTGAGATTGCCTTCGGATGGAGATTCCCTTCGGACCGAGATTGCCTTTGGGCCGAGTTTTCCTTCGGATCGAGATTCCCTTTGGGCCGAGATTGCTTTCGGGTGAAGATCCCCTTCGAACCGATATTGCCTTCGGGTCGAGATTCCCTTCGAGCCGAATTTGCCTTTGGATCGAGATTGCCTTTGGGCCGAGTTTGCCTTCGGGTGATCCCCTTCGGACCAAGACTGCCTTCGGGCTGAGTTTGCCTTCGGATCCAGATTGTCTTCGGGCCGAGATTGCCTTCGAGTGGAGATCCCCTTCGAACTGAGATTGCCTTCGGGCCAAGATTCCCTTCAGGCCAAGTTTGCCTTCGGATCGAGATTCCCTTCGGGTGGAGATCCCCTTCGAATCGAGATTCCCTTCGGGCCAAGTTTGCCTTCGGATGGAGACTCTCTTCGGGCCAAGATTGCCTTTGGGGTGGAGGTCCGCTTTGGGCCGAGATTACCTTCCGGTCGAGATTCCCTTCGGGTCGAGTTTGCTTTCAGATCAGGATTCCCTTTGGGCCGAGATTGCCTTCGGGTCGAGATCCCCTTCGGACCGAGATTGCCTCCGGGTCGAGTTTCCCTTCAATTTGCTTTCGGATAGAGATTCCCTTCGGGCCAAGATTGCCTTCGGGTCGAGATCCCCTTTGGACCAAGATTACCTTCTGGTCGAGTTTCCCTTCGGGCTGAGTTTGTTTTCGGATCAAGATTCCCTTCGGGCTGAGATTGCCTTCGGGTCGAGATCCCCTTCGGATCGAGATTCCCTTCGGGTCAAGATCCCCTTTGAGCCGAGTTTGCCTTTGGATGGAGATTCCCTTCGGGCCGAGATTGCTTTCCGAACGTCTTGGAAAATTATCTCCGGGCAGAAATCACCTTCAGAACATTACAGTGCTGTCGGCATCAGCATTTGTGTCTATGCCCATGCCGGAAGAGATTGTTGAACATGAGGGTGTGAAAGATTTCATGGGTTGGCGTTGTTGGGATTCTGGTGAAGGGCATGGCAATAGTTATAGCAGAGTGACGCAGTTAAAGCTTGATGACGGTTTACTCGTCCCAACTAAATCCAACTATGTGCATATGGTCCAACAACAGCACAAACTTTTCAACAGATATTACTACCAACGTCCGCACTTGGCTTGGGATTTGAGCATTGATGAGTTTGATGTTTGGTTTCATTGGGATCCTGGTGACTTTGGGCATGGCAACAATTATATCAGAGTGGAGCAACGGAAGCTTGATGGAGAGTTACTTTTCTCGCTTACTTCCAGGCACATTCGTGTGGTCTTGTTGTGGCTTGAGGGTTCTAGTGGATACAATTATTAGTGTCCGCGCTTAGTTTGGAATCCTGGAGTATTGATGATGGATTGCTTGATGACAAGCAATTTTTGGGCGGCGAGGATTTGTAATGTCCCCAATTTTAATAAAATTATTGTATTTGGGTCCCGATCGATTTAGTTTATCTCGGGCCCATTTTCTTTTGTTGGCGTAGGTGTAGTTGTCGCCGTCAGCTCTTTTGTGCACTCTCGGGAGTTTTCCCGACGGGTATTTATACTCGGCGTGTAGGTTAGTTTTGATATGTTGAGATTTATATTTGATTTGTATTTGTGAATTCCTATTGGGATTCTGATGTTCGCCATTTCGGAGGTGAAAGACCCTCCCTATTTGGTTTGTTGCAATTTCGGTGGGATTCAACCCTCACCTACTCTGCTTGTTCTGCTTGTATCGGATCTGGCAAATCCGAAGTTCTGTCAATAAATTCAATAAGATCTTTTTGGCAATCATATTAGTTGATGTATTACTCTGTGTTTGCAAATTCATATTTAATTATCTACGAAGGAGAAGTGGACTTCAATCGGGCATCTAGAAGGCATCATCCCTCGCCGTTGTACCGCATGGCCATCCACCCGTTGTACTACACGGCCATCCACCCGTTGTACCGCACGACCATCCACTCGTTGTACTACACGGCCATCCACCCATTGTACCGCACGGCCATCCACCTGTTGTACCACACGCCCCATCCACCCGTTGTACCACATGGGCATCCACTCGTTGTACTGCACGGCTATCCACCTGTTGTACCACACGGCCAATCCACCCATTGTGCCGCACAGTCCATCCACCCGTTGTACCGCACGACCTATCCACCCGTTGTACCGCCGGGACATAATTTACCAACAAGACAGAATTTACCGCAGGGACATAATTCATCGCCAGGACATAATTTACTGCCGGATGGAATTCAGCTCCGAACCGAAATCTCCTTCGGGACATTACACCTTCAGTTTACTAGACACATGATGCCTATGTAAGCCTTGTCTCCTATGCAAGCTCTCTATCCCACTAACTGCACTGTGATAGGAGACTGAATCAAAACTGCCCAGCACAAGATCGCTCATATGTGTGCTATCGTCCCCGCACAACTCTGCATCCGAGATACAACTACTATGTACCTTAACCAACTCCTCATCCGAAGAAATGGAAGCCCTCGCAATATCAATCTCCTCGCATGTCTAAGCTTCCACCTCAATAGTAAGATCTTGTAAACATCGATCCTGGGACTTGACCAAAACCTCCTCGGAGTCATCACCCAATATCTCACAAGGGGTGTCATACCCTGTGCGGTTTATAGCATCATCGAATGTATCATGAGATGTGTCCATACTATCTACATCCACATCTCCTATTAAAGCCTCAACTGCTGACACTTGAGTCTGCACACATGACTCAACGTCATGCTGTGCACCAATAATGCTGGAGCACGAACCACCATCTAGTGCCTCCGCTATAACGCCCTGATCATCAATACCACAACAGGGAAGCTCTTGGCTCTTGCCTATTCCAACTGAGAGAGGTGCTGCCTCTCGCTCTAGAGCTACACTATGACAACTGACATATGAATTCCCGATAACAATTCCCTCCTCGAGAGAAACTGAACGATCAGTGGCAACTGTTGTATCAACTGTCTCTGCACCAACTACAGCAACAACTCTGGGAGCCTCAACCTGTTGGAACTCAGTGCTGCAGTCCATCAATGGTACTGACATATCCTCATGTCTATGTGTGGAGCGCCCATCATCAAATCCATGGATAGGACTAGTTGGTGCCGTCCTAAATACTGTTACATCTGCATGACGGACACCTGTTGGGGAAATCTCAAGCCTCCTTCCCTACAACCTCGATGCAGGCCTACGGAAGGCGAAAACCATGTACTTCGTTGCCCTATGAACTGTCTTTGGATTCGATAGCTTTGTCACCAATCTCTACTAATGAAGCCTAAGTCTTTCCAGATTTTCCTTCAAGGCATTTATTTCCTCTCTTTTTGCCACACTGCTACACCGACTCTTAGAACTAGGCCTGCTGTATTTGTCTATAGCGAGAAAATGCAAGAGTGCTGGTCACTCCGAATATAACATCAGATCTGAAATAAGAATGAATTTCATACCCCTCAGGATGGCATGAAACATGCTCTGATACCACTGTAATGAGCTTGCCTGGCTCTTGTCTGAAGTAATTATTAATTTTTGAATTCGCTTGCAAAAGTCTTGTGTTACACTTTTAAGAAAATTAACTTATTGAATTTTTTCTATAATTGAGTAATAGAGATAACAATTTATTTTAAAATTCAACACTTCACTGGAAATGATCACAATTATCAAATTTATACTAATTTCAATTGTCATATAACACAACAATTAAATATATTAAATGAGCACCTTTTTTTTTAATTAAGAACCCAGCTGGAATGAAACATAGACCTCCATGAATATACACTAACTGTCAAAGAGTTCACACAGCCCTCCCACATGTGCATGGGCTGCCAAGAAGGAAAAAACGCAGCCTCTAATGTTGGTACACAAGCTGCAAAGGAGACACAGCCTTCCAAGAAGTTTCGCAGCCCCTTGGACAAACACAAGCTGGCTGTATAGAGTTGCGCCAACCACCAAAGGTAAAAAACACAGCTCTCTCTTGTTGAAATCTGCAGCTCATACAACCTGACGCTGCCATCAGAAGGAATCGCAGCTCATGTAGGAAATTAACAGCTCCCTACCAGACACAATAACCTCTTAGAGAAAATCGCACCTCTTCTTCAAATCAGTAATTGTTTAAAACTCTTCAATTTTGGTATACCTCAGCATCAAATTGAATTCACAGAGCCAGCAATGAAATTCTCAGTTACCAATAGCAAAATTCACCATTAACACGTAATGATTCAAATTGCAAAATGAGGACTCCATCCTCAAACCCTACTAGTATTTCTCCTCTCTCAAAACACAATTTTTATCAAAAGATCAATAGGTGAGAAGAATGCTTTTTCGAGTTGAATATATAAGCTTTTTGAAAAAGCTTCAACTTCACATTTTTCACTAAAGAACCTTCTTCAACACAACATCATTTTATAAGATTAAAGTTATAAAGTAATTAAATTAAAATAAGTTATTTTAATAACCACTTTAAAACCATGAAGCCACTGAATCTATCTGACTGATTAAAATTAACTTCTGACAGTAGAGCTCTGAGCTCAAACTGCCCTGCCAGAAATAGCCATCTGCCAAAAATAGACTTACTATAAATAGTAAGTCTCTCAAATTGGAGATCCCTGATACATGATCCTGAAACATCTGATAACACTGTGCAGACACCCTGCTAAACCAAGACATACCCAAAATACCACTTATTATAAATATTAAGTCATCTAATTTGACCCAAACGAAGAGTAGACCTGGCAACCAGAACCTCCAGAGTGGAATCCAACCATTGGCTCTGCCAACAGACCCCCTCTGATCACCTGATTAGCTATTGAGGATCAGCAAACTAAGTTAAACCCAAGAGTTTGAAAAACGGGGATATTACACAATGCTCAAGGCACGGTGAGCGGAAGAGAATCTTGGAAGAGACTTCTTTCTAATGTATGTATTTAATATAATTTGCAAATATCTGTAATAACAATATCTCAAGGGAAAGATATATTAATGCTAATGTTGGCTATCTCGATGTTATGCAAGAGTAGTATTGCCAAACAATAATTCCGATATGAACCTTGATGATGGTATAACTACAATATAATGGAGATTGCCTTGTATAAACAAGGATGACTTCATATCTCAAATGCTTATTCAAGATTAATGTGGGTAAAATAAAGATTCATTTGAAGTTATATGTGAGATCGTATGTCTGATATCGTTCTGAATATGACAAGACGTTTATTCAATAATTGCTGGTATAAATATCGATCTGATGTTATAAAGATCGTACTGATCCAAGGATGAACAATATTGCTATAATATATTGATCAAATAGAGAATTTGTGTTGATCTGAAAGCAATATACTAATTGCCGTTTCTGAATCTCTTTAAATATATGCAATTTATCTGCTGCTGATCGATCTGAAAAGACCTTGGAGTATTGTCTGATCACTTATTTGATAAGTATCTTGTTAAGTGGCAGTGATCCAATAATGGCAGATCTGAAGTTGTTATCTCTATCCCTGATAGATGTCTTTAGTGCTTATGCTATGTTTTGCTATATTGGTGTCTCTGATGGAGGCAATTTGCACATGCGATTAATGATTCGTGTCAAAGATGGAATAACCCCAGTGGAGACTGTAATGTATATAGAATAATCTTGATTGAAATGATTGATTTCCTTTGGAATGATGTTGATGTCTAATTAATATGCTACGAAGTGATGTGGATATAAAAGATTGCAACTCTTCATTAATCTTTAGAAAATCACACCACTTGGCAATTAATTTCTTGGTAAGCACACATTTTATGTTGATCAATGCTTAATGTATTGTTTAATAATCTTTACTATTCCATGCGATCAACTAACTCATTAACTTCTCCTTTGATGGGTGATTATGGAAATGGATTGCTCTATGTTGAGGACAATTTTGATTAAGTATATGTATTTGTTGATATTAACACATAACCTCGTTCGATTTAACAAGTCCCTCTTATGAAATTATCAATATATGGATTGCAATATGTTGTTGGTGATCTTTGTGATATATTGTTTTTATTAATATCAAGATCATTTGCTTGTTATCTCATAACTATTTTTTATTTATGACTTCGTCAAGTTGACTCAAGTCTTGAACCAATGAACAGATGAGTAGCACTTGTATTTCAGACATAGTCGATTACTTGGGTTTCTAATGTATCGTTCATGTATCAATTTGGAGTTGCCAGCGGTACCATGCTTACTCCATCACTCTCATCAACAATGGCAAACAATCTTTCCTATTGTCATCAAACAATCTGTCTTACTGCCTATTCTCCTAGTAGATGCCTAATGAAGATCCCTGATAGAAAATCGTGAAGTCTTATAGATAAGACGATTTTCCTAGATATGATATCACTTCAACATTTGATGAAGGGTACTCCCCTTAATCAACCAAACACACTCACACAACAATGGAATAAATAGAAAATTGCAAGATCAGAATAATGGCAAGAACAAATTACTTGCTTTCTATTATCTTCAATGGAATGGCATTACAATATTCAGAAAAATAACATGCCACATCCACATAGGCATTTTCATTACAATAATCTCTAAGACTGAGCCACAATCTACACTTCTAGAATTGAGCTTTAAAACCCCCCTTCTTCCCTATATAAGTAGCACAATTAACTGCCTTAAAAGATTCTAGAAAGTGAAATTTTCCCATTCTTGGCACCCAACAGTTCAATTTCCCACCTTAAGTGATTTTTCTCCCTCTTCCTTTTGTATTGAATCTTGAGTCCTAATCGCTCAACTTCCGAAAGCCATTTCTAAAACCTCTCGAAGCCCTATACAACCTTGTCACGAAACGCTAGTCGATCAAAGTTTGACCCCCCTTCGGAGCCTCTAAGGCCTTCAAAACTGAGTTCAAAGTGTTTGTACCACCCTGCCAAAATAGAAAATTGAATATCTTCAAAACCAGACTTGATCTTGCCATGAAACTTTATCGAAAGGCTTATATATCCAAAATGAACCTCTAGGGAGGCAATTGGAACAATCAGTGCTTAAATGAACTTACTAAAATAGTAAACTTGCCAAAAATAGTAACCTTGCCCAAAGATAGCCTTTATTGAAAAACTAGAGAATATTTTTGGGTGTTGCAAGATTGTCTTACACCCTAGATGCTCTTGCATCAGACACCCAGGGTAATTTGAGAAGTGACCTTGTCACACCTTATTTGTGTAGAGGGAAACCAAGGCAATGAACCTCTTCCTTTGATAACCATGATGAATCTTCAACAGGTGATCCTTTCCATTTGACCAAGTACTCTTCATATTGCCTGTTTCTTGTGCTTCTACCCACACGCCTATCCAAGATATCATTTATCTCTTTTGTAGCTGAAGTAGGTGCTAGAATATTCCACTATGGTTTTTCTATTTCATCTTCCATACTGCCTGCACGATACTTTGTCAAATTTGAAATATTAAACACAGGTGAAATATTAAGTTCACTGGGCAACTCTACTTCATAAGCATTTCCTAAATCATGCTTGTTTAGGATTTTGCATGGTACAAATTTTTTCAATTTTTAACTTATTGTATGTTCCCACTGGAAATGTCTCCTTTCTCAAATGAACCATAACTTCATCCCCAATCTGAAATTCCTTGTCTCCTTTTCCGATCTGCCTTAGCCTTGTACTAAATATTCATTTTATTACTATGCTTCCTCACCTCTTCATGCAAATTCTTCAAGTGTTCTACAAAGACTTTAGCTGCAACACTACTCTTTTCTCCACTGTCCAACTTCCTTAATTTTGAAGCATTTCTAGGACTACTTCCATATACAATATGGAATGGTGATTTGAAGTGCTCCTATTGACATAATTATTGTATGCAAATTCTGCCTTTGGTAAAATCAAATCCCACCCCTTTGGTTTATCTCCAACTAAGCATTTCAACAATTTTCCCAAACTCCTATTCCCCACTTCTATCTACCAATCAATTTGTGGATGGTGCGCTGAGCTGAACATCAAATATGTCTTCAGCTTTTTCCACAATGTCTTCCAAAAATACCCAACAAACTTAGTGTGTTGATTTGAAACTATGCTCTTTGGTAGACCATGTCCTCTCACCACTTCTCTGAAAAATAATTCTGCCATATGAACAACATCATTAGTCTTTCTGCAAGGAATGGAATGTGCCATCTTCGAGAACTTGTCTACCACCACAAAAATGGAATCATGCTCTCTTTGAGTCCTTGGTAAACCAAGAATGTTGTGAAATTAAGATCGTCCTATAGAGAATATATATAAGTGTTGTGTGAAATAGATTACCATTGTGATTGATCTTTTCACCAGCCATCTATAAGCATTTATATCCTTTGAATAGTCATGTCTTGAAGAGTCATGACCATACGTGGCTTATGCTATGTAGGGTTATGACCCTTCATAAACAATTGGTAATATTAACTATATTGTAACATATACAAATATCAAATGCTCTTAATATATATATATATATATATATATAAATAATTGACTATTAGATTAATATAATTATATCAATCAATTTGATGCTATATTTCAACACTCCCTCTTAGCGAGAGGAGATTGATATTCACAAGAAGTGAGTGTTATTGAAATCCCCGACATAGTTCGGAACTAGATTTCTTTTAAATAACATATAACCACTTTGAATCAGGATTTCCAGCATAATCCGGAACATAACTCAACCTAATAAGAAATTTATCAAAATCCCCAACCAATTCGGAATTGGATTTAATGATAAATATAGGTGTCAAGATATCCGGCGCAATTCGGATCAAAACTTGAACCATTCGTTATCACGATCCCCGACTAAATTCGGAACTGGATTAGATGATAACTTACACACAACTTCATATCAAGATATCCGATACAGCTCGGGACATCATCATGATGTACTCATCCTAATAGAAGAGTTATCGCAATCCCCAACCAATTCGGAACTAGATTTAGCGATAACAATCAAGATATTCGGCGCAATCCGAATCAAAACTTGATTTACATGTTATAATCCCCGACCAATTCGGAACTAGATTTAACAACTCAAAAATTCAGTGTCAGGAATAGTGACTACAATACATAGTCATACCTAACACTAGGTTAAGCTATTGTCTAAGTCGTCACCTAGCAATAGTAACCCAACACATATGAAAGATCGTCACCTTTCATAATATAACACAAAATGAATGAGCCCATAAAGTCACACATATGACATCCACCTTGACTCTTCTCAAAGGGTGGATCCACCATGGATCATCCAAGAGAGTGGAAACCAACGTTTCCACCTTGGACTTGTTTATCAAGGACAAGAATCATTTACGATACAAAATAATTGATCACTGAAGCTGAAAACTTCTTTTCAGCTAATGGTTTATTCCTCAACATACCAAGGTTATCTGAAAGTACACAATCTTCTTTCTAGCAAGAGGCTTGGTAAATTCTAAATTGCATTTGTTTGCACTATCTCATAGTCTTGGTGAATTCTAAGCTTACAAAGTATACACTATCTTGACATGGTACACTCCTCTGAATTTGTATGACCAAGATCCTCGGGTGCGAAATTAATTTGATCTTCTAGCTTCTCCCTCTAACATATAGCCTTCTCACATGATAATGATCATAATTCTCTACTACAATTTCTTGATTACTAGAGAACCAACAAAACATGGTCTACTCCCTCTAAATCGAGATCCTTGAATGTCCACTGATGTAGATCCTTTAACTTCTCCATCTGTCATGAAGGCATACCCTATTTATATACTCAACTCAGTGTCACTGCAGGATGTCATTTCATACTTTCCTTCCTGAAAGAACCAATACGAATAATCTGAGTAGTCATAAGGTTACATCGGCTAGCATAAGATGCATTTTGATCTTTCCCAAGGCCACCATATTAACACTCCCTCTTGGACTTGAGGGAAGATAATAAAGACCTCTAGTATAGAATGTCTTAATCAGGGATTCTATCCACGTGCATCTCATCGATGATTCTATCCATGAGTTCCCACTACTATAATCTCAGAATTGTTTTGCCTTCAATAGTGAACTCCCTCTCAATCAATACGATTGAGATTGTCACAAGTTAACTGAACCATATGCTCCCTCTGAAGCTCAAGTTCATTAACTTTTTGACCTCTTGAAAATGTCAGACTTTCTCTGAATCTGAATTTCATATGCTTTTATCCTGAAAGTATGTCAAAGATAGATTACAAATAGTTTATATAGCTAAACTATCTCGTACAAGAATACAAATGATAGAAGCATACAAGATTTATTATTTAATGAATTACAAATTGAAAATTCATATGCATTAATAAAGCATGAAATACTTATCTTAAATTTCAAATACTTTCAAGTATTTCCTTTCGTAAGGTGAGCCCATTAATACGATACTTGTACCCATCGTCCTTCTTCATAACATATTAGTTTCATTCTGATCCTTATAATACCAAAAAAAATCCATCAAAACAATACCAAAAAAATCCATCAAAACAGGCCTTCAATGCTGTGAGGACATGAGTACGATCTCTTGTGTGGACAGTGTTTGCTACAATCTCTAGGTTTGATTCAAGTTGTTCACGGAAAGGTCCTATCCTTGTATTGGCAGTTCCCCCCATATACAAACTATCCCAGTGTTCACTGCTCGAGTCATGGAATACCACTTTATATGCAGCAGACTCACAAAGGTCCAGGATGCCTTCCTTATTAGCCTTATGGGAAATTTCAAACTTGGCTTCAGGGACACTTCCTAAATCTTTCCTTATTACCAATCTCAGTCTCTTTTTCAAAGAATCTTTCCTTGCCAATGTCTTCAACCAAAAACTTTCTTCCAGCAGTAATGAATTATTTTCATTTCATGTGATGTACACTCAATTCACCACTTCACAAAGCTTTTGATTTTCATATACTTATGCAGCAACTAGATAATAATATCGTTCACCAAAAACTTTCTTCCAGCAGTAATGAATTATTTTCATTTCATGTGATGTACACTCAATTCACCACTTCACAAAGCTTTTGATTTTCATATACTTATGCAGCAACTAGATAATAATATCGTTCATTTCCCCTTCACATCTATTGGATGAATAAATGACTGTCTATTTATAAAGTTTGGAGTGCCGACTAACTGCAAGTAGTTTGTGATTTAGTTCCAAAACTACCGTAAACTTCCTTATACGTGGATGCTCTTCCATCGTGGCTTTCTAACTAAGCCACCATAACATATTTTATAATGAAGACAAAACTTTTTAGTGAGCAGTATATTTTGTCTTTTAGTTACAAGTGTATAAGGAACATCTCAATATACTTCTATCACCGCTTCAAGTGCATTCCGATGCTGCAAACAAAGGTGGGAATAAAGTTCCGTCTTTCGAAAGATATCATTTTTATTGCCGCTTCTTCACAGACTTCATCCTTCTATTTTGCACGATAGAAACAGGTTTTGTTGTCATCTTCATATACCCGCGTATGCACGGTATGAGACATAAAGAAAATACACAACTCATGAGATTTAATGTTTTGTTGCTTTTAACTGAAAAATCAGTCTTCCAGCCAAAGGATATTCTTTTCTCTAACTGCTCCAATTCAATCTTAAAGTGATGTAAAGTGTTAATTCGAACACAGAGTTGTGGCAATCCCAAAGATTCTAAACCATTGATTGATCCCTATCTCTAGTTTTCTCCTTGATCTTCAATATAAGTTACGCTCGTGACATATCTGATGAATGTCTCCCAAACTGAGGTATTAGTTCAAACCCGATTGTGTTTATATGTATTGTGTTGTGTATTGTAGCTATCTCTTATCAATTTCTGGATTTTGGTAAGTGTTAGATATAGCAATTCTGTTCAGATTCGAAGTTCGGAATTAATCAAAGGCTTCTACCAATAGTTCCCACACTCTAACTTTGATAGTGCAAAAGATGATTATGCTAAGCAATGAATCAAATTCAATGTTTCCAAACTGCCGTCAAACTATACCATGTAATTCATAGTTTTATGTATGTTAGGCTCCCGGAATACTCTGGAACCATTAATATAAATCGCAACTCATAGAGTTTGGCAATAATGAAGAGATAACGGATTGATTGTTTGGTGTCGTGTATGACTTGAGACCAACTGACCAATGGAAGTTGACCTTTATGCGATAAATGATCTCTGGATTTATGCTAGCATGAATGGATATTGTTGAATACTGATTGGTGTAACTATTACACTCGATGGAATCATAAATATTATGATGATGTATTTTCCTTCGATGCTCGGTGATTCCTCCTTGAACGATGCCCTTCGTTTACCTTTCTCATGATTGCTAAGTCATTGCTGACTGCTCCATATCTCCCTGCTTCCCTCTGGGACATCTCAGGTAGAATATATATGATGATTTTATTAAAACAAACTTGCGGATTCACGAAGACTTATTCTCTTGCAATCAATAGATGCTGTGAAGAAGGGTGCATAAATATCAACGATATGGCTGCCAATTTATCACCGATAATCGACTATTAGATTAATATAATTATATCAATCAATTTGATGCTATATTTCAACAAAGAACAAAGTCCAATGCTAATATTCTCCCATGGCCTCTCTGGTACATGTAATGGCCGATATAACCCTGTATTCTCCGTGGTTCCTTTAGCCATCTGACATATTCTACTCTGCACAAACTTCTTAACATCTTGTTGCAACAAACTTAGTGTCTCGATTTGAAACTATAGTCTTTGGTAGACCATGTAGTCTCACCACTTCTCTGAAAAATAATTTTGCCACATGAACGACATCATTAGTCTTTTTGCAAGGAATGAAATGTGTCATCTTCGAGAACCTGTCTACCACCACAAAAATGGAATCATGCCCTTTTTTAGTTCTTGGTAAACCAAGAACAAAGTCCATACTAACATCTTCCCATTGCCTCTTTGGTATAGGTAATGGCTGATATAACCCTATATTCTGCCCGGTTCCTTTTGCCATCTGACATATTCTACAACTCTGCACAAACTTCTTAACATCTTGTTGCAATTGTGGCCAATAATAATGCTAACAATAAGGATTACTGGTTGAAATGATGTGGTAAGTCTAATCGATAATGGAAAGTTGCAGTGATTATGAATAGCCATAAGATGTTTCCTTTGGTGACTTGACTCACCATTCCTATCCCAAGGTATAAGAAGGCATTCATAACCTCTCAAGGAAGGAGGGGAAGTGGAAGAAAAAAATGGATTATGAACAGATTTCAGTTTAGACCTGCGATCTGGTTGAGAAGCATTGTGTGGTCTTACATATGATTGTTGTTTATGACTGTTTTTACTGAATTAAATGTGGCCAGAATTATGATGTTGAGTAATTGTTTATAATTAAATGCTTATACAGACATGTATATAGATAGTCTTCATATCACTGATTATATATATATATATATATATATATATATATATATATATATATTTCTTTACTATTTCAGGGCTACAACCATAGTATGCGACAACTTACTGATAGATATACATATAAAATTATATACATCTGCATGTCTGTGATCTAATATGCATTTCATTTGCTGACTCATGAATGTTTTAATATAGAGTTGTGTGAACAAACACCACAAAAAAGAAGCATTGATTTTTCTGGGAATAACACTCAGAAGACCTTTTGAAATTGAAAACCACGTTTTTTCATAAAACAAAACGATTCAAAAAAATTCTGGAAAAAATTCCAGGAAAAAAGGCTATGAATTTTTTCTTTTAAAAATTTTGCCAAATCTTATAGAAGCTCATCGACCCACTCTGATTCCATGTTATAAAACTTAACTTACTAAATATTACCGTTAGAAACATTACATTATTATTCTAATAAATATTCCACAATTTGAATAATAAAAATGAGTCATTCTCACAGATGTGCAAAAATAGTTGAATAAGACAAAATACTTGTAGGGATTCCTTTGAAATATTCCTATAAGTAACTAAGTAAAACAAACAGATAATAAATATCTTCTACCTATGTAAAGATTAATTTCTAAGACACCCCATTAATCTTTACATGGGGAGTTTATATCAAACTGTTCAATGGGTTGTAATCCTAGACTATTACAATGATGGAAAAATTTATCTTTACAAAGTGGTTTGGTGAGATTATTTGCAACTTGATCTTCACCTTTACAATACAAAAGAGAACTTCGCTTGTCTTCAAATTGCTCTCTAATGAAGGGATGTTGAAAAGCAATGTTCTTGGTCGTTGCATGGAAGATTGGATTCTTTGCCAAAGCAATAGCACTTTGATTATCACAATATAAAGGTGTAGGAGCCACTTGAGATAAACCCAAGTCTTGAAGTATTCCTCTTAACCATAGTGCTTCTTTGGATGCATTGGCACATACTTTATATTTAGCTTTTGTAGAGCCAAGAGAAGTAGATTATTGTTTCTTACTATTCCATGTGATTGCACGAGATCCAACAAAGAAACACTATGCACAAGTGGATCTCCTATCATTGGGATCACCTCCTAAATTTGAACCAATATAACCATTTAAAATAAATTCACAATTTGCATTGTAAAAGAGACCAACATTAATAGTGCCTTTAACATAACATAGAATTCTCTTTGCATCTTTGAACTTCGATAATTTTTACTTATAATGAAACCTTGAGAGATAAAGAAATCTTTAATTTTAGAATACCATTCTCTAGGAGATTGTATTAAACCATAAATAGATTTCTTCAATTTGCAAACATGGTGTTTTCTTACATTCCATAATAAAAGCAAGAGGCTGAGACACATAAATTTCTTCATGTAAATCACCATTCAAAAAGCACTTTTAACTTGTATTTGATGAATAGGCCAATGCATATGAGAAGCTAAAGCAAGAACAAATTTAATAGTTGGCATTATAGCTATAGGAGAAAAAGTTTCATTATAATCTAGGCCTTCCACTTGTGTGAGGTCTCTAGCAACTAATTTAGCTTTAAACTTGCTAACCTCATTATTTGCATTGAACTTAGTTTTATACGACCATTAACAAGCAACAAGATTTTACCTTGAGGTAAAGGAACTAAATCCCAAGTTTGATTGGCAAGCAATGTGTTGTATTCTTCTTACATAGCTTTTTTCCAATGAGGTTGATTTTTAGATTGTTCAAATGTTTGAAGATCATTTGTATTCATAATTTCAGACATCAAAGCATAATTGCAATATGCTTTACTAGCTTTACATTGATTCATTCTAGCTAAAATATCCTCATTTTTTTGAAGAAATTGTTTATACCATTGAGGCTTTCTTTTGGAGGTAGAAGTATCATCACTTGTAGAAGAATTATGAACAATACGAGTATCAATTTCTTAGCAACTATAATTTAAAGTTTTAACCTCTGTTAAAAGGGTTCAAAAAGAATATAAAATTTGGATGAAGCCATGTTCTATGGGCTAAAGTCAGTTTTAGTTGCTCTCTATATCTCTATGCTATTAAAACACCCTTGTATCTTAAGAAAAAAATAGGTTTTTTTTCATTTTTTTGCATGTTTCTGTGTTTTGAAAATTTGATTTTTTCCCCATTGTTTCCTAATTAAATCCAAATGTTCTGAAAATTCTTACTCTTGTTTTGCCATTTTTTCCCCTAAAGACTTTTGCTGCTATAGGTCGCTATAACATAAGGAGTCTTCTGATTATACCATGATCTTACTTTTGTCTGACACTTAAAATCAAGAATTATCCTTGAAATCATGAGAGAAATGAACAATTGAGCAAGGAATAACTAATAAGAAAATTGAAGAACACGCAATTATTGATGACACAATATATTTCCTAGAAACCATCGTATTATAAAAAAATCTATGCAATATGAACGTGCCATTCAAAATAATCATTCTTCTAGAACAAGTGGTTGGGTTTTGATGTCTATGCTTCCTTGAACACTTGTTATGGCTGTTTGCATCAGATCTGAAAAGAGATGGTTATTGAATTGTTGTTCAATATTTGTTTGTCTTAGTGTCCTATCTGTGCTTTGAATAAAAATGTTAATACTTTATATAGAATTTCAAACAAGCTTAAACAATGGAAATTCAATCCTAAGGACACATGTCTTTATGCTAAATATATTGTATAAAATTTGTTGAAATCTTTGTTTGGTTGCATGTCTCAAATTTTTTTATGATGCATCTAATATCATCTTTGAAGGAAAGAAAGAATGTAAATCCAATTAGATTATAACTTTTTTAGGATTTGAGAAGTAATTAAAATACTAAAACTATAGTTTGAAGACTCGTGTAGATTCGCCATGAATTGCAATTCCGTATAAAAAATGTGTGGGGTTTCGCAAGCCAAGTATAGTTAGAGTTATTGCCAAGTCTAGTTCAAATATTACACAAAGTTGGTAGTCTTCTTGAGTAATAAAACTCGTGCATAATTTTAGTTCTCATTCATTTTAGTTTGAGTATCAAAATTATGGGCTGCCAAGTCCATGTTGGTGATAAACAAATCAATGGATTGATAGTAATTGTGATATATCATTGGTAGATTTACAATATTAGCCCTATTGACATTCTCATGAAATTGCCCAATAGGCTTCTACTTGACCCGTAGCGAAGTAAAAAAAACAAATAAAATAACTAGTAAAACAGATTAAGTAAACAAGACAGTCACATAACACAATATTTGCTTTGGAGAAAATCCAAATGGGTAGAAGTTAGAACAACTCTAGGAAGAGTATGCTTGTGGCCTCTCGCTTACCATTCAATGCTATTACATGGAGATTTTGCCATACAAATGGTCTTATGGGCTTGTACAAACTACAAACAATAGTACAACTTCCCTCGTTTCTAGTTTTCTTTTGCAATCCACAAGTACCCTGCAATACATTGTCTATCTTTTAATTGGAGATGGATTGATTTCCCCAGAATGGCAACGACCTTCCTTGTATAATTGTCATATTGTCCACATGGATACCCTACCTAATGAATTGGCTGCCAACCCTAATGACATCTAATATAGATTATAAAGTGTTTTTGCCTACCAAATTGACATGAGTCACCGTGGCGTCATTGAATGCAAATAGTTGTAGTTGTGGTAGTATAACAATCCACTAAAAGGATGCTTGCTGCTCTAACTCCGCCCAAGGCAAGTGAATAACAAAGTCAGCCTTTCCAAAGTTAAATGACCATTAAGCAAGGAACACAATCATCTGTTTCATGGTTTTCTACCCCCAAATGGCTTTTAACAATAGTAATTGTCAAAATTGATTAGAAATGAATTAAGATATGATGCTTAGCGCCACAAATATCCCCATGATATTTCAAACTGCCACCAAGTACAAGTACCTTCCAACACATCGTCTATCATTTGAGTACAACAAGAGTGTTCTTAGCCAACCAAACCTAGAAAAAGGGTATGAATCAATTGACTTATTATGGCAAAGACCTTTGTTGTATAATTGTCCAACTATCCACATGGGAACTGAAATGAATTGCTTGCTAATGACCTCTAACATAGGATACAAATTGTTTTTTGCCTACCAAATTTACAAAAGTCACCATGGCTTCATGGGAGCACAAATGATGATAAGGATTGGTTGGCTTAGATTGGCAACGACCTTCCTTGTATAATTGTCCAACTATCACCATGTGGACCCAAATGAACTGCTTCTAATGGTCTCCATTGTAGAATATGAAGTGTTTTGTACCTACCAAATTGACATAAGCCATCACAACTTCATGGAGTTTGAATAGTGGTAGTTTTGGAAGAATAACAATCCACTACAATGGTGTTTTCTTCTCTAGCTCTGCATAATGTAGTTCAACGAGTTCAGTCTTTCCAAAGTTAAATGGCCATTAAACAAGAAATATCATTTCTTTCATGGTTTTCTACCCTAAAATGGCTCTCTCAATAATAATTGCCAAAAATTATTAGAATTAATTGAAGATGTGGATACTTGGCACCACAAATCTCTCAATGACATTTCAAACCACCAACAAGGACCTACAAATGCATTTTTTCCTATGATACATGTGGACATGTACCTGAGGTTTTCTGCCTGTAACCCTGTACCAGGGACATCTTGGGGACATTTACTCAGGTCTAACATTGTAAACAATACATGCTTTGAGAAATTTATTGGGGTTTCAATGGAAGTATATAGGCTAACTATTGACAAGAATGCATCCAATGTTTGATAACATGAATATTGTTGTGTTTTAAGGATTCTATAATATATTTGTTAATATGATGAATGATTTTATGTGTATATATATTTTTCTATTGCCTTCCCCTTTGCCATCCCTTGCCGTCCCCAAAAATGGCCTCAAAAAATCCCAATCTAGAAACGCGTTGCTGTCCCGTAAACTTGGCGGAATATAGATTTTTTCCATTAATATTCTCACCACATTTCCTTCTAGCATTCTCCATATTGATGAAGGAATGGCAATCATGCCAATGACAATTCCAATAGAATAATAGTACCCCTAACTCTTATGAGATTTGGAAACACTCCTCAAGCACAAGATATAATACCTGCAGCAACTTGTTATCACCAATAGTAGCTTGCACGATGCTTGTAGTAGTGTATAAGTGATCTACAAGCGAACCTGCGGTATGTACTATTTTGCAACCTAAGCAATCCGAACTTCTCAACCAGTTTGGATCACACCTCTCTAACCAAGGTGCTTTTGGTCCCAATAAGCTCATGACAATCAAATATGGAAACTTCTTTCCCATGTCTTCACAAGACATTCATTTAGTGTTCTATGTGAGTTGCTATTTTTTTACCACCTAATTATGTTTCTTGTTTTCTCACCTAGAATACCTCATTGTCTTAGCAAGAATAGCATCCTCTTCCAACTCTCTGATTTTGTCAGGTGCATAGTCATCCAATGTAAGCAGATTTACATCCTGTAGTTCTTTATAGAATGTAGAAGGCTTGAACAAGTGTAATCAGTTTACATTGATCAATGAAGATATTTTTCATATACTTTGGCCAAACGAAAAGCATTTTCCCTATGTATTCAATGACCTTACTGGAGGTATAGGTTTTGTGAAGTCTTTGCCATCTCTCTTTGCCCAAAGCTAAGACTCTTTAAATTTTCCTTGGAATCGGAAGTTTATTTGCCTCTCTTTCTCTACAAACATGTGATCTTTATCAGCCTCAGATTCACCATTTTCCACTCCCCAAGCTCACTGTCCCAAACAGATATCAAGTGAACTTGGTGGCATAAAACTAAAATATGCCTCAAAAGCCAAAATATTCAAAGAAGAATGAGTGGTCCTATTGTATGAGTGTTGTATGTACACTAAATATTCATCCCAATGCTTAGGATGCCTCTGATTATAAACTGTCACAGCTGCACCAATGTTATTTTCACAATTTCTATCCATCCATCAGTTAAAAGATGAAAAACTGTAGATAATTTGAATTCTGTGTGTATTTTCTCCCACAATTCTTGTCAAGAACCTTGAATGCCTGTTGGCTATGATGGTCTCCAAGATGCCAAAATGTATTCACATGCGACTAAAGAAAAGCTTCACTTCATTTCCTACCTGTGTTGTTTTGCAAGCAATCACATAGATGTGAGGCATAGTCTTGGTGTCTGCTGGTGTTTGGGCAGTTTGAGCTTTGGAGAGGATGAAGCACAAGAGAAAAACATGACTAACACAATTGAAATACCAACTTGACAGAAAGAAACCATGGCAGACACATTAAGGCGATAGACACCCAAGTGAGTGCAAAACCTAGTGTAAAACTGTAAAGGTATGTAATTTTGTACTTTACTGGTACCACAACATAGTTTCTCAATAGGATAAATGAAACCTAAACACAAGCACCACAAGTAATACCAGAGTTTTGAGCTCTAGGAATAATTAGAGGTTTATACCCCCAGTGACAACAATAATAGAATAATCAGAGGTTCTATTGTGTAGAATATCACAATGCGATACTAAACAAGAACCATATATATCATGAACAACAGTCAAATACCAATTTAATCATCACCAATACTGTCCTTTATATATTATTTTGTACATAATCTGATACAACATTGCATGATCTTAATACACTTCATTTTCTTCTCTTATTCCTTCTTATTTCCTTACACATATCCTATTTCCCTTCTATATCGTTCTTAATTCTTACATCTTACTTCTTTCTTTCCATATACTGTTATACATGATATTCAAGATTTGTCCCTTAAAATAAACATCTGTTCCTATTAGGGCTTGTCGGCCTTATGCTCCACACTATATCTGTGGCCACTTGTGGTAAGTTCTGCTGGCTCCTATTCATCTGTTCTGATTTCTGCTCTAATCTCTGCCAACACTGAACATGTGAGTAAGAGTAAGTTTCATGTTACAATTAGTTTTGATGCTCACCATGTTATGCTGATTGTTTACTACTAAAGAACAATGATAGTTGTGATTTTGGTTGGAGAGTAGTAAGGACATATCTTACCAGAGGATGCTTGACATAAGTTAGATAATCCCATCGTTTGGCTTCCATGTTGTCTACTTTTTAGTTATGAAGCTTTATAGTTGGATGACAGATCAATTTGGACCTTGGAATCTTTCTTGAGGGCTAACTTTTGTGGCTGAGATATCTGCACTTACTCTCCTTATCATGATCCAGATATGATGCTTTACTTAGCTGCTAATGGCTTTGTTCTGACAAATCATGTAATTGTGAGTAGAAAGTAAACATATAAATGTTGAATTGAAATACACAAGCAATGAGTGATGAGCCATTTACATTAGATTCAGAAGGACAAGGGAGCCATCACTGTTATTTAGGAAGAAACATTTCATATGGATGACTTCTTAAGGGATGATTTTTTAATTTGATCATTGGAAAGTGGAATATTACAAGATCTTGTCTCTAGCTTCAATATTTAGTGATGATAGATGGTCTGGTCAATCGCCATTAGCTACTGCAACAGAAGGCAGCTGGAACAATGAAGTTTGGCTTCATGAAAACATAAGACTATAGTTTGTCATGTCCCCTCTTCTCTAAGTAGGACCTATTTATTATTTTGCCTTATAGCTCATTTGGTCTCCGTTAGCTATCAAGTGAATGTTAGGGGTCCCTCTTTGTGGCATGCTTGTGGTGCCACCCCTTTGGTGTGGACCTATTAGTACAATTATAATTTGGGCACCATTCTAATTAGGTCGGCTTGCTTATTTTGAGAGGTGTTGCATGAGCTTCTTGGAGAAGTCTACTTCTCAAAGCTTGATCTCAGATCCATATATAACTTGATTCGAGTAAGGGAGTGAGATGTTTACAAGACTGCATTCCAATGCCACTATGGTCACTATCAGTTCTTAGTCATGCCCTTTGGATTGACCAATGCGCTTAGTACTTTCCAGTCTTGCATGAACCACATCTTCAAGAAACAGTTGTAGAAGTTTCTATTGGTGTTCTTTGATGACATACTCATACAACAAGACATGGGAAGAACATTCGAGGCACTTGGACAAGGTTTTGGGGATCATGGAGGCCTAGTCATTGTATGTGAAGAAGTCCAAGTGTGAGTTTGGCATGACGAAGATTCAATACTTGGGCCACATCATTAGTGCACGTGGAGTGCAGGTGTATCAAGAGAAGATATAAGCAATTCTTGATTGGACACCCCTGAGACTCTCACGGAATTATGTGAATTCTTTGGTCTATGCAACTACTACAAGAGATTCGTTTGGAGATTCTCACAGCTTGGAGCCCCATAGACTGACCTCACAAAGAGGGATGCTTTTAGTTGGACGAAGGAGGCACAACATGCATTCAACAAGTTAAAGGAAAGTATGAGTATGTGCCCATTTTGGCGTTGCCTAACTTCTCTTAGCCATTCATCCTCAAGTGCGATGCTTTAGTGGGGGGCATTGGAGCAATGTTGATGTAGACTCGTCCCCCCCATTGCATTTGAGAGCTGGAAACTCAAGGATACCAAGAGATTGTGTTCGGTCTACGACAAGAAGATTGTAATGTCCCTTAGTTGGGATCTATCTCAATTTAATCCTAGAACAGTAGTTCTAACTTAAATGACTTGATTTAGAACTAGGGTTTAAATGTTATTTAGAGTTCCTCTACAATTTGATCTTCATTGCTTAATTCTTTGCCTTCAATTTCAAAGCTATCTAAGAAACTTTATGATGGCATCCAATGTTGCAATTTCACTATGTATATTCAGGCACTTCTATTGATTCTTCCAGCTTATGATGTGTCCTTCCTTGAAACCGGGTGCCCATTGTATTATTGAACCTAAGAGCGGTAATACTTATATCAATAGATTGTCTTGTGTCCCAAGTATGAGTCACTCACAAACAGCCTATGGATGCTCCATGCAATGCTCAATTATCAATACCGTGAATAAATTTGGCAGACTTAGGAATCATCGACCAACATGACCGTGAATAAATTTGGCAGACTTATGAATCATTGACCAACATGACCGTGAATAAATTTGGCAGACTTAGGAATCATCGACCAACATGACTAGATAGTTTGATAGAATTTAATGCCGTTATTTATCTGGAAGGTAATTTATCTGGAAGGTAATGTTGATCTTGATCCCATGATCCAATGTCATTGCGTGGAGTTAGGTTATATCACGACTATGAGAATTGTCGTCATCTTTTGGAGTTATCACAGGTAAGAATTGAATGTGACTAAATCAAAGGCACCATAATGCGATGAGGATGTGATGGAATTGATAATCCTTAATTCTACAATATAAAAGTCAATATGAATCCACCGGTAATAATGATCAAGTCAAAGCTGACAATTGCTAGTAGACATTCTTGTGGTCGGTTTGTAACAGAGTTCGCCTGTAGTATCCCCATTTATTCTCAAGAATATTTCCACTGAAACGTACTTGTCTTCACAATATGATCACACAGGATAGGAAACAACTAATCAGAAAGTTGAGAGATGCTTTTGTCTGTCAGAAGATTGTGTGCTGGTGACTATCTGCCCTCCTACTAAGTTTTTCTTGCTTTCTATCTGATGTTCCCCCTCCTCTGCTGTGTATTTCCCCACTATATATCTGCACGGAGAAATGAGGAGAGATGACTCTCCTAAGGGTCGTGGCTAGTTACTTAGTCGCTATATTGTATATAATATAATTAATATATTTATATTGTTTATTCATTATTATTATTATATACCATGAATTATACATTATTATTATTGATATATCATCATTAATACAATTTATGATTACATAATATATTATTATTATAATATAATATAATATAATATATTGTCATTATCATTATATAATCTATTAATTTCTATAATTATTTATTATTAATTTTATATTATAATCCTAATTATATTATTTATTAATATTTTAATATTATTTAATCATAATATATTACTTATTAATAATATGTTTAACAATATATTATTATTATCTATTGATAATAATCATATATTATTATTATAGATCATTAATAATAGGTTATTATTATATATCATCAATTATCAACAAATAATATTATTAATTAAAGACTTATTATTAATCATTTATTCATTATTTTAATATTATTATTTATCTATTTTTAATATTATCGTCTTATTGGTTAAATCTTCCTTTAGGGAGGGGACATCACAAAGATGCTCACAATCATGCATGCATTGGCCACGTTTAGGCAATACCTAGTTGGGAGGAAGTTTGTGGTTAGGACCAACCACAACAACCTCTATTACTTTTTGGAGCAGAAGGATTTGAATAAGGCAGCAGAAGTGGGTGAGCAAGATTCAAGCCTATGATTTTCACATCGAGTATGTTAAGGGGAACAAGAATGTGGTCACTGATGCTTTATCAAGGAGACCTGCCATTTGCTCCTTGTCCCATGTCTTGGTTGAATGGAGGGCTCATTTGTTGGTTGAGCACTCCAAGAATACCTTCTCTTGCCAGTTGATGATGGACAGATTTATGATAATAGGTACAAGGTGGTGGATGATGTTATCTACTACAAGGACAAAATCTTCTTGGTTTTAGAGTTGAAGCTTAAGGAGATCTTGAAGGTGGTTTATGAGTCACCATTGGTGGGACACCCCAAATACTTGAAGGCATATACGCAGATACATGAGAGGTTCTCATGTAAGGGCCTCATGGATGATGTGTTGTGGTTTGTTAGGGAGTGTGCCACATGCCAACTAAACATGTCCAAGCATACCTTTCTAGTGGGATTACTACAACCCATATTCCAGATTAGAGTGGGAGAACATATAGATAGATTTCATCACAGGACTTCCAAAGGTATAGGGAAAGGATTGCATTTGCATGGTGGTTGATCATTTGACCAAGTATACTCACTTCTTGACCATTACAATAGAGTTTAGAGCAGTTCAGGTTGTAGAGTTCTTTCCAGAGATTTTTAGGTTACATGGGCTTTTGAGGAATATAGTCAGTGATAGAGATAGTAGATTCCTCTGCGCTTTCTGGATGGAGCTTTTCAGGTTGGTAGACACTAAGATGATTCCAAGAACCAGTTATAGGCCCTAGACAGATGGATAGATTAAGATCATGAACAAGTGGATAGAGGGCTACTTGTAGAACTACGTGGTAGCATAGAAAAATGCATGGACCCGTTGGCTACATTTTGGAGAGTATTGCTACAATACCACCAATTACATGTCGATTAGGGTGTCACCGTACAAGGCACTTTATGGCTATGAGGCTACTCCTTTTGTGGATTTGGCATTGGGAGATAGCAGGGCACCCAAGGCGAAGGATTTGCCTCAAGTGAAGATATTCGTGGATCCCTTAAGCCTAACCTAGAGTAGGCACAAAATTAGAAGAAGATGTATGTGGATTGACATGGATCGAGCATAGTTTCGAACTAGGAGATTTGTCTATCTTTGTTCACAGCTCTACAAGTAGTCTTCTTTAAAGAGGAGTGGCATGGAAAATCTTAAACCCCACTTCTATGGTCCTTATAAGGTGATTAGGTGGATTGGAGAGGTAGCATATGAGTTAGAGCTTCTGGAGAACAGCGAGATACATAATGTGTTTCATATCTCTTGCCTTAAGAAGGCTCTTGGGTAGCGAGTTACTACTTCAGAGGAGCTTCTGCCACTTGATGATGAAGGCAAGCTTGCATTGGAACTTGTTGAGATCATAGATTTTGGAGAGAGGATGCTTAGGTCCCGTATGATCAAAGAGTATCTTGTCAGGTGGAAGGACTTGCCGGTTGGGGATGCCACATGGAACATTGAGTAGATTTTGGAGCATCCTAATCTGAAATTGTTGTGGGCAAGCAATTTTGTGAAGGGGAGATTGTCATGTTCCCTCTTCTCTAAGCGGGACCTATTTATTATTTTTCCTTATAGCTCATTTGGTCCCTTGTGATCTATTAAATGAATGTTAGAGGGGGCCTCTTTGTGGCATGCTTGTGGTGCCACACCTTTGGCGTGGACCTATTTTCAATTTTTCACAATTCAGATTTGGGCACCAACCTAATTGGGCTGACTTGCTTATTTTGAGAGGTATTTGACCTTATATATGATTGGCATTCTTGGAGCTTCAATACCATCGGTCAACTCATTTGGTCTTTTATTCCTTGCGATTCCAAATTGGAATTGGCTTCATAGGCTTGCAGTTTCGGAGGTGCAAGACCCTCCCTAGTCTGCCCAGACAATTTGGTGAAGTCTCCCTTGGAGACCAAATTGGTGTAAGCAAGGATGGCGATATTGACAAAGACATATCCTTTCAGTTCGTCTGTGATCTTGTTGTTCTGAAGCATTTGCACATCATTCATATATTCGGCGATGTCATGCCATCAGTAATAACAGTCATATTGATTGACAACAGCAGAGAATAACAACAGCAGTGATATACATATATCGCCATGGCAGAGTTAATACATCAGCGATATATATATACACACACAACTGCAATAGTAACGATATTATATTGCAATCACAACATTAGCATTATATACATTGACAGCAACAGAGATATTGTATTGCAACAGCAGCGTACATCTCTACGATATCATATATCTGAAATATCAATCTTACCCGCAGCATACATCAGCAATATCATACATTGTTGGAGCATACATCTGCCAATCAGGAGTGACATACATTATGACACCAGCAGATCAGGCGTGCTGACTCCAACATACCGAACATTCAGACATCTACATCTTGAGCATACAAACATCTGCACATTGGGCATCCTGCCATAAACACATCGGACATGCTGGTATCATTCTTCCACAACTCCCTATGCGGAATAATCAGTAGAAGGCCAAATCTCTTGAGCTTTGTCATGATTGTAATAGCTAATGAAATTGTTTGAACATTAATTGGAATCTCAGATTGCTGGTCTATCATTGCACATCTTGTCTATTTTGTTCTTATTATGCTTGGGATATTTCATAGTCAACTAGTTATCCTACCTTTTTCACATTCCTATTTGGAAATGTAGAAGTAGGTAAGCCACCTAGAAAATTCGATAACATTAAATATATGGGGTCCGCCATAATGTAAATTAATTTGGGATCAGAAGGATAATTTCGTTGTATAAATGTCGAATATGATTAGGTTCTTATATTGAAAATAACTGCATTTTGCAGATCTGTAGTGCATGAACTGTCAATGACTTTTAGGGAGTGCCATTTGAAATTTGTATGTATAGGATTCCATAATATAGGGGGAATGCCTAGTGAGGAAAAAGCATTGCTGAATGTATCCAATAACAATTTGTGCAAGAAGTTGCAAATGTAAGCAGGTGGTTGTTGGAAGTTGGTGGTACCATTAAACTAAGCACCAGCAAATTGTTTTCTAAATTTTTTGATGGTTGACTTGTAGAAAGAAATGGTACAAGTCGGCATCCATGTAGATTTTAAACATTGAATCTAGTTACTACTAGGTATGCCTTCCCTTTATTCATTTTGGAGAAGTGTTTGGTTATTTAATCCTTACATCTTTTTGACCTCTCGTTGACCATTTGATGCACTGACTAGAAAAGGGGATCCCTTTGCCTAGTACAACATAATTGAAGGCCCCAAGTCAAGATTAGTAAATGTAACTATCCTTTCTCTTCTAATTGCAACAAAGTGTAATGTCCCCTTTTTGAGATGACATGGTTTGTGGTTTGGTTTAGCCAATCATATGCCCTTGTAGGCTAAATCATTTGGTTTGAGGGTCCTTGGATTGAGCTGTTACCTGAGCAGTGGGGACATCACTTCTCTTCAGTGTTGATTTGTGGTCAAGTCCTTGCCTTTGCATTTATTGTTTGGCTCATTTTGAGGGACTTACTATTTATAGTTAGTCAATTTTGTTCAGTTACCACTTTTGGCAGGGCACTTGGGTTTTTGGCTTTGGTGGTGAATATCTGGATTCAGAGTTGACTTCATGGAGGAATTTAATATGACAAATTCATGTTTATTAAATTATTAATAAAGTTTCACTTTATTAATAATACTTTATAATGGCTTATTATAATGTTTTAAATTGGTGCCGAGTCTTCATTTAATGGGCATTTAATATGATTTGAAATTGGGTGCCTAGACTTAGGAAGGAGTAATTAATTATTATAAAGTCAACCCAACATCAAAAGCAAATATGTTCAAGTTATGTGAAATGTGATGGAGAAGATACTTGGTCGATTTGCTTTGTGAAGAATTATAAAAGGCCAAGGTTGAAAATCAATTCATTCATGCAATTGATAATTTGGCTTGTGAATGAGAAGTTTCTTGGAGTGCAAGGGTTTCAGCGATCTTAGCTTGGAAGAATGCAATTCTTCTCAAGTTTTAGCAATCAGAGATGGTGAGAGATCCATCGATTTTTGCAAATGTCAATGGCTTCAACCTGGACTCATGATTGAGCCTAGATTTACAGTTTAGAGGAGATTGAATTAGTTTTTTCAGATATAGTTTGCAGAGATTGAAATTGATAGTCAACAAATAAGAAACACAGCCTTTTGGTCAGTAATTGTGGTGTTTTGAAGGCCGCCGATCCAAGTAATTCAGCCGTGTGAGCCTTCTGGATTGATGCCAAATCTCCAGGTCTAAACGCATGGTAATTTTGAGCTGTTCTTTTATTGCGAAGATAAACGCCTAGGAGTTTCTTGGTACTGTATGAAGATTGTGATCAATTCTAACAAAACAATGGGGTTGGGTCTGCATACCAGGTTCTAATAAATGCTGTTTCATTTCTTGATTCCAATAATTGCAAGTGTATGCAAGTGATTATCTAATGAATGAAATAAGTTATTGCCTGTCTAGATTTTGCAAGAGTTAGTTAATTTGATTTCATGCATTGTACTCATTATCAAAAAAACACAAAAAACCATAAAATTTTGAAAACAAAAAAACAAAACAAATTCTGCAAAAGCAATATTCAGGCAGTTGACAGTAGAACAGGGGAAAAGCCGGCAGGGCTATCACACAAAGATTTCCATATGCATGGAGAAGCTTCAAAGTTTGTCATAGGATATCGTATGGTTTAGGATGATAATCATAATCTAGATTGTGCTATCTTTTTCACAAGTAGATTGTTGTCTAAAGTGGAGTTAAAATAGTGTGCCGCTGAACCATGAGTGCTGAGCACAATCAGAGCAAAAGCTGAGGCATGAGGCATGATTTACTGGAAAATCATTGCGATTTATGTTGACCAATAGGGCTTCATCTATCTGGTTGAATGAACTATATAAGATGAAGACAACTGATGGTTGATATTATTGTTGAAACATGTGCATTTAAAATTTGTCTAAGTAGCTTTTGAATGATCTCTCATGTACAACATGTTTGATTTTAAAATAGTTGTCTGTGTACAGTGTGTTCCATCACTGTCAAAAAATAGCTAATTAGTAACACACCATTGATCAGATAAAAAACCTAACCATTTGATCAAAAGATCAACTCTCTTTTAAAACTTTTACAGCAAATAAGAAAAGGGCCAAAATTTATTTTGAAAAGCTTAAGACATCAAAATATTTTGTATGCATCATGAAGTAAAATGAGTCAGGGGAACAGGGGAAAGGGTACGGGCATTCAATGGAGGTCTACATGACTGGCACAAGACTTCAACGGAGCATGTATTATGTAAGATTGGCTTTGATTATGCTTGCCAACCAATCTGCCTATCTTTCACATTATTATATATAAACCTTAATTAATCTCCAGTGCACAAATATCTCAATGCAAATTATTAATACTTTCAACACCATACATGAATGCATCTATTAAAAGAATTTTAATGTGCATTTACAGCATTTAAGTCTCCAGACTTCTCAACGCAACAGTACTTCAATGTACATGTTTGACAAGAATAGAAATGACTATACCTGCAAGGCTGCAAGTATCCAGTTGTAAGCAGGATTACTGTAAACAACATAGTTCACAGACTCGGACTTGGAGAGTTTTCGGCAAGCCCAAAATTGATCCGAAATGTTGATGCTAAATACTTGCACACAATCTTTCCCAGAAGCATTACAACATTTCATGGATTGTGGAAATCTATTATCTTTAAGCCCAAGATTTTCAACTCAGCGAATACTTGACAAAAACTCAGCAAAAACTCAGCAAATACTTGGAAAAAACTCACTAAAAACTTGGGAACTTGAAAGTACCAAAAATTAAAATCTCTTACAGAAACATTTTTTGTAAAATTCAATTATCAAATGTATTAATTTGAAAATTGACATTGTGAAAGAGAAAATGTATGGTGATATAGCAAACACGTGAAAAAAGCATTTCAATCAGCATTCTATTTGCGTCCACATTTTTACCCACATTTTTTGGTGCCTATAAAAGCATGAGTTAAACTTGTCAAAACTCGTCCAGCAAAAAAAATAGAGTACTCAGCAACTCGGAGTGTACTTGTAGAGTTTGCAAACTATGGTAAACACTGTTAATCACCGAAGAACATTCAACTAAGGCTTCAGAAAAGGCAGATGTGCCCTTATGCCTGATGCTTTGTTCTCCCTAAATGTGAAAGCATTCAAAAAAAATGATCCTGCTATTAAATAGGCAATTCTTGATGAGAAAAAAGCTCTTTTATAAGATGAAACTTTGTTCCTTTACTCAAAATTCTTCACAAACCAAAGTGGATGATACATCCGTATTCTTCACATATTGATTCAGATAGGGAGAAAGGCTAGGATCACATGTCTTTGATACCATAATATATGTATTGAGCAGCAACAAACACAAGGAAATACAACCCATGTTATCACCATAAACTAAAGTTTTATTAAAAGTGATATCATGAAGTATACATCTTTTTTCCATCACCTTGTACAAGAATTCCGATGTGATTCATAAGAATTTTTTAATATCTCAGATGTATCAGCTTTTGGATTCTTGATTTACAAGAAAAATCCTACTACATCAATTGTGTTCTGATACTGCAACTTTAGACTCTTCAATAACTTAGACAAAACACCTTAATACATAATATAGTTCCTAACAAGTTGATAATCAACATACATATCCTAACACTGATACATCATGATACAAATAAATGGAAATGCAGATTAATATTCTTCTTTCAATGCTTAGATATCATGTTTGAAAATGTAAATACAAGTCCTCTGTGTAACTTCAATTGTCTTTCAGATTTTATACCATGATCATGTTATTGACTGATTCACATAACACAATATGGGATACCAATCTTTCTTGCAAAGTTTTTGTTAATATTTATTATTGTATTTATGCCTTTATATGTTTAATGTAATGCAAACATTCAGGGCCTATGGGATGTCGAAAGGACGTCTGATGAAAACAATGTTCAGTGCATACTCAGGATCTTTGTTAATGTTGCATTTTCAAAGAAAACGTTATGGAAAGGTAATTTTTTCTTGTTAATATGTCAGAGCACAACGGCCAAAAATAATGACAAGGAATTTGTTTAATTGAGTGGCCTGAAACATATTCTTTAGCACATCATTTATAAGCAAAGAAAGTTGTAGATAATTTTGTTTAAGTGCATAGCAGACCATAATGGTAATCATATATATGGAGTAAAGTAATGCATTGATGAACACAAGATTTTCAATCCATAGATTTATTTGACAAAGCTTTTAGATGTAAGTTATTAACTGTATTTATTATAGTATCAACATTTGGGATCATACTTCATGATCCATAATTAAATTGAGAGAATGGTAAAAGGATCGCTGGAAAACTCACATAAGAAGTGTGTTGACAAACAATTTAGTGGAAAACTAGAAGATGGAGAAAATGTTGAAGTAATCATTAAAATAATGATTAGTGTTGTACATACTAATATGAATAATAAAACAATAACAAATTAAACCATATTAAAATGCTAAGAATGATACTTAGTAAAGTAAATGTAAGGCAAGAAAGGTCAAATGATTAGGGGTGTAGTGAGCCCTGCTGGCTCTCAATTCAACTGATGCTGAAGATATGTTTTTTTGTTTTTTTTGAGAGATTTGCCATTTTTTTTGTTTTTTTGTGATATATACTTTTTTTTGTGTTTTCAATGATATATGGAATTGGCAAAAACAAATACATAAACTGAAAATGCACAACTTCTAATTTTATTCCTTTGCAAATATAAATATACAATGAACAAGAATATACTATTGTAGATTGATTCTTGAGCGTGCACCTTTATTGCATAGATAATACACACCTGCTAGATATCATCAAAACGCAGAACTTTAAGAGAACTCGCTGCCTTAGATGGAAAATGCAGCTTCAACACATTTAATCCCAGCCAATGGTTTGAAGATCGCATGCGATATTAAAGATCGCAGCCTCTAGTAGAATGAATGCAGCCTTCCAGCTTGGACGTGGCTCATAGAATGATGACCACAACCCATAAAAACATCAATTTGTGCCTCCAAGATGAGATTGCACTAACCCCAAAGGCTCACACAGTATGTAGAAATCACACAATTCACCAACAAGCATGGATTGGCTCAAAGTGCAAACAAAAACAGAGATATTTCTTCTCAGCTTGAAGAAATTACAAACCCTCACAATTTCTCTTCATCAAAAGCAAATATCAATATAATGGAATGAATACTTTCTAGCCTTTTTGCTACTTTTATAGAGAATTTGATGTAAAAGCTTCCCAATTACACCAAGAGCTAACTTTTGTTAATGATGGTAGCTTCGGTCAGATAAATGGAATGTTGATTATACCAACATTATGAATAGTGATTTATTATATGTATGTACACATATCAAATGTATATAATAATAATTGATTTTATTATTATATATATTAAATATCTATACATACATTTGTGAATATTATATTTAAATCATTACTCATAATGTTGATATATTAATCTATGTTGAATTGATAATCATATCAACCAAACTATTATGCTGATTAATATATAATCCATAAGAACCAAATTGAATATCGATTAATGATCAAATGGTTGATCATAATCGATCTCATTCATTAATGAATCCAAGTGTATATTGCTGAGGTTATCGACTTAATCGATATTCTTAAAGACTTGATTCTAATATCATTTAATATGTAAATCGGTTATGAGAATCGTTTATGGGAAACGATTATATGAAATATTTCACATACTATCGATTATGGAAATCGAACTAACATCTATATATAAACTTAATCATATCGATTATACCTGTTTATGGATTATGATTATATTGATCAATGGAATGATCAATATAATGTATTGATTAATTATGCAGATCAATTAATGCTGTTTGTTATTAACAATAATACTAATCGCTATTGACATGTGTGCGAATCGCGAATAGACATGACTTCACACGAACTTTGTTTGTGTGGAGGCATGTCTATTCATAGACATGTCCCTCCAAGCGATATATATACTAAATGAAATCGGTCTAAATGGATGTACAGAAATCGATAATTGCAAGCCATTGAGATCGATATCAACATTGTAGATTCAGAAATATATTTTGTGAATAAGAATTGTGTTCTCATACTTGCTGCCACCTGCAGATTGAATACATTAGTAAATAAATCTTCATTGTGAAACAATAAATTTAAAAGATCTATACTTCACATCTACTCATAAATCTGATTTACTTTAACATGGTATCAGAGCAAGTCTAAGGAAGATCAAATCAGATTTGAGATAGTCTATTATCTAGACCACAATTTGACTCTTATAAATTCACATTCCTTTCTACAATGGCAAGTGGAGTCAGATTCGAAGATTGTTTGGAAGGAACCTCAAATTTTGTATCATGGAAGTTTAGGATTATGCTTACCTTGAGAGAGAATGAACTAGATTCATTTGTAAAGGTAAACATACCTGAACTAGACAATGATGTTGAGAAACATCAATGGATCAAGAACAATGGAAAAGCTATGAAAGTGATTGTAGATGCAGTTAGAGATCACATTGTTGCAGTCACTTCAAAATATGACACATCATATCACATGTTCAAATCACTTGAGAATATGTATGAAATAAACAACACTAGCAGAGTACTCACATTGAAAAGAAAACTCCATCATGTGAAGATGAACAAAGGAGAAATTGTCACATCATATTTTATGAGGATCACTGAATTAAGGGACAAACTTTCTACAATTGGTCATCTAATTGACAACAAGGAGTTAACAATGATGGCTTTAAATGGACTCCCAACATCATGGGAATCATTTATTCAAGGAAAAAGTGTATGTTCAAAGCTCCCCAAGTTTGATCGATTAAAGACAAATTGTATTCAAGAAGAATCCAAATTGATCACTAGAGGGATTAGCCAAAGTACCACAAATGAAGATATTCATGTGTTGAACACTCACTTCCACAAGAAAGGGAAAAAGAGGAACTTCAAGAGGAAGGACAAGGGTACAAATGGAAAATACTCTACCAAGGAGAGAAAGGACATGTCTCAAGTGCAATGTTTCCGATGCGACAAGTATGGAAAATAACAATTGCAGCATGTTGTATCAAGTCACTCCATAGATGCATAAAAACAATAAATAACAAAAGCTCTACCATGAAAGGAATACATGAAGCCTGCAAGCGATTCCCAATATTTTATAATTCATGCCAACAAGTATGTATTAAATTTTTTTAATTATGAGGTGTTTTTTTAATATGTTGAATTATTTTAAACACCATTTTTTGTTGCTATCAATATTGTAGGTTAGTCTATAATCACAATGGCATTTGGCTTTGCATTTAGTTTAAACTGAGGAAGTGCAAGTCAGCCTGTTGGAAGGAGACCCTTGGTAGTCATACCCCATTTGGATATATGGCATAATTGGACCAATAGATGGGAACATTATGAAGAGCACACGATTATACTGAGAGGGGGGGGTGAATCAGTATAATAACCTTTTTAAATTTAAATGCTTTTATTTAAAGATGATTTCAATTACTCAAACAAACAATTATGCACATGAACACAAATTTTACGTGGAAACCCAATATGGGAGAGAACCACAAAATAATTTGCTTTTATATAATTTTGTTCTTTTACAATGTTTTGTAGGCACCAATCTACTAGAGCCTCCAACCCCTATGTTTATGAGCACCAACTCACTGGAAGCACCAACTCCCACACTTCGCAGGCACCGACCTACTGGAAGCACCAACTCCCCCTGTAAGGATTCTGAGCACCAATTCACTGATTTCAAAACTTGCTTCCACCTTGATAATGTTGCTATCTTCAACTGATGATGGACATCTGATTTCCTCTTACCAACTCTTGTTGTAAATATATTCTTCACAAGTTTGATGCACTTGATTTCATCTGCTTTTCACTATCAAATCTGCATATACTCTTTTTAAATCTGAATATATTTCTATCTTTGTCTGCATATACGTATCTGAATTGTCCTTTTATCATACATTCTTCTGCTATTAATCTCCTCACAGTCTTGTCATAAATCTCTTTATCAAGGGTGACAAATCTTCACAAATATACTTTCATTTTTTAATTCTGCAGTAGTAAATCTGAAATAAATATATATTTTTTATTTCATTCTGTATTTATATCTTAATATTTGTATTCATCTATGAATACATGTCTTTGCTTGGCTGCTATATACACATTCACTGCATACTCTTTCCACTCTATATTCTCTCCCACTTTTTTATATCCTTTTTTCATTCTATTTCCAAAATAGAGATTTAAATATTTATATATTCAAATCTCAATGAAACATTATGTCTCTTCAAAAAGTCATAACTTTTCAAATCGTAAGGGTGTCTTTTACTAAAATAAGTTAATATCCCCTTTTAATCAAAACTTTAATGCCGACAAATCTCAAATATTTCAAACTTTTGATAATGTTTATTTGAACTTTTAATATTAAATCAAACTACCTTCAATAATACACTTTGACGCTGCACTTGTCTCTGCCGCTATAGAATATTCGACCGCTGTAGATGACATTTAAAATTGAAAAGGTGTCTTCGATAATATAATCATTGTCTTCGATAATATATCCATTGTCTTCGATAATATATATATAATTATAGTCTTCGATAATATATCCATTGTCTTCGAAAATATGACATTCATCCTTCAATAATCATTGTCTTCGATAATATAATCATATCCGTATATATGCATTTCATATGCGTTTCTGTTCATATATGCTGTTATCGTATATATGCTGTTACCGTATCATATATCTGATATCATATACGCTGTTACCGTTCAAGTCTGATTCATATATGATTTGCTGATTGCTGAACATACACCTCTAAATTTATAACATCTGCCATCGATAACCACTGTATATTAATATCGTATGTATCCTGTTTGCTGCAAATGATACAATATTAATATCTTAATACATATCTTCATATTTGATTAACCGCTGTAATATCCACTCTCTGTATATAACTTTGACGATTTTAATACTTGCATATGCCGTTTTAATACTCTGCAATTAATATAATCTTCGATAATATATTCTACAATAATATAATCTTCGATAATAATAACCTTGCTGTATATAATTTTTAACGTTGCATATAATGTTTACGGATATGCAGTGCCATATAGACAAGGTGTGGTCGGATTTTGACAGACTCTTCATTTTACAATCTCCTGTTGATGATTTCTTGAGTAGAGGCCCGTTGTCTCATCATAAGTATTGATACGGTGGCTTCCTTCCTTGTTTGGTTTGAACTTCATTCCTGCCTTATGATTATCCCTTTATCCAACGCAAGGATGTCTTCCTTGAGATGATATTGATTGCCCAACCTGCAATGAGTTTCTTCTTAGCCATTCAGACCTGTATAATGTTTATAGCAACCATGTTAGCGGCTGATGAATAGATCCCTCCTCATGGCTGATGCTGCAGAATGTTCTTTGATATAATATGTTCTGTATATAATATGCTGTATATATGTTCTGTATATACTGTTCTCAAGTATGCTGTATAATCTTCATATTTGCCTTGGATAGCTGTTGACGTTGTTCTGATGTGACTGTATCAATATGTATCTTCATATTGCTGTCTATCTGCTGTGCTTTGTTTGTTGTATATTAAATTTGCTATGTATGTATGCTGATTATCTCTGTCGTATATATCATATGCCTCTGATTTTGACATCAATGACAATATGTTTATCACATTATTTGTACTTTGGTGTATGAAGAAGCTTAATGGATGTATCGATCACCTCATATACCATCTTGTAGGCATTCCTTGCCATGATGCCAACGAATGTCCACCAACCTCTAAAGAGGTGAAACAAGAGACAATGGCCGTTCTTGTAACATTAGATGAAATGAATTGGAGAAAGCCCTGCTTACAGCACTAGATGTAAAGAAATTAGAGAGGCTAAAGACACGAGAAAACATACAAGTAGTCATTTCTCCTAATTTGTTAAGAGAATTTGGGTGGATATGCAAGGCATTGTGTGCTATAGTTGCAGTCCACATATGTGTCCCATCCTACTCATCCACTTCGAGAAAAGTCCATTTTTTTGTGTGCATAAATGAACAAGGACCACAACCTCCATTGGAAAATATTGGGTGGAATAGGGATGTGCACAAAGAAGTAGATAAGCATGTGCAAGTTTTTGGTTTTATAACAACCTTCCCTTCAACATGGAAAGGAGTCCATTTTGGCAGTGTTCGGTGGCAGCATTGAGAATTGCAGAGAAAGGGTACAAGGTTTGTAATGTCCCCTATGGGGATTTTTCTTGATTCGTCCTAAAGTTCCCAACTAGGATTTGGATTATGTTATATACCTTGTTAACTTGCATTAGAGATTTGATCTTTGTCCAAAAACATTTCATCAATAGTCTAATTGAGTAGTTGCAAATTTATGATTGAGATTTATTTATTGTAGGTGTCCATGGAATACAAATCACGAGTTTGCATCCCAATCATTAAGAGTGATCATTAACAGTATGATATATCTTCAACAAGTTGAAATATTTCATGATGCCCAGTATTGATGTTCTTGACATATGTAGGGTAGATGTATTCCTTTGCTCAAATGCTTGAAATCAAAATGCCCTCATCATCAAGCTGACCTCAATCTCTGTAATTGCCGTTGCAATAGGGTGCCCTCATAGTGGTTCTTCCTTAACTGCTACTGCAATAGGGTTCCCTAGCAATTCTCCCTTAATTGCAAACTTAGTTGAAAAGGTACTTGCAATAGGGTGCCCTCATAGTGGTTCTCCCCTAACTGCTACTACAATAGGGTGCCCTACCGATTCTCACTTAATTGCAAACTAGGTTGGAAAGGTACTTGCAATAGGGTGCCCTAGCAATTCTCCCTTAATCGTCTAACAATAGGGTGCCCTCATAGAGGTTCTCCCTTAACTGCTACTACAATAGGGTGCCCTAGGGATTCTCCCTTAATTGCAGACTCTGTTGGAAAGGTACTTGCAATAGGGTGCCCTAGTAGTTCTCCCTTCATCATAGAGCAGTAGGATGCCCTCATAGCGGTTCTCCCTTAATTGCAGAGTAGTAGGATGCCCTCATAGCAATTCTCCCTTAATTGCTACTACAATAGGGTGCCCTAGCAATTCTCCTTTAATTGCAGACTCGGTTGGAAAGGTACTTGCAATAGGGTGCCCTAGTAGTTCTCCCTTAATCGCAGAGCAATAGGATGCCCTCATAGTCATTCTCCCTTAACTACTGCTACAATAGGTGCCCTAACATTTCTCCCTTAATTGCAACCTTTTCTCCACTGCTAGCTTCATCGTAGGATGGTGGAATTATTGTGCAAAGGCGCGTGAAACAGTCTACAAGAAGGCTCCCTCAAAATTTTTACCTAGCTTGGGACTTCGCGTCATGTGATTGAATTACTTTGCCTCTCCCTCCAGAAACCCCCTATCCTATGTTCTTATGTCATGCTACTTGTCAAGTTAATTCCCAATTTGAGTAGTACCCACGTCATCATAAATATAAATTTATCTAAAATGATGAAATTTATTTTAATTAACTCAACTTAATAATCATATGCATAATCAGATGCAATAATGATACAATTAGAAATAATGGAAAAAAAGATGAAGCGAGAATAAAATTCGGAGGAGATTGTATAGGACAGATAAGTAATGGCTCATTATTATAGGTTACAGATTGTCATTATGAGTAATTAACTCCGAACTTCTGTTAAATTTTTAAATATCGTAGAGGCATTAGTAATCCTATTCTGTAGTATCGTTTTACGAATTGATCAAAATATGGATACCTCAATTAGGATGAAAGCAGGGGAGAGGGAAATGTCATTTTGGGGGGGGAATATCAAAGATTAGGTTAGGAAAGATGATGAAAGTAAAACATGAGCTTATCTTTAGGGCTATATTGAAGATTGTAGGTAAGGAATTCTCGGTGCAAGAGATTTGTCCTAAGAATAATACTGATATAATAGCCATGTTTGTGGCTACAATCCTCCATGTAGATAGGGATAAGGTGGCGATAAGAGATCTCTATAACAAGCTGTTTAAGAAATTCCTTTTGAATGAGTTAGATGTTATCCTAGAGAATATTGACGACAATCTATGCATCCCTAATCGTAATGAATATGGGATTAGTAATAGCGTTGTTTGAGTTTATCCCATTTTGATCATCGAAGATTTCATTACTTTTTAGAAGAGACTTCCTACTATTAAGAGGAATTGAATGTTTCTCCTGAATGTGATGCAGGTCAGGATTTGTTGTGAATGGAAGGGAATGGACTGGTTCTTAAAGGCAGAAAAGATTGATCATTGTGATGAGGATAAAGATAATGCTCAGGGTTAGTAGGGTATAGTATGGATATCCTAGGATTTTTCCCTATTATTAGTATTAGCAAGTAGGTGTTGCTATAGTTTTTATATTAATGGTATGGCTCTGATATAAATTTTCCTTAGATTTGGCAAAAGACAAACTTTAAAGATACTTTTCAAATATTGTTATTAAAAATATGGCTATAAATGTTATATATAGTTATAGATCTTTGTGTTTAATACCGTGTTTTAAGTATCGAGTTTATGGATTGTCTAAATATGGTTTCTAGGTTAGATATTTTTAGCTCAGTTTACTCCTAATTTATTTCCCTTTACTAGATATAGTTTCAAATAAGTAAAATCTCTATCCATAAATTGGCATGTAGATATGGAAGGGTTAGACTTTAGTAGAAAGATTTACCTTATTCATAATAATCAGTTTCTATAATGTCGCGAATTCTTTAAGGAAATGAAACGTCCCGAATTCTTCCAATCGTAAGGATTCCCTACGTGCAAGAAATGAAACGTCCCAAATTACCCTTTCTCCTTCCATCCTAAGACCTCTCTCCCTTTCCACAATATGGATACCCCCATTAAGCTTCGTGGCCCAAAGAATCAGGTGCCCTTCAATGTAGCCATTAATGGGGCAAGACTTAAAAAGATTATGCTTTCTTCCCATTTCTTGGTAGTTAGAGTTGTTTTCAGGATTCTTGGTAGATAATACATTTTCAACACACAGAGATTGTAATGTCCCCGTTTTTAGGCCTCTAGGATTAGCTTATTTTCGTGACTGTCATAAGTTAATCAGGTTGTCAAAGGAGGTCGTTTGGCAAAGCCAATGGTTGGTTTCCACTCTAGAGATCCCAAATGCCAGGATTGCTCTTTGTTGGAGAAGACAATCAATTGGAAATATTGGCACAAGCAATAGGAGAAGATGTCACCAATCCGGAGACAATAGCCATTGATCATTATGAGAGGAAGCGAGTAGAAATTCTACATAAACAGGTTGAAGAATTAAACACTACTGTATCCACAAATACAAGAGTACTCCAACAACAGATACAAGAAGCAGGAGGTTTACTCACAAGGACTTCAAAATTTGAAGACTTTCTCCGGGATATCACTGAAAAGACATCCAAAACCTTGGAAGAAATAAGGGTTCTTTCATCCAAGTTCGATGTAAAGAACACATCTACAACAGAATACAGCAGAGAAATGACAAGTCTTGCTCTAAGTCTAAGAAAAGCTTCAGAAGAGAAGACTAAGAGAATCCAAGATCTCATTGGATTCCAATTATTTCTAGCCCCCACATTTGATCTCATGCAAATGACTGCAACCGAGGCAGACAACCTGATCAAGGAACCGGACTACAAAACCGTAGAAAACAGGAAAAACATAATTGTATCGCTGCAAGCAGCACAAAAAAATTTGGAGCATGTCACTGGTCTATGGAATCCATTTCTTCAATCAGCAAAGAAAATCTATAAGGATATCTTCACAAAGTTACATATATAAACCGAGACTTTCTATGACTACCCTTTGTCCTATGGATGCAAAAAGGGGAAGATATGGATAAGATCAGGACTTGAAGAAGATCAGAATACAAGATGGGAAGAGCTCAGGATATTGGTAAGCAGTTACAAAAAGGTAGAAGAAGAAAAGAACAGTATCAGATGAAAGATAACAGACATCACAGGGGAAGTCTACTCAACAGGGAATGAAAGGTGATTTTTTGCCACCAATGCCAAAGGGGAAGATTGTTGACATATGGGAAGATTGTTGACATATTTAAGTTGTCACTGGTTAAAAGCAAACATCAATCCGAAGCACCAGTAGACTAATCATACTCTTTAGTATGCACCGGTAGACCAAACAGAGTGTTATCAATTGGTCTTGTGGGACATACAGGGAAGGTATGACCAACCCGGTATAAGTTCTATACCGGTCGACTGCATGATAATTCGAACCGGATTATGCGGAGTTGTCTCGGTTAAAACCGGAATATACGGAGCAGTCATAGTTGAAACTGAAGTTAGCTTTTTAATTGGAGTTAGCTATATTTCTACGTGGATGTCTCAAGGTTAGAGAATACACAAGAGTTGTTGTTGAATGTTGAGAGCATATAGAGCAGGAGAAGGAAAATCTTCTTAGAAGTGAAAGAAAGAGAAGGGTTCAACAGCCGAGAAGAGAAAAAGGCTAACAAGTATGATCTGATCAGACAAAAGGTGTCATAATAGATCATTGCTTTGAATTGTTAGAGCAGATTCAAATCCCTCAATCAGGGTGAACCCTAACAAGTTCTTGTATAAAACCCTTCATCGGGGAACATCTTAGTTGGTGTTGAAAGTCCTTTCACAAAGCGACTCCTAATAGGGTCAAGATCCTAACAGATCTTCTACCAAATCCCTTTACCAGGTGGCACTCTTGCAAGCGCTTTGTAAGCCTTTAACAGGGCATCTTTATTAATGTAGTAGTAAAGTTGTGGGTTCTGTCCCACCGTGGTTTTCTCCTTCTAACCGAGGGTTTCCACGTATATATGTTGTGTTGACCTATGTATTTCTATTTCTGTTTATGAGTGTTGATTATATTCTGTTAATTTTGAAAGAATATATATATATATAAGGTTTAATTGGAATAGAAATTGTATTTACTGATTCAACCCCCCCCCCCCTCTCAGTAACCGGTTAGGATTAACAGTCTTTCCCTTCCACTGCAGAGTCTTGATGATTGTTTGGAGAGTTTGATAGACTTGTCAAGCCCAAACTCACCAAGTACCCAAGTCTTGAGTTCTGCAGCCTTATATCAATTAAACCACATTACTGATTTTAAAATGTATATCACTTACCATTATTAGGATTCTTGGTTAACCTTCTTTTCCTCATCTTGGTTTCTGCCCACCTCATTAAGGAAAAGTAAAACACAACTTATGTGAGTTTTTAAGCAATCCTTATATTATTCTTTCTCATTGTAATGGTGTATCACAAAGTGTGATCCAAAATATTGATATAAAAATACACAGTTTTTCCAGAAACTTGTTATATAAAAGTAATGTATTTTTCAATTCATCATAGTTCTATAATGCACCAGATTGCATTAGCAATTTTAAACCTGGATCAAGAACTTGTGGGATTTATCTGTCTTTCATCATGCCTTTCATCACTCAGGCTTCCAAGATCAATCTTTATAATTCAATAGATTAACTCTATTGCATTTGATTCATTTTTAAATATTATGTAAAGTCACTTCTGTAGCTAATCATTGTGTGGTATTTTGGTACTACACAGGAAAAATTGAGCAAGGTACATGTGAAGAATGCAAGGAAGCTTATGCCTCTTGGATACATGAGGTATGATTATCAATGTCTTTAAGTCTTACAGTACCTCCATATTCAATTCAATTAATTTTATTATCATGAAAAACCACTGTAATTCTGTACTTAGCATGCTCTGATTTATTGTAGGCTCATTCTCTCCTGAAACAAGTTAAAGACCAGAGTGTCAAAACAATGGATTGTGAACTTCCTGTTACATCCATACCAAATAGTCCACTCTCCCCAAGAGTTGCGCTTAGTGCAGATGGTATAGAATCCAATTATTTATCACGCTTGCAATAAAAATAAAAGTGGTACAAGTTTATTGTTATTGTTACTGATCACTATTGTTTTTAAAGAAGGAAATGGACTGTCAGCGATTCCAGAGCAAGGACAAAGTGATGATACGATTTCAAAAGCTTGTAATATAGCAGAAGATGCTATGACTAGACATCATTTCAGAAATCCTGAAACAGAGTCATCAGAAGAGTTCAATTTTAAACTGAGTAATGCACAAAGGACTATGGAAACTTTGCTGGCCAAAACTTTTAGCTACAGATCATCACCACTGCTATCAAATGCTTATGCTACTCTGACATTGCACTGGAAACCCGGAGGACAGTTTAGTTTAATTTTGGCCCTGATTTTAATAGCTATATTTGTTGTTACACAGGTATTTAACACAAAACTTGTCTTCCATCCTATCAATCCCTATTTTCTGGTTCATTTCCTTTCAATGCATTTAAAGTGATTTTGTTTTGAAAATGAGCATATGAGACATTTTGATATCTTAGTATCACTGTTTTCATTAATGTGTATTTGTTTCAATCTTGAAAGTGGAACTCTCTCTCTCTCTCTCTCCTTTTATCCTTAAAATCTGAGTATTTTGGTTTCTCTTTTTAAAACAACTCAAAGTGGAACAATCTGTGAGATAAACATCTCTTCAAATTACAACGAGAAGCTCCCTGAAAATTAATACTAACCCTATTCACTAAGCTATAAACAAGATTTACAATTATTGATACTTTGCACAATTTCTCTGAGGAATTTTGACAGTGAGATAAAGAAAAATAAATTCCCACCCTATCGTATTACCTTGGATATGAGCATAAACTTGTAAAAGTTATTCCTCACAAACAAGATTTTTTAGATTTTACAACTTAAATCAAGACAATTTAATCGAACACCACAACATTTTCCTACTAGCTAAAAATAGAAACCAATTAGTTGATGCTATAATAACCCCTCTAGTGTGTTGGCTTAAATCCACATAATTTTTTTGCAGTTGGTCAAATTATCTCTTTCTGATAACCAAGTTCCTGTGGTGGGCAAGACGAGAGCATACAGAGATTAGAATGAGGACAAAGAATTACTTGAAAAGTATTGGCGAGTAGCTACCCAATTTACAATTAAACCAAATCATAGAATTGATCAAGCCAAGGGGTTGAATGCAAGTGGAATTATATCAACGCCAAGAGTGCATACTCGTTCACTCGATTTCAATACATGTCATGTAAGGTGGAAAATGTATCGAAAATGAAAGAAGGATCCAGTGGATAAACTAAGCAGGATGTTTATAGTAAAGAGCAGAGATTCGGAAGTGAGCCATCCAAGATCTTTGAAAATCCAAACATTGGTGGTAAATTGTTCAATTTAAAATAATAGATTTCTTTGATGGAATAATTGAACTTAAAATGATTGTGGTTTGTACAATTAATTCAAGAACAGCCAGCAACAATAGAATGAAATTGTCTCTCTTTTAATGAACAGAGTTAAAATAAGGTGCCCTCTAACTGAAAAACATAAAGTAATAATATACCATGGAAGGTTAGCCCGTACGACTGGGAAGGAAACGCAAGTTGCTCAAAGCAACTTCGTACGGCAAAGAAAAGGGAAAATAAATAAGAGCAAGGAAGGATTGGCAGCAGGGAGGAGAAGGTTCTTAAAAAAAAAAAAAAAGACAACAAATCAAAACAGTTCAAAATGAATAACATAACCGAAGGGTAGGACATAACAAGGTAGTGAGGAAAACATAAGCGCCTGGCAGAAAAGAGTATGGGATTAGAAGAAAATCACAAAATAGTGTGTTCCATAGACTTTTGTGTGGGTTTGAGAGTGCTAATTTGGTCTTGGCGGCGGGGCGCGGTGGAGCGCGCCTGGGGCTCTGCCCCACGACCTCGCGGGGGCGCTACCCCTTGACCCCACTGGGGGCGTTGCCCCCTAGACCCCCAGTCGGTTCAGTTATCAGCCTTTGGAGAGTGTGACCAGTTGATGAGACCCGAAGCTGCTATAGGCATGGAGTGTGTATATGCCGGAGGTGAAGAGAGCACTAGAGCAAGTCTTTCAAGAGGGGTACTACGCTTTGAGGCACTCGGAGTAGGTGTTGGCTGGACGTGAGGCTATCTTGGTGGATGCACAGAGAGCTCGGGAGGCGCTGACCACCCAGTTGGAGGCAGTAGAGCGACACTTGGCTCAACGTACCCATTGGAAGTGAAGAAGGTAGCACGGGGGGCTATCGAGGTTAGATTGGCTCGGAAGACAGTATTGTTTGAACAAGAGTTAGCAGAGGCTACAGTTGAAAAGTATGTTTTGGAGACAAGTTTGGTGCAAGCACGAGAGGAATGTGATGTGACGGAAAAGACCTACTGGAAGCAGCATTGATGGGGAGGGCAGCACTTCATCTTTTCAGGGACACCCCTCTGCCCCTTCTCAGTGATTTTCTTCTTCTATGTGGTGTATTTCATCTCCCTTTTGTTGTAAGTCGTCGGAGACGACTTGTTTTTTTTTAATATGTACGACGCTCTTTTTTTCATCATTTTTTTTTTCATTTTTTTTCATTTTCTTTTTTTTTTTCATTTTTTTTTAATTTAATTTATTTTTTTTATTTTCCACCGTACGTCATGCATAGCTGTACGGGCATTTTTCAATTTCATGTCTGGAGACTGCTCTGGGTCCGTGGGTCGCCTGCCTGACCGCTCGAGTCCTTTTCCATCCTCTCGGCTGCTCTATCGCTCCTCTCGGGCCCATCCTCTCCGGGGAAGGTTTCAATTTGGTCACGTTGCTGGCGTCATGTATCCATTCGTCGAAAGTCCACAAAGTGTACAGTCGTTCCCTCTCCTTGTCGCTGAGTCTATTTTCAATGGCGATCCAAAAGCTTGGCACCATAAATTCTACAAGGACCACGGTCTCCTTCCCGTACATAATAAGGAGAATCAAGAGTTTGAAGGCTATAGTCTTCCACACAGGATTCCAGTCGTCTCCCGTGGCGATGGTTTTCGGATTTCTCTCATCCCCGAGGTTTATTTTTTTCAACTTTTCTTCTTTGTACCAGATGGGTTCCTCCTTCCGAAACTCATGTGCAGGGCTCTCTTTCATTCGGACTTCCCCTTCTCGATATGTTGTATATTCCGGACGGAACTCACTCTGGGCTTCCTCAATCTTCAGTATGTTGCAGGACAGCGAAAATAATTCGTTATCGCCCATCTACCAGTGGAATAGACCGTCCATTGAATCTGTATCATCCTCCACTTTCAGTATCCCTTCGGCATTGGGCTCCATGGTTTCTTCCCCTCCGTCTATTCCGTTGTCTGAGTCTGAATCTGAGGAGGATGCCATTTCTTCCCCGACCATCTACATGGTGAGGTCCACCACAAACTTCCTTCCCCCCTTTTCAAATGTCAGGGTGTTTCTTTTCCAATTGTGATTGGCTCTGGCAGTCACCAGCCACCCCCTTCCTAGGATGGCGTCATACCCCTTCTACTTGAGGGGGATTACCACAAAGTCGAGGATGAATGGTTGGGTCCCGATAGTTACCTGTTGTGCCATCAGCGTGCCAAGGGGCTTGATGCCATGCTGATCGGCCCCTAATAGATTGAATGTCGGCAGCCACAACGTTGGTTTCCCCAAGCTCTTTCCAGGTTTCTTCCGGTAGGACATTCACCCCGGATCCACCGTCTACGATCGTGTTTGTGAGGATGGTACCCAAGATACCCATCTCCACCACTGCGGGGTTCTGTCCATTATTTATTGATAACATCATGGGGTCGGCTGTAGAGCCGCTGGGAACCTCCGTCCGTTCAACCGTGCTTGCTGGAATGTTTTGGCCTAGGAATAGGGTCGTTTTCAAATGCGGCATAGTTTCCAATAGGTCCTTGACTTTTACAAGTATCTCCAGTTGCATCATCTGCCTTAAAATATTTTGTTCGGCCATTGCTCAAGTAGAAATGTCAGCGTCTATGGAGTCCCTTCGGTCCTCCATACCCTTCGCAATCTCAGCCTTCGTCTCGAGCATCCTTTGTTTCTCCGTCGGAGGGTGAGGATATGTGGCCTTCTTCGTTTGCCCACGTGTGATTGTCAGGACCCTCTCAGTGCCTCGTTCCATGTCCAAGATGTTGTAGCCGAGCTTCGGACAGTTAGCATCCTCGTGGTCCCCCGGTCTGCACCACCGACACAGTTTTAGTGGAGCGGTAGCCTCGTTGTGACAGTCATGGGCTTAATGTCCCCATTGGTTACAGCTTCTGCACTGTATCATGGGCCTCCCCTTTGCGTCATACTGGACCTGCGGCTTGTTCTCATTATTGCCTCGGCCTCCCCGTCGATTGTTTCTGTACCCGCCGGATGATGCAGCATTTTGTTGACCGTCGGTCCCGAACGTGGAGGGTTGCTCCTGGGTGAAGAGCACTTGTTGATTTCTCGCCCTCAAGTTGTAGGGACATTCTTTGGTGTAATGTCCCGCAATTTGGCAGATGTCGCAAAAGGCTTTCTTGGGACAAGAACCTTTCGTGTGGCCTGCGTCTTTGCAGTCTGTGCACCACACGGTGTCTTCCTCTACTTTGCTCGAGCCTCCCTTGGTGGCCTTCAGTTCTTTCATCATCCTCGCCAGATCTTTTTGTAGGGCCAACACTTTCTTACTCAATTCACCCTCGCCGCTTTCTGCCTCCAATTCATCATCCGAAGACTTAGTCTTCGTGGAGGTCTTATATTCGCTCTCCAGATCCATTGCACGGTTGTACGCGTTGCTATACAACATGGGCGGGACAATTTTCATTTTCTTCCGAAGGGAAGCTTTTAGTCCCTCCACGAACCACCTTTTCTTGAGTTCGTCTGCCGGGGCCTCCATCTTCCCTATGAGTTCCTTCAGTCGCCGTCCGTAGGCACAGACAGACTCACTCTTTGTCTACTTTGTATTGTAAATCTCCGCCAGAATCTCATTGTCGTCCCTTAACAACTGAAATTCCGTCTGGAAGGCTTTTTTCACATCATTCCACGTTGTCAGGCCTGATTTGTCTACATCCGAGTACCAGTCGATGGCTCCTTCCCTCAATGTCGTGAGGAATTGTCGGATCCATTCATCCTGTTCCATGACTCCATTGGTAGCCCACATAGTCTCACAGGTCCGGCAATGCCGAATAGGATCCTCCTTCGCTTGGCCTGTGAACTTCGGCAGTTTCTGCTTACTCGCAGCCATGGTAGGTTGTTGCCTCCGCGGGGGATTTGGTACTCCGACACTACCTCCTCCTTGAGTATTGTGTGTAGTGTTCACCGGTGGCACTTGCCCTTGCGGTAGTTGTGTGACTAGCGGGACCGTACTATGTGGAGTCCTTGGTTCCAACAGAGGGTTCGCCTGTGCGTTCGCAGCGCCTTCGGCCGTACTGTCACTGGCACCTCCGGTAGTACTGTCACCTTCAACCATACGGTTCCCTTCGTGGTCTTGGTCCTCCGCACGTGGTGTATGGGTCAAATCTTCAAACCGGTCTCGCTCTTCCTGAAGTAAGACCTATCTCAATTGTGTTTCCTCGAGTAGTTCTTCCCTACTCCGCACTCTCCGATGCTCCGGCGAAGTGAACTGTTCTCCATCGGCCTCTGCACCTTCTGTACCACTTCCGAGGTTCCCTTCAGGCAACCCTTCGGCAAGCTGGTCCTTGGCAAGTTGCCTCAGCCTATACCGACGTTCACGTTGCTGCGCGGAGATCAAAGCCTTCTGTGCGGCCTCGCCTTCGTCATCTCATGTCTTTTTATTTCTATCTTTATTTAAAATATTGGGCATAAATCCTTTCCTCACTTCTCTTCCCAAGTACGTCTAGGCAGCGGCGCCAGATGTTTACCCACTAGGGTGAACTTAGTATTGCATAGACATAGTAGAGGAAATATAATAAACACAGAATATATCATAGAATAATAACTACTTTCATTAATCATTCCAAATTGGCAAGTACATTCACATAAATCCATCATAATAATATCTCTTGTGTCCATCCTCTGAGAGGGTATATAAAGTACCCGAAGGGCCACGACCAAAACGTCGTGACGGAACTGTCTAATCTCTCGGTCACTAACGACCAAGGCTAACATAATACTTTATTAATATAATAACCCGTACATACAATTATCCCAACAACAGCATAATCTGAGGCTAACTATGAACTGAAACTGAAGGACAAATTGTTGGAACAAAAAGGAGGTATTATAGCTGTTGTTCTGCACCCTCCCAAATGAAATTGTTTAACTTAGATCTGTTTAAGGTGCCTCAGAAAACTTCTAAATTAATGTTGTTCCAGAACCAACACCAAAAATGACTGTTGTAAAGGACGGTATGGAAGAGTAAGGGGCTTCAATTGGGTCAGTCTGGTTCAGCAATGTAAGAGGTCTCACAGAGGTTTCTGAATGATGCAAGGGTTTCTTGCAATTTTCTGCTGAAAGTTTACATTCAGTTTGGATTTTTGGATATCCATAACTTAATTTACCATACAATTTTATTGAGATCATAAAAATTACATAACAGTGATCTGACAGAGATAAATCAACAATATGCTGTATAAACTTCAAACTTCATTAGTAAACAATGCTCAGAAATTGCACAGTTTGTAAGTTTATTTCTGACCTCAGTTCAAGATGATAACCTTCAGAGTTTGCTGTTCATTTAGCCACAACAGTAAGATTACACTTTGCTTCAAGTATTGCAGGTTTAAAGGCTTTATCTGTGCTCAATCAGCAATCAGTATGCATCATAAACAGTCCTTAAATCTGTCCAATGATCTCTTTATTATCTATCAGCAGGTTAACATGTCCGATTTACTAGCTGCAACTGCCTGAGATTAGGACAGCTGTGTTTAGAGATAACTTTTATACCTTGGATACAAATTCTTTCAAGCTATAGGATTCACACCTGGCTCCTTTTTCAATACCCATGGCCAACTATTTCACTTGGCTAAATATGACTTGCACTCAGCAATATATACTCGCCCAGTATAGTGAATAGGAATCACCCGGTTTGATGAATAGGAATCGCCCAGTATATAGTTAGCAGTATTCAGTTCAACCTGTTCACCTTTTTTAACCCACAACTCTTCCTGTCTGAATATATCACCTATCATTCTTCCCAAATATTTGACTCACTGCTATAGCCAATTTTATCAAAGTCATCCAGCATAATAAAATGCCTATTCCATATGAATTGGGTGGCCTGAAATCTTTAAACTATGTGTCTCATTCTGTCCACCATACGCCAAGGTGAGAGGGCAGTTCAAAATTTTCAACCAATGAGATGACCACTATTTTCTTAATCCTCGTGGCTTGAACACAACTGCCATGTGCCACGATTAAGCCAACCAAAGTATTAATTCAACATATCAATAGTTCCCCTTGTTTACTGTTATTTTGAATTCATATAAATTTGGCATACCAAATATAATATCACACCCAAATATTCAAGCCAAAACTCATAAGATTAGCCATCCAACACAACTATTGCCATGAATCACATCCCGCCTCCAAATTATACAACTTTGCTGACCAATACTCCAATTCACCCTTGTATTACTAAAGTTATTATTGAATTTCTAAACAAATAATACTATTTCTCTGCCATAAATAAGCCCACGATGCTGAGATATTACTCACCTAGGTTTGTATTGTATAGCCTGTCTCAAACATCTGCCGTAATGCTTTAGGTTCCCTGTAAAATAATAATATTCTCCGTGTGTGAAAAGGCTCTAATGCATTCGACCAACTTCATAATGAATTATTCAATAGAGAATTTTTTTTGAAATGATAATTGATTGTGATATTCAATGTTAAACGAAGGAGACGAAGGCTCCTTAAATAGAGAATACAAGACAATTGTTGAAGAAGTAGGATCGCTGCAAATGTATATGAAGTGATAATTGAATATTGATAAATATTGAATATTGATTTGTAATTCTGAATCTGATAATTGTAGTCACCGAACTCCAAAGGGCAGAACATATATTGATTTTGATGTCTTTCCTTGGGCTCGGATCTGCATTATAAAGGATATGAATAAACATATCCATGAGCAGACATGTGGAGACATGTCCGATCCTTAACAACTCCAAATGATTTCCTTAATAATAGTATTTTAGATATATATATTATATTATATCTCACATAATATTAAATATATATATATATATATCTTCAATATAGAATTTATCCGACTAAAGCTACAAAACATCAACACTCCCTCTTAGCTAGGGAGGGTAAACACAGGATATGATATTACCTCAGCGTAATATCAAGAAAGGCATGTTTAAGAATATCCTTGATCAAAAGATATTCACCTTTAGGTATCATCTCATGATATCAAGAGTAATGGCCTCAGAATATCAAGTCGCATGATATTCACCAAGTACTCCGAGTAATTTGGCCTCAGAATATCAAGTATCATGATATTCACCAAATACTCAAAATGTTCATAAGGTATGTGCACACGTGTCCTCAATGATACTTACCGTAGGAAAATTCACGGTCTGTTTAAGGAACTCAATCCACCATGCAAGTTATCATCTATCATGATCTGCTTAGACATCATAAGATGTTCGTCACAATAGAAAGCCATGGTCTATTTAAGCAACTTAATCAACCATGCAAGTTATCATCTATCATGATCTGCTTAGACATCATAGGATGTCCATCATAATAGAAGATTAAGTTATTGTAAGATCGTCACCTTTTAATAACTTCTACAAATACAATTGGTAATCATTTGGAAGTTGTCACTTCCTCATGATGTACATAGGGGGTAGGCCCATTAAAAACATGGAGTCACACACATGGCATCCACCATGCCTCAGTGCAAAGGGTGGAAACAAGGGATTTCACCTCAAACTTCTCTCACAGAGAAGAACTCATTAAGAAGATATCAGTCTGTTGATCTTTTCGTTCAAGATTGCTTATGATAAACTGTCAGACTCCCTCTGAATCTGATATCAATCTTTTGAGCTCCATGTCCAAAGTTGCCTCTGAAGAGTCAGACTCCCTCGGAATCTGATATCTATCTTATTTTTCCTGCAAGAGCATCCCCGGAAAAGATCAAGGCAAATAGCTCTTATAGTATGTGATGGTCCCAACCAGTGCTGAGAGGGGAGGGGTGAATCAGCACCCACTAAAACTTTAGGTAACAAAATTTGATATAATCTAACTAAAACTGTATCACAGAAATAGCTATCACACAATCAAGCAATAAAAATCACCAGATTTATCACGTGGAAATCCAAATTGGGAGAAAACCACGGTGTGAGGAAACCTCACAAACTTTGCACTCTTCTGAAGTGCGCCCTGTAAGAAGCCTTCGCTGTTAAAGGATTACAAACATATTGTTAGATGCGACCCGGTTAAGGGATTTAAGAAATAAGGCCTGTTAGAACTTGCTTGGTTAGAGGACTTAAACCATCTACACAGATGTCACCCGGTTCAAGGATTTAATACAAGGGACCTGTTAATGTCCACCCAAAATACTAGGATTTAGCTACTGTAATTGTCAGAGAGCAATAGAGGGTTTGATCTTTTAGAAACGGCTTTGCTGAGCCTGATAAGATCGTTGTGCTTTTCAATTGAGAATCATCACTAGCCACTGCAGGTATGCTCTTCTTTCGGCTGTTTTTGCTTCTTTGCACACTCTTCTTCTCTTCACCTTTTCGTAGCTTCTTTTAGCTTACAGGTTCACTCTTTTCTTTGGCAGAATGAAGGCAAGCAATATTCTTCATAGGCTGGAGAATATATAGTCTTTCTTACCTTTCCGCTTTTTACATGCACAACATGTTCAAAGATCACCTTCAAATCCATCACCCAGTGGAGTCTCAGTTCACTGAGGAAACATCTGATGCATGCCATGATTTTTCTGCTTTATGAAAGAAATGACAGACGCGTGACAAAAGCTTTCCTTCACTAGAGTCTTCTACATGTTTTAATGCCACAAACTCTGGCATTAAAACCCTCAATTGCGCCTTGCACCGATTGTCTTGATAACACAAAGTCTTCTAGATTTTGTGCAACAAATCCCGGTCAAAGAGTCACACAACCGTTTGTCGACTATGACTTTCCCCGGTTCATCAATCTTGATGAAATCTTCACTGATCGGTTTATAGCCCTAGGTTGTGCACAGGTAAGAACCTTAACCTGCGACCATGCCTTCCTTTGTCTATACCGGTTCAATCCTTGGTTCCTTGGTTCCTATTACCGATTGCACCTTCCTCGGCGACTGGTTGCTCTGATGATCAGTTAGAGCTTTATTAGTAACAGAGACAATGCCTCCTCTTTCTCACTATGTGTTACCGGTCTCCAAACCAGTCTCTCCTTGCGCTTATTATTGTCAGCCTTACCTAACCTGTCCTTGGTTCCTGATTGAACACTATGGACCTCCCTAGTCATAACTGACAACACCTCTTTGCCAATCAATGACAATACCAGTTTTCCATGTACTGGTTACATTCTTACCGGTTAATGCCAACAATCTCCCCCTTTGGCATCGATGGCAAAACATTACCGGTTAGACCACATTCTAGTCCAAATCTTCACCGGTCATAATCTCCCCCTTTGACAACAATGCCAAAGGCTAGTCAGATGACTACCTTTATGAAGCCTATTCCCCCTTCGAGCAATCGTCCTTTATCACCAATCCTGTAAAAATGAGGCTGAATCCTCTATTGTCGCACAATGGATTGATGAACACCTCTGTCTTGTTACTGAAGATTAGGAAGGGGCATTACCCCTAATTTACCTCTGAGATGCTCAAAGGTACTTTTAGGTAAAGGCTTTGTGAATATGTCAGCAACTTGTTCTTTTGTAGGAACATATTCCAGTTTTACTTCTTTATTCTGCACTTGCTCTCTCAGATAGTGGTACTTTATAGCAATGTGCTTTGTTTTGGAGTGCATGACAGGATTTTTAGATATGTTTATTGCACTTGTACTATCACAATAAATTGCAATCGGTTTAGGTACCTGTTCTTGGATTCCTTCCAATATCTGTTTGATCCAGATCACCTATGTGCAATTGATTGCAGCAGCAACATACTCAGCTTTTGTTGTGGACTGTGAAATGCAGTTTTGCTTCTTACCCGTCCATGACACAATCTTTTTTCCAAGAAAGAATGCACCTCCACTTGTGCTCTTTCTGTCATCAATATTACCAGCCCAATCTACATCAGTGAATACCTTTATCTCAAAGCCTCCTTTGTGGGGAAATCATAGGCCATACTCCTCAGTACCCTTTAGGTATCTAAAAATTCTCTTCACTACTATTAAATTAGTCTCTTTTGGATTAACAAAGAATCGGGCTAGAATACCTACTACATGTGCAATATCAGGTCTACTATGCACAACATACTATGACTTGCCAATCATTGACCGATACAATGTCTCATTTACATCTTTCGCATCATCCTCTTTTGATAACTTTAGATTAGTTATCATTGGCGTGCCAACCGGTCTGGATTCTTCTAGCCCAAAGGATTTAAGAATTTCTTTAAGATACTTGGATTGAGAAATAAAAATACCTTCTTTGAGCTGATGGACTTGCAATCCAATGAAGAACTTTATAGCTCCTATCATGGACATTTCAAATTCTTTCATCTCCTCAGGGAAGTCTTTACTCATTTTGTCATCTCCTCCAAAGATGATGTCATCCACAAAAATTTCATCAATCAGATTTCCTTTACCAGTCTTGAGATACATATTGTTTGTTATCTCCTGTTCTTGCGAATCCTATGGTCAGGAGGTATGAGTGTAACCTTTCATACCAAGCCCTTGGGGCTTGTTTCAGCCCATAGAGTGTTTTTTTTAGTTTACAGACCATGCCACTTTTCTCTGTAGATGAGAAGCCTTCTGGCTATTCTATGTAAACTTCCTCCTCCAATATACCATTCAGGAATGCAGACTTTAAATCCATCTGGTTTACTTTGAACCTTTTATGAGCAGCATAAGCAAGTAGGATTCTCACTCCTAGTCTGGCCACAAGTGCAAAAGTTTCACCATAATCTAGTCCTACCTCCTGTGCATATTCTTTGCAGACTAATCTTGCTTTGTTCCTTACCACCTTTCCTTCTTCATTCAATTTGTTTCTATAGACCCACTTGGTCCCAATGACATTCTTGTCTTGTGGTCTAGGAACAAGAATCCATGTTTCATTCTTCTCAATTTTCTCAATCTCTTCTTCCATTGCCTTGACCCAGTTTTCATCCCTCTAGAGCCTCTCTGGTGGTTTTGGGCTCTATACTTGAAAGTAAGCAGATACTTTCCCTTGCCTTTCTCCTAGTCATAATATTTGCGTGTTTGTCACCAATAATGTTATCAGTGGAATGATATGTGACATATCTTGGTAGAACGGGTCGGTGTTCCCGGTCTATATCTTCTGGTTGAGCAATATCTCCAACAAGGTTATAAACAATTTCCTATTCATCATCTTGAGTTGGTCTTATGTTCTGATCCCTTCCTTGCTCAGGTACATTATCTTGCTCCAAGGGTCTGTTTACCTGTTCTTCTTCTTCATCAACAACAATCATTTTATTAAAGTCCAAATGATTTTTAGCATCATGTTCTAGGTGACTGTCTAATTTATCATTACTGATCTTTTCCTTTGCTTCTGAATATTCATCTATCTTTACATTGATACTTTTCACTATTTTTCTTCTCCTCTTATTCAAACACTGATAGGCTTAAATTTTTGGAGAATAACCCAGAAATATGCCTTCATCACTTTTTGGCTCAAATTTACCGGAGTAAACATCTCTTTTGATGTAACAGTTGCTGCCAAAAATTATGAAATAGCCTGCACTTGGAGTGTGACCAAACCACAACTCGTAGGGAGTCTTACTGGTTCTTTTCTTAACTTGAACTTGGTTCAATGTATATACTAAAGTGCTGACAGCCTCTCTCCAAAAGTGATGGGGAAGATCCTTCTGAATCATTAGAGTTCTAGCACAATCAATCAGAGTCATATTTCTTCTTTTAGCAACGCCATTTTGCTGCAAGGTTCTTGGTGCAAATAACTGCCTTTTTATCCCCTATTCCTCACAATAGTGAGTGAACTCTTGAGAGGTGTACTCACCTCCTCTGTCTGATCTCAAACACTTCAAGCTTTTACTAGTCTCCTCCACTCGAGCCTTATAGATTTTGAAAATGCAAAAGGCCTCTGATTTTTCTCTTAGAAAGAGTGTCCACATCATTCTTGAAAAATCATCTACAAAGAGCATAAAGTACCTGTCTCCATAGTAGCTCTTCGTCTTCATAGGTCCACACAAGTCTGTGTGTACGAGATCCATAACGTTTCCAGCAAAAAAGGATTTACTACTGAAGCTTGTTTCTGTCAGTTTTCCTAACTGGCGATCTTTACAAATATCTCTATTAGGCTTTGTAATCTCAGGAAGCCCCCTAACTGACTTCTTGTTACTTATTTTAACAATACTGTCAAAGTTTATGTGGCAGAGCCTCTTATGCCACATCCAATTGTTGTCCTCTTTAGTTATGAGACAGATTTTATTTGTCTCGCCTTTTGTCGTTGCTATGAGGCAAGCTCCTTTTGTTGAGTCTAGATAGAACAAGTTCTCTTTACTCTGTCTACCGGTAGAAACATGAGCTCCTGATTGGTTCCTGACAACACAAGAACCTTGCCCAAACTCCAATAGATATCCTTTGTTATTTAATTGAGATACACTCATTAGATTGTACTTGAGTCCTTCCACCCAGTACACATCCTCGCATACAGCTTCATTGCCAAGTGCAACTGAGCCTTTGCCTTTGATAGCACAGGGAGCATTATTACCAAAGGTCACTAATCCACCATCATTGAGCTTTAGGCTAATGAACTTGTTCTTATCACCAGTCATGTGGTGAGTGCATCCACTGTCAATGATCCAGTCATCATATTGATGAGATCTTGAGATAAGTGTCATTTCACTTATCACTTTGCTTTCTTTTTTTATTGCAACAAAGGCAATTTCTTCATCTTCAGAATCTTCAGATTCGTTGTCTGTGACTCCTTCAGCAAGGTAGCACTCCTTTGCTTTATTCTTGAATCGGTTGGTCTTTTCTTTATTTTCATTATCTGAATACCTCGCAGTAATGTGTCCTATCTTATTGCAAGAAAAGCACTTTAGTGGAAGTTTCCCTTTGTACTTCCCTTTTCCACTTGGAAATCTCCTTGCGATGAGTGCTTCAAACTCATCCTGCTCCATCTCTTCAGAGAGTAGATTTTTAATTAAATTTCCACTTACCCGTAGAGCTATTACCAATTTCTCTTCCTTTCTTGGTGGAAGAAGTATTAACAGAGGACTTAAAAGTGGCCTCTAGCATGGGTAAGTTGTTATCAAAATTACTCAATTCAAAAGTAGTCAACTTACCGATTAGGGAGTCAAGAGTGACTTGTGACGTGCTCACTGATCTGAGCTCTTGTATGGCTGAGATTTTGATAGCGTATTGTGGTCTCAGCGTCCTCAATGTTTTACTTATTACATCTTCCTCACTCAATGTTCCTTCAGCGCTTTTGATAGAGTTCATTACTTCGTTGATTCTATTGTTGTAGTGCTCAATATCCTCTCCTTCATTCATGCTCATATCATCATATTTGCCTATGACGTTCTCTACCTTAGCTCTTTGAACATGTAGGTCACCACCATACACAGTTTGTAGCTTGGCCCACATCTTGCAAGCAGTTGTCAAATTTTCAATCTCTACATATACATGATCAAGTAGCGTACTTGCTATCATATCCATTGCAGGTGTGTGTTCTGTGTTGATCTTTTGTTGATCAGGTGTCAAGGTACCGGTGGGTTCAGTGTAATCATTGATTACATGAGTCTAGTATTGATCTCCGGTAGTCTTTATGTACAGCTTCATTCTGCTGCACCATAAGGTGAAGTTTTCCTTAGAAAACTTTGGTCCTTCCTCATCATTAGAGCTTTTCCCTGTTGCGGTTAAACAGCTTACAAAAGGGACTCGGCTCTGATACCAATTGATGGTCCCAACCGGTGCTGAGAGGGGAGGGGTGAATCAGCACCCACTAAAACTTTAAGTAACAAAATTTGATATAATCTAACTAAAACTGTAAGCAGAATGAATTCTATCAAAGAAATAGCTATCACACAATCAAGCAATAAATAACACCAAATTTATCACATGGAAACCCAAATCGGGAGAAAACCGCAGTGTGAGGAAATCTCACAAATTTTGCACTTTTTTTAAGTGTGCCCTGTAAGGAGCCTTCCCTGTTAAGGGATTTAAGAAATAAGGCCTGTTAGAACCTGCCTGGTTAGAGGACTTAGAACATCTACACAAATGTCACCCGATTAAGGGATTTAATACAAGGGACCTGTTAATGTCCACCCAAAATATTGGGATTTAGCTACTGCAATTGTCAGAGAACAATAAAGGGTTTGATCTTTTAGAAATGGCTTTGTTGAGCCTGATAAGATCGTTGTGCTTTTCAATTGAGAGTCTTCACCAGTCATTGCAGGTATGCTCCTCTTTCGGCTCTCTGTGCTTCTTTGCACACTCTTCTTCTCTTCAACTTTTCGTAGCTTCTTTCAGCTTATAGGGTCACTCTTTTCTTTGGCAGAATGAAGGCAAGCAATATTCTTCACAGGCTGAAGAATATATAGTCTTTCTTACCTTTCCACTTTTTACATGCACGACCTGTTCAAAGATCACCTTCGGATCCATCACCCAGTGGAGTCTCAGTTCACTGAGGAACATCCGATGCATGCCATGCTTTTTCCGCTTTATGAAGGAAATGACAGATGTGTGACAAAAGCTTTCCTTCACTAGAGTTTTCTACATGTTTTAATGCCACAAACTCCGGCATTAAAACCCTCAATTGTACCTTGCACCAATCGTCTTGATAACACAATGTCTTCCGAATTTTGTGCAACAAATTCCGGTCAAAGAGTTACACAACCGTTTGTCGACTATGACTTTCCCCGATTCATCAGTCTTGATGAAATCTTCACTGTAGGTTTATATCCCTAGGTTGTGCAGAGGTAAGAACCTTCACCTATCACCATACCTTCCTTTGTCTGTACCGGTTGCATCCTTGGTTCCTGTTACCTGTTACCGGTTGCTCTAATGATCGATTAGAGCTTTATTAGTAATAGAGACAGTGCCTCCTCTTTCTCACTATGTTACCGGTCTCCAAACCAGTCTCTCCTTGCGCTTATTATTGTCAGTCGTACCTGACCTGTCTTTGGTTCCTGACTGAACACTGTGGACCTCCCTAGTCATAACTGACAACACCTCTTTGCCAATCAATGACAATACCAATTTGCCATGTACCGGTTACATTCTTACCGGTTAATGCCAACAGTATGTATAGAAATACAAATAAGAGAGACTACAGTGAGTAGATAAATGCAATACTCATAGATAATGAATACTTATTTGCGCATCCTTTAATAGTTGCTTCAATGAAGGTCCATATACATTAAAATAAAAAATGCCTTCTTAGATTGTTATATTCAACTCTTGGACATCCTTCAATGGCCCTGGAGGGTCCACATATAGTTTGAGATAAGGATTGAAGTTAGAACAACTTAATAACTTTCTCCTTGTAATAAAACCAAATAGATTTTCCTTCATAAACCCGTGTTCATTAGCATGAACATTTCTTCCCTTGTACCAAGAATTTTCTCTACCCCCGTCTCTCATGCATTCGGAACCCACTATTTGGCCTCTTCTCCCAAAATTTGTTGCCATTCGCATCTTTTATAGAATCACAGTGGCATACACCTCAGTGCAAAAAATAGTAGTTGTCAACCCTTGTTAAGCTGCCGGATGGGAGAGTCATTCACGACAAAAAGAAATTTACAGAATCAATCTTAAACTATTTGGACCAGTCAACAAACACATTAAAGACATGGTGCACACTATTCGATAGAGGAATAACGTCAGAGATAAACGATTAAATGTAGGACTGAAAAAATTATTGTCAACTCAGCATTTCATCACCCAATCACAATTGGAGGTATAGAGAGAGACATATCGACGACAAATATAAAGTAGAGATTCCTGACTACTAATTGCTATCCATCTCCACAAGGTCAAAGTCCTGCATCATATTATGTCGCACACCATTATACTGATTTGGATTAAGGAGGATCTCTTTAATAGTGCTCGACGTGCTCCTCTAAGGTATCATGTGATGTAATGTCCCTTCTTATTCTCCTTATGTATGTTCCGAAATGTTGAATTCTCCCTGAATGTCTTTTATCTTTTACTTGTTGTGTTTCCTATTTTCCCTTTGTTCCTGATTGCAGTCCTGGTATGCTTATTATCTTACTGATAATATTAGTGGTACTGACTGTGACAATATTAGTGGTATTGACTGTGATATTTATATCTGATATAAATCTGCTGGCAATATTTATTTTAGTGAAAAATGTCTTTAATCGGATTGGTATTGCCTGCTGTATATAAGGTTTGTTTACTAAATGCTATTGGCTGTTATAAAATGCTGAATCTCCCCTTTGACTGCTGACTGGACATGAAATGCTGAATGTTCCCTTTGACTGCTGACTGCTGACTGTGCTTAAAAATCTGAGTGTGCTGCAGACAAAATATATATTTTATTGGCTTCTGACTATATCCAAGTCTGTTGTATTGTTCGATATTTTCCTGACTGAAGGCTATTTCTTTTTTTAAGGGATTGAGTATTTTATTCCTTGCTGACTGTGTTCTTATTGCTGACTCTACTATCTTTGATTGGTTCCCAGTCTTTTTCTCCTTCTTGTAATTCTTTCTATCCTTTTTCACCCATTGTTTGACTTAAATATCCATGGGTGGGGATAAGGAGAGTACAAAGTCGCAACACTTGAGTCTAGTCGTCACTTATATTTTTATTTTTACTTTATATTTTATATTAATATTTAATGTTATAATTATTTAATGTATTTTATTTAATATTATAATATAATATTAAATATACACATAGTATTAGATATTTAATATATGATAATATTAAATATTACATAATATAATATTATGTAATATAATATTTCGTAATATAATATTGAACATGATATAATATATGATAATATCAAATATTGTAATATATACATAATATTTATATTTATGTTAAATATGTACATGATATTATTTATATTGAATCTATTTTTTATAATTTGATTATTATTCATCTTTCATGGCAAGGTTTTTAGAATCAGTGATATTTTTTATTTTTCACTTTTGCAATTTTGTCTCTTAGAGACTTCACAAAAATGGGTGTAAAAAAGATGAGGATATTGCCAACAGGGCTTCGAATGGGGGAACATGTGACCCGATCTGAAATATTTAGAATCATCAAAGTGATCCCCTTATCAAATGTTAAACACTCACAATGATATTTATGTAATCGGATGCCATTATAAGTTCAGCTTGTCACTCGCCAATCAGATTATATATGTCTGCAATACCAACAATGAGAGTGTTTGGGTGATCTATTTGTCCCATTGGTGGTCATTGTTATGAAGTGGCTTAGAGATTTGGTCATTGTGGCAATATATACTCTAGTTGTATTTATCTGAGGTATTGCATTTTGAGGATTGTTGGTTTGACAGATATGATAAGAACTCTTCAAACGTCAATTCTCTTGTGTCCAATCTGCCATATCAAGCCTTCACCAATCGTTCCATATTAAAACAACACATCCAACTATCGCTACACAAATTTCTAATATAGTTGTTGCTGCTCTTTATAAAATGTATTTGAACACTTTCTTACACTTCCAACCTAGCTCTGATACCATGTTGAAAAAGTAGGATTGCTGCAAATGTATATGAAGTGATAATTCAATATTGATAAATACTGAATATTGATTTGTAATTCTGAATCTGATAACTGTAGTCACCGAACTCCCGAGGGAAGAACATATATTGATTTCGATGTCTTTCCTTGGGATTGGATCTGCATTATAAAGGATATGAATAGACATATCCATGAGTAGACATGTCTCCACAAGGTGGAGACATGCCCATTCATGGGTATGTCTCATGAAAAGGTGCCTCTTCATGCCCGATCTCTAATCGGGTTTCAAACCTTAACAACTACAAATGATTTCCTTAATAATAGTATTTTATATATATATATATATATATCTTCAATATAGAATTTATCCGTCTGAAGCTACAAAACATCAACAATCATCTTTCCATAGCGGAAACGATCGATAATAGAAACATGAAAGACAAAAAGGAACTTCCTAAAAAACTAACTAAATACAAAAGTGTAATGTCCCCGTTTTTAGACTCTTGGGATTAGCTTGGTTTGGCGACCCTCACAAGCTAATCAGGTGATCAGAGGGGGTCAGATGGTGGAGCCAGTGTTGGGATTCCATTTTGGAGGTTCAAATTATCAGGTTTGCTCCTCGTTCGGATCATTTTGGTCAACTTACTATTTTTATTAAGTGGTATTTTGGGTCTGGCCAGGATTAGCAGGGTGTTTGCTCGGAGTTTCAGATATCTTAGGATCGAGTTTCAAATAATCTCCAGTTTGTGAGACTTACTATTTTTAGTAAGTCTATTTTTAGCAGTTGGCTATTTTTGGCAATTGGTTATTTCCGGCAGGGTAGTTTGCGTTTGAGGCTCTGATGTCGGAAATAAGTTTGTTTCAGTTGGCGGGATTCAAAGGCCTTTGGTTTTTAAAGTTATCATTATTAAATTAAATTATTTTAATTTAATAACTTTAATACTTTAATGTTATAAAGTGAAGAGGTCATTTAAAAGCCTTTTTAATGAAAAAAGTGAAATTGTGTTTTTTCCAAAAAAGCTATATTTTCTACCCGAAAAAGCACTTTCACTATTCATTGTTGATTTGATAAAATTTATGAAGTTCTTGGCTGTGAGAAATGGCTAGGGTTTCGAGGACTGATTCCTCTTTCCGCAATTTGTATCATCACTAATTGATGATGAATCTTGCTTCTGGATTTCGGTAATTTAATTATGATTCTGAAGATTTTATTTGGCGCTGAGGTATGCCAATGGTGATGGATTGATTATTTTTACAGCTCAAGGGTTTGAGTTTGACTTCTAGAAGAAACGCTATCTTCTTGGAGATGATTACATTTTGAATTGGCTCTCTGAATGCCAATGAATTGTGTTTGCCGAGGGTTTATATAGCTGCTTTCAGAATTTATATTCTGATTATTATTAGTGCCGTATGGAATTCAGCAGTGACCGTACATTTTCTGCCTGCAGCCGTACATTTCCAGGCTGACCGTACACAGCAAGTTTTTGCGTGAGGCTTCCTTTTGAGATCGGCTTCCAGTTTAGACGTCTATATTTTGGTTCTTTCAGTTGGCATTAGATTGGGTTTTGTGGCGTCAATGAAAGACTACAGCAGCGTGGGAAGTCGGATTGGGAAATGACAATTGGAAATTTTGTTCCAAAATTTCATTATACAGCTGCGTATTATTTAAGGTGCTCAGAATTGTTATTGAATGCTTGTAATTTGAATTTAATTAGATAGTTGTTCAATTCTGATTTTCAGTGAGTACTTCGATGGTGAATTAATGACCATTGATATTTTATCAAGAAGTTTAGAGCTGGAAAGTATCATTTAAATTTCATATCTGATGTTCATTAGTTTCTATATATTTCAAAAGAAATTTAAAAGTGCAATTTAAATTGAGTGAAGTGTTAGATTGTACATGAGAGCCAGCTGGGCTCTTTACAGAAAGACATAAAGGGAAGTTTCTGAATACCAACTAAGATGACCATTATATCAATGTTACAATATTTTTCTAATACCCTCCCTAATGGTCATTCTACTAACTATCCTCCAGAAGACTTGACATAGTGTGCAAGTGATTTGGCCACGAATACATATAAGGCTGCCCCCTTCTCTTCAGAACGCTTTGTGACATGAGCCTGTCGCTCAGACCCTCCCTGGTGCTACAAAACTTTTGTATATGACCAAGTTTACCATAATCCTTACAACATGATGTCGGGTAACAAATTTATCCCTCCCTTTATCCAGTGACACCGAGATCAGCTTCAAAAAACTCCAGTCCTCAAAAATGATTTTGCCAAAAATCGTCAAAAGCCACAACACATGATTTTGTAAAAAAACCATCAAAAAATATTGCAAAAGAACAAACCCTAGGTGCGACCCAAAACAAGCTGCATGAAACCACTATTTTATTCAAAAATCATTAAAAAAACTATTGTAAGACAACCCCACAATTTTGTGTAAAATTGTCAAACCCTTTATGCAATGTTGAAATCACACAATTTTGTGAAAAATTTGGCAAAAACCTTCATTTTGTGGAAAAACAATATAATCCCATTAACGCTGAAATATGGAGAAAACCCATCAATTTTTATTCTTTTGAAAAAAAATCATGCAAAACCCTTCCAAGAGTTTTTGTGGAAAAAAATCAGAAAACCCTCCAATAGAGAAAGACCCCATGATTATTCAAAAGATTGTGCAAAACACTAGAAAACACAAAAATCCTCACACTGTGGCCAAAGCCCTTCATTGTGTGGTAAAACAAAAAAATATGTCCCATGGAGGCTGGGGACCATTTTTCTTACCTCCTTATTGGCTGTTATGATTTTTCGTGTTTAGAAGAATGACCAAGCTGCTTCCATCTCACATCCATCGAGTTACTACAGATGTGCTGAATATCATATCATAACGTTTAATTGAATGTAACTGATATCTCAGATAGATCAAAGGTTGGTATTGTATTAGGGCTGTCAATGAGCATGGGTAGGAGTGTAAGAACCCCAAATCGGTCCTTAACTACTACAAATGTTTATCTCAATTTGTTGTTTGAAAGTTTATGATTTTTTTGGATTTTCAAGGGTTTTAGAAATAAAAAGCAAATATGCAATAATCTGAAATTCTAAAACTATTCAATTAATTGCTGCAACTTCTATTTATATTCCAAATGAAATACAAAAGGAAATCAAGACAATCCTTTACTGGAAAATGATTAACAAAGGCAACTACAAAATGCATGAAAAACCTAGGAGAATACACCAACTACTGCAGGAACTTATTTATTTCAACTCTACAATGTTGTGGCTGTAAATTTGAAAGAGGATAATGGTTGCGACTTATTCCTCCATAAAGCTGCAATAAATACTATCTTCTTCTTCCTGCTGCTGAAACTAATACTGTTGAAACACAAATAGAGTCTATGGATGAAACTCTCTAAAATTCCAAATTCACTGGATATTTCACCAGCTCAAATGGATACACACAGAAGAACTACGTTCTTCAATGGCAAAGTTGAAACCCTTCTTAGAGCTCGAAATCACAATGATCAATTTGCAAAATAACAATGGATGCCTTCCTTCTTTCCCCAGCAAGCATAAATAGGCTTTCCAACCCTAAATCGCAACTCCTTGAAAAGCTACAATTTCTTTCTTAAGGCATTAAAAATATAATCATTAAATAAATTTAATGATTTAGACTTAGGAAAACATGCCAATAAATTAATAAATTAATTTGGCCCCCATCATGATACTTAGACCCATCACTTAAGTGATTTAATATAAAGTTAATTTACAACTTAATATTAAATCATTTGTCATTTAATTAATATATAACCACTGAAAACTTAATAACTCCCTAAAAAATGAGAATCTGGCTTAACCATCTAGAACTAGAGTTGGCATAATAATTTCCCATGTGATCAAATAATATTTCTAAAAATAGCAGGGGTCCATCTCTATGACTCTAAAAGTTGCTAAAAATAGCAAAACTCAAACAAACAGAATTTGAAACCTCTCCATACCAAATCAAGGGTGTTGAGCTCTGCAAAAGTTGAACCATCAGATAAGCATATCTCCTTTGTGCACAAATTGACCCTCTATCCATCTCTACTAGCCTACAAGGGTCCAATGATAGGCTAATCAATAACTAGAATGATGTCTCTAGCTAGAAGGGGACATCACAATCCGCCCTTCCTGAAATTGCTTGTCCTCAAGCAATCTCAACTCTGGATGTTGTAAAATCTCTTCGCTCTCCCAAGTGGCATCCTCAACCGGCATGTCCTTCCATTCACCAAATACTCCTTGATGGTATGCCTCCTCAAATTCCTTTCCCTGAACTCAATGATAGCTTCTAGCACTAAAAGCAACTTCCCCTCATCATCCAAGGATGGAAGCACTGTAGAAGGAACAATCTAGTGTCCTAACGCCTTTTTGAGATGTGACACATGAAAAACATTATGGACTCTGCTCTCTGCCGGCAAATCCAACTCATAAGCCACCTCACCGACTCTCCTAATCACCCTGAAGGGTCCATAGTATCGTGGCTTAAGTTTCTCGGCACCACTCTTTTTGAGAGTGGACTAGCGATACGGTTGCAGCATCAAATAGACCATATCCCCTACCTCGAAGGTTCGCTCAGTCCTCTTCAGATCCGCATATTGCTTCTGCTGATTTTGTGCCTTAGTGATGTTCTCCTTAAGAGCCTTTACAATGTCTTGGCTCTCCTGTAACAAACCTCCAGCACTAGGCACTCTACTATCGGTCAACAACAAATTCAGGAAATTTGGTGCCTCATACCCATATAATGCCATACACAGATAAATCCACTTAACCCAAGCCTTCTACAGCCTTTCTATGTAGTTCCTGAGGTATCCCTCCACCCATTTGTTGACTATCAATCTGTCCATCCGTCTGGTGGTGGTAGCTAGTACTCGGAGTGAGCTCTATCTTGCACAATCTGAATAACTCCTGCCAAAAGTAACTCATAAATTTGTTGTCCCGGTCACTGACTATGCTCTGGGGTAAGCCATGCAACCTGAATACCTCACGAAATAACAACTCTGCCACCTGCCTAGCAGTGTATGTAGTCGTGATCGGAAAGAAGTGGGCAAACTTCATGAGCCGATCAACAAAAACATATATACAGTCTCTGCCCTGGGCTCTCGGCAGTCCTGTGATGAAGTCCATGGACAAACACTCCCACTTCCTATCAGGAATCGGAAGCGGTTGTAGTAAACCGACTAGGTAAGAGTGTTCCTGTTTATTCTGCTGACAAGTAGGACACTCTAACATACTGTAACACCTCAGCTTTGAGCCCTTTCCAAGAAAAGCGCTCGCGAATCTCCCGGTAGGTTTTATAAAAACCTGGATGTCCTACCATAGGTGAATCATGATAAACTCTCAACACCATCCTCCTCACCTCTGACCCTGGCACCAAATAAATGCGCCCTTTGTAAATGATAAGTTCATTCACAAGGGTGAAATCACTATCCTGAACCGATCCGTATATGAATTCTGATGCCCATGTATCCTTTACATACTCTGCAAGGATCAAATGTCTCCAATCCTCTGATATATCCGTCATCAAGCTCAAGTGGGGTCTTCGTGACAAGGCATCTGCTACTACATTCTATGCCCCCTTGAAATAGGTAATGTCAAAGTCATATGCCTGTAATTTACTTACCCATTTTTGTTGCCTGTCATTAAGATCTCACTGCCTAAAGAAATGTTTTAGGCTATTGTGGTCTGTTTTTATGCTGAATTTGCTGCCCACTAAATACTATCTGAATTTGGCCAAAGCATGCATTGTGGCCAACATTTCTTTATCATAAATGTTGAAGCTCCTCTCAGGTCCCTTGAGCTTCCTACTCTCATACACAATCGGTTGCTTGTCCTGCATAAGCACCACTCCAACACCCTCACCAGATGCATCACAATGAAGCTCAAATGGCTTACTGAAATCTGGTAATGCTAGCACTAGACAAGAAATCATCAACTCCTTGAATTTATCAAAACACTCCTATGCCTCAGGAGTCCACAAGAAAGCCCCCTTTCTCATCAAATTTGTCAAGGGTGTTGCATGTCTGGAATAGCCACTAACAAACCTCCTGTAGAACCCACACAACCCCAAAAATCCTCTCAACTGTGTCAGGTTTACCGGAGTAGGCCACTCAACAATTGCACAAATCTTTTCAGGATCCATGCGTACTCCCTGTATACTGATAATGTGACCCAGATATAATAATTTTGATAATCCCAAATCACATTTGGACTCCTTTGCATACAAGGACTCCCTACTAAGAATGCTCAACACAGTGTCTAAGTGTCGCACATGCTCATCCCATGTCCTACACCAGGATGTCATCAGAGAAGACTAACACAAATTTCCTCAACTGAGGTTGAAAAACCCTGTTCATCGTGGACTGAAAAGTAGTTGGAGCATTAGTTAGCCCAAATGGCATAACTACAAACTCAAAATGGCCACAATGACACCGAAATGTTGTCTTCTCTATATCCTACTCTTTGACTCGGATCTGATGATAGCTTGATCTCAAATCAATTTTGGAGAAGAAGCATGCTCTGTGTAACTCATCTAATAACTCATCAATCTGTGGTATGGGGTACCTGTTTTTGGTAGTCTTCCTGTTCAAGACTTATAATCTATGCACATCCTAAGAGTACCATCCTTCTTCTTCACCAAAACCACAGAAGAAGCAAAAGGAGACTTACTTGGTCTAATGTGCCCCATAGCAAGTAGTTCCTTGATGGTTTTCTCAATCTCATCCTTCAATCTCTTTGGATGTCTGTAGGGTGTAATCATAATGGGTTTGGCACCCTCTTCCAACTCAATGATGTGCTCATTACCTCTATCAGGAGGACTACTTGGTGGAATGTCACTAAACACTTTACTATGCTTGATTCTCAGCGCCTATATGTCTGGATGATACGCGGAATGTTGTTGCCCCTATGATGGCATCAAAGTGCAACGGGCTGCCCACTAACCCTAGTCATGTCTCAACAAGCTCCCCATGCGTCTGCAAGACATCATCCTAAACTCACTGTCACAGATGGCCTTAAGTATATCTGTCTTTCCATCCGATTGGAACTTCATCTCCATGTCTCTCAAATCGAGAGTGAACACTCCAATGTCATGCAACCAAGTCATACCAAGTACTAGATTTGTGTCACCCATGTTTAGAACATAAAAATCAGCTTTGAAGTCAAAGTTATTAATCCTTAGGGGTAGACCTGTAATCTTCCTATCACATTTGAGGACGTAGCCATCAGCTACCCTCACTCTCAGACCCTCAAACTGCTTTGTTTGAATCCCACGTCTCTCAACCAGCCTGGAATCAATAAAATTATGAGTGGCACCCGTATTGAGCAAGGTGATAACTCGCTGCCCTGCCAATACTCCCCTCATCGTGAATGATCCCTCCTGCTGCACACTGGTGAGTCGAGCCTCCTTAAGTCTACCCTTAGTCTTTCCATCACCTATAGCCATTTGGTTCAGCTTTTCATCACCTATGTTTTCCTTTTCTTCAGCTGATTCCTCATTTTCAAATTGTTGGTTTGAAGTTTTAGAATCGGAATCCTCATAATAAGCCCACATAACCCTATTTGCTTTTCCCTTGAGTCTTAAAGGACAATCATGGTTCATGTCATAAGGTCCTTTGCAATAGAAACACAATTTCTTCTTCCGCAAATCATTAAGTGTTTCCCTATCAAGAGATGCAAAAGATTTATCTCTATTTTCGGGTTTAAATTCAGTCCTCTCTAGTTTCTTAAAGAATGGCTTATTGTCCTTGCTAGAGGAAGCTGCCTTGGGCTGAAATTTATTTACTAGGGCTGCATGCTCCATGCTCCTAGCTTTCTTCATAGCATCATTCAATGTGGAAGGATCAAAAGCCTTTATCCAACCTCTGACTGGTTCAAATAAGCCTTCTGTAAATAATACTATCAACCTCCTCTGTGATATGTCTGGCACCATAACTGAGGACCGTTGAAACTCATTAATAAAATTCTCTAAGCTCCCTGTTTGTTTGAGCTGTGCCAGGTCTCTAAAGTAGACCTCTGGATCTTTCTTGTCAAACCTCTCAACCAATCTGTCCACGAAGTCCTGGTAAGAAGTCACCTGGTTGTGTTGAAGAGTGATCAACCCATGATACCACCAATCGTGTGTTACTCCCTCCAAATGTAAGGTGGCATATTTTATTGTCTCAATCTCTATCATAGGCCTCAATGTTAAGAAGTTATCAAGCTTGTGGATCCAAGCATGCGCCATCAATCTACCACTACCATCAAAAGTGGACAAGGAAAGCTTACATGTAGCACGCTTTAGTTCACTATTCTGCCCCCTGGGTCTCCTGTCCTATCTGACTACGCAATAGTGTTCTCTCCTTTGATTCACAAACCTTTCAAAGGTCATCCTTTCTCACACATGTGGGGCCAATAGTTCCCACTCATCATTTGCAGCCATAAGGATGTCTACAAATATCTCATCCCCAGCTTCCTCTACTGGATCCTGCACTAGTTCCTCTCTAACAAAGGTAGGACGTGTGGGTCTATCTACTGTCCTAGAGTGTGTCCTCTGTGCCCGTGGAGAACCTATAGCACTCATGTTATCCTCCTGTCCCCGATCTTGTCTTGTTGGAGGGTTCATGCGCTCCATCCTGAGCTACCTGTTGCTGCACTGTAGCCATGGCTCTATAAAACTCCCTGGTTTCTGGATCTTCATTGTTCCTATTTATCCTAGGTGGGCTGCCATCACGCCTGTCGCCCATGGTGACCGACTGTGGTTCTAAGACCTATTCACCTTCAAGTAAGGCTCTCCTGCACATATAATACCTATGTGGACCAATCTCCTCTGGCTATATGTAATAATTAAACCCTCAAGATGGCAGGATTTAGCTCTGATACCACTGTAAGAACCCCAAATTGGTCCTTAACTGCTGTAGATGTTTATCTCAATTTGTTGTTTGAAAGTTTATGATTTTTTTGGATTTTCAAGGGTTTTAGAAATAAAAAGCAAATATGCAATAATCTGAAATTCTGAAACTATTCAATTAACTGTTGCAACTTCTATTTATTTTCCAAATGAAATACAAAAGGAAATCAAGACAATCCTTTATTGGAAAATGATTAACAAAGGCAACTACAAAATGCATAAAAAACCTGGGAATACACTAGCTGTTGTAGGAACTTAATTATTTCAACTCTACAATGTTGTGGTTGTAAATCTGAAAGAGGATAATGGCTGCAACTTATTCCTCCATAAAGCTGCAATAAATACTATCTTCTTCTTCCTGCTGCTGAAACTAATACTGTTGAAGCACAAATAGAGTCTCTAGATGAAACTCTCTGAAATTCCAAATTCACTAGATATTTCACCAGCTCAAATGGATACACACAAAAGAACTACATTCTTCAATGGCAAAGCTGAAACCTTTCTCAGAACTCGAAATCACAATGATCAATTTGCAAAATAACAATGGATGCCTTCCTTCTTTCCCCAGCAAGTATAAATAGGCTTTCCAACCCTAAATTGCAATTCCTTGAAAAGCTACGATTGCTTTCTTTAAGACATATATAATCATTAAATAAATTTAATGATTTAGAGTTAGGAAAACATGCCAATAAATTAATATATTAATTTGGCCCCTTCATGATACTTAGACCCATCATTTAAGTGATTTAATATAAAGTCAATTTACAACTTAATATTAAATCCTTTGTCATTTAATTAATATATAACCATTGAAAATTGAATAACTCCCTCAAAAATGAGAATCTGACTTAACCGTCTGAAACTGGAGTTGGCATAATAATTTCCCATGTGATCAAATAATATTTCTAAAAATAGTAGGGGTCCATCTCTATGACTCTAAAAGTAAAAGTTGCTAAAAATTAGCAAAACTCAAACAAACAGAGTCTGAAACCTCTCCATACCAAATCAAGGGTGTTGAGCTCTGCAAAAGTCGAACCATCAGATAAGTATATCTCCTCTATGCACAAATTGACCCTCTATCCGTCTCTACTAGCCTACGAGGGTCCAATGATAGGCTAATCAATAGCTAGAATGATGTCTCTAGCTAGAAGGGGACATCACAGAGGTTTTCTTAACTTGGTTCTTTCCTCCCGCCGCTCTGTTGAACCAAGTCTTGTATCAGTTAAACTTTATTAATAGAAAAAAATTTGCCTATGCTTTTTACTGATAAAAAAAAAGTGTTTTTTCAATAAAAAACTTGCATAATGTAAAATGTTTTTTCCTAAAATACCTCTCAAAAGTTATAAAAGGGAGATTGGGGCTCTCATTTGGTATGCTGAAGTTGATATCTAATGTTATGTTGTCGGAATGATCCTAGAGTTCATGTTATGATTGGTTGAGGACAATACCCCTCATTCAAATTGCTAGTTTTGGAGGTGAAAGACCCACCCTAGCTGGTTGATTCTCATAGTTGTAGGTTTTTCAGTGTTCTTGAAGCTTTCACTAAGATTTTAGTTTGGAGTGATGAAGTGCTTTGCAGTTTTATGATGTGGGGCTCTAGTATTTGGTGTGTAGTGTGGGTTTCAGTTCTGTGGTGTGATTGTGGAAGTGATTTCATGTGTTTTCACAATGTTGGTGTGAGATTTCTAATTTCTGGAGCCACTGATGAAGGTTTGACTTTTTTCAAAGAAAATTGCCACTTAGGAGGCCATTCGAATATGTTCTATCTGATATTTCAAATTGAGTTACAAATCAGACTTTTTGGAGGTTTGAAATTCGCTCATTGTGTTGACTTTATGTGAGGTATTTGCTGGTTAAGTTTGAAAAACTGTTTGTTGGGGTTTTTTGGCATTTGCATTTGCTATATCTTGTCAAGTTTATGTGAGTTTGCTGAACATTGTACGGTCTGACTTGAATGATCAGAAGTTCTGACTTTAGTTTCTTATCTTTGATATTGTAATTGAAACTAACTCCATATTTGAAGGGTTGTTATTTTATACTAATTTTCTGATTGAGTGGCAATGGTGTCAAACCCCCACTTAACTCAGTAGCTGCAATTTATGTTTTGTATTGACAAAGAAGTGAAGGCTCAACCCACTCTCATTTATTACCAGCAAACAATCTTTCTTCCTTCTTTGAATTGTATTGATTGAGTGGCAATGGTTTCAAACATCCCACTCCATATAGTTTACTGTTGTGAGCATCACATTTGTTAGCTTATGTATTTGCATGTATCACAAGTTAACAATCAGCAGTCATTCTACTTTGGTTTCTATATTGTTTCACATATTTTTAAAAAAAATTAGGGGTGGTTATTACAAAGTGTACCTCCCAAATTCTCTCTGCCTTGGTGCTCATGCTCAACTTCTTCTACCTTCTTTTTAGTCTCGGTCTCATCATTCTCTATGTCTCGGTTAGAAACTATCTCTATGTAATGTATCTATCCTTTCCCCAAACACCTATGTCTTGGTTGTCAAGGCTCTCAGCATGTGAAACATAGCTTTTCCATCGCAGTTCATTCTTGAACAGCTCTAGTTGACTAGGCTTGGGGATGATGTCTTTGCAGGTGGTATATCGTATATTCTTCTGAGGTCTCTTGGGAAAATTAGGAGTTACCTTCTTGGAGTAGAATCTATCCTTAGTCACTAAATCCTCCAAATTAAGGGCTCTCTTGATGGCTTCTTGAAATTCTACCACATAGTCATCTACCTTGCCCTCTTGTTTTTGTTGTGTTAACTCTCTAAAATGAATTTTTTGATCCTTTTTGTCAATCTTTGGCTGAAGCCTTCCAATGTGGTGATTGAGTCATGCCCTTGAGTTATCATGTCATGGTACCACCATTCATGGGCTATCCCTTCAAAATGCAAGGTGCCAAATTTGCTAGCCTCTTCTTCAAACATTGGATTGAATGAGAAATATTTTTAACTTTTGTAACCAAGCCCTTGTTGAGGAGCTACCAAAACCATCAAAGGTTTGGATGGTGATATTTCCCAAACAATGTTGAATGTCTTTCCTCTCTACATACCGTCTCTTCCTATGCCCACTCTTTATCTTCATCGCATAGAATTTTGTGAAGGTCATATCTCTGCGTTTGGTGATGCTAAAGGCATTTTATTCATCATAAATATTATTCATTTCATCCTCTTGAATAGGTTGCTCTTCCTCTCTACTTGCTGCCCCTTCTTTTTCAAGAAATTTGGCCTTGAAGATTCTTGCATTGGCTGAAGCTTTCTCATCACCAAAGCTGCTCCCTTCAGCTCCATTTTGTATAGGTCTATTAGAACTCTATTGTTGGTTCAATCCCTTAAGACGTTGGACCATGTCTATAATGTCCATTTTTTTGGGATATTAAAAATTTAAATGACAACTTAATAAAGTATTAAAATGACTTTATTGGAGCTTAATGAAAATTAATAAAGTCATTTTAATTCTATAAAAAAAGGAATAATAAAGAGACAAAGAAAGGAATTCCGAGAGACGGGCAGTTGGAAAACGAAGGGTCACAAGGATGCTCTTTAAAAGAACGTAGAGAAGCTCATTTGGATTATGCATGGCTTTATGTTTGGTTTCTCTTGAAAAATCTTAGGAAGCTTTGGCTTTCAGCAGGTTTGAGGACAGAAACCCTCGAGCTTGGAGGCAGTGGACGGAAACCCATTGTCTATTGGAGATATCACTCAGGTGTCTCACTTTGTGCTTCAAATTCATACTTCTGCTTATCTAATCTAACTATAAGTTATGTGGCTACAATTGGATATTTTGTTGTTGCTCTACAGAAGATTTAAAGACAATATTCATATTTCTTTTTAGAATCTCTATTCTAGTTTGATATTTATATGATTTCCAGTTTTATTTGTTGGATTAATTGAAATCAGTTGCATGCAAATTGTTGTCTGAATTTTTATGAAATATTTGGTAAAAAAATCTAGAGAAATTATTGTAGAGGGATATTACAGTGGTATCAGAGCCGTGTATCCTGCCAGCCTAAAGAATTAACATTGAGGAAATCATTTTTTAGAAATTGAATTTAAAGATATGCTATTCAAAATATGTGATTGTTTTTTAAAAGAAAAATCACTTAAGAGGTATTTTATTTGCTTTTAAAAATAAAAGATATTATCCTTGGCACCATTAATTTCAGAAGAATAGATTTGTTTCACATGTCATGGGGCTTGGACACCTGATCATCATTGTGGAGTCAATAAGGAGGAAGATCTATTGCAGCCAAACAGTGATAAGGACAAAGATATAGATGTAAATGGAGCCTTTATTCATTAGGAGCTAGCAAAAACAAACACAACTGATTTCAAGCATGCTAAAAAAAAACAAGATGATGATTTCCAATCAACTAAGATGGATAATGTGGAGAAAGAATCGATCATCATAGGTGAGGAGCCTTCAGAGCTCTTTTTTGGTCATTTGCAGATCTGTATTGATAGAAAGCGTGAAAGAGAAACTTCTTTGATGAATTCTTATATGATCATAATGTTGTCCCATTTGCGCCACATGAAGAGTTCATGACAGCGTCTAGAGAGACAACGAAGTGTGATGGAGATAAAGTTCTCACAGTTGAGAACAACTCAGAAAATGAAATTTGTGACAGTTCATGTACCCTAGATGAATTTGAACATAGACCCTTAACAATGCAAGATTTGAAGGATAGATTATTGGTCTCAAAGGAGAGGGTTGTGCAAGTATTAACAAGGGTTGATGATTCTCACAAATTCATTGAAGATCTTCTTTGGAAAACTCAGATTGATGAGAGGCAGAAAGGAATTGAATGTGGTGTTACTAGCTCTCAATTACACACCATCAAAGAAGCATTTGAAAGAAAGAAATCAGACTACTTGCAGTTGTTAATGGATAGGGATCTTGCTATCAAATTTGGGGAAGACAAGGAAAGAGAAGTGGATGAGTTTTGTTTGCAACTGAGCATGACTCACTACTCATTATACAAGGCTGAAAATCGAACTTCTATTGCAGCCACTCACAAGGAAAATGGAATTAATTTTAAAACTTTGAAGATGATGCAAATTGTTGAAGGAATTAATACCATTTGTGAGCATGAAAGTAAGCACAATGTTTCTACCATTCTCCATTCTAATGAGGTTCACTATGTTAATGAAGATCAAACGGATCAGCAAGGGAACAAACTCATGAATTTTGATGACCAATTTTTCCATTATGCTCCAATATGTAGCAAAGTGTAAAGAGCCTGCCTATCTCTTTGTTAGAGATAACCTTTCTTTCTGAATTGTTTGCAAGTTTTCTTTTGTTTTGGATAATATTTGATTTTTCTTTGAAATTTTCTCTCCAGGAGTGAATAACATAAACTTAACAATTTAAACAATTTCAGATAAACAACAAAAAAAACTCAATTCTAAAGATTTATCATTTCTCATAAATATCAAATTATATGTATTTTTGCTATTGGCACCTGGCAATTTGGATGACTATTCGATAAATTGAATGATCTTCAATCATTGATATTGCAGCTTTAAAAATGGAAGACCATCCTCTAGGAGTCCACGTGAGGCAAGGAATACACCACACAACCTCCAATTGATGAATTGCAGCTCTCAAACAAGTCACGCAGGCCCTTAAAGAGGTGACGCCACCTTCAAGATAAGTCACACAGCCAGTTCTAGAAGAAAACGCAGCCTTCAAAATACCTCACGCAGCCAATATGAAAGGAAACGCAGCCCTCCAGCACTAAACGCAGTCAAGAATATCAGTAAATTTACTAAACAATGCTTCCAATGCTCACCAACTTCCAATCACAGCCACTGGGAAGATACAAAAGCCTTCTTGGCAATTATCTGAATCTAGAACTTGATGAAGGATATCTTTGAACAACAACAATTGAAGAACTCTTCACAATTTGATATACATCAGCATCAAATTGCATTCCCAAAATCAAAACTAAATATTCAGAATTTCAGTGGAAAAATTCACCATCAACACGTGATGATTCAAATTGCAAAAATGAGGAATCAATCCTCAAACCCTAGCCTTTCTTCTCCACTTCCCAATTTCACAAAAAACATAAGTCCATGAATGAATTCGATTTTCTCCAAGAGCTCATTAAAAAGCATTAAAAAGGTGTGGCTTCTTCCACACACTTTTCACTTAAGTGGCTTTTCGTTTACACTTTCAAATTATAACATAAAGATAAGTTATTGACTAAGTTCAACTTAATAAATAACTTTAATAACATTTAAACCTCATTAAATGTTCAATAAATGCACCCAGCTGCTCACACCTCAGAATTGTCTCCACTACCCTACTAAAAATAGCCAATGCCCAAAATAGATTTACTAAAAATAATAAATCCGTCACAGAGACCCTCAAAACCCATTTTCAGCTCACGAGGGTCGCAATGATGAACTGACCAAGCTCAGCTACAAGAACCTGCTAAAACGGGGACATTACAATCCTCCCTCCCCAAGATTGCTTGTCCGCAAGCAATCGCAGTCTGGGGTGCTGAAGTATATCCTTAGGCTCTCAAGTGGCATCCTCAGTAGGAAGTCCCTGCCACTTCACTAGAAACTCTCTGATGATCCGTCGATGCAAGTGTCTCTCCCTGGTATCTAATATAGCCTCGGGAACCAACTCCAATCTTCCCTCATCATCAAGAGGAGGTAATGTAGAAGACGGCACTACATGCTGACCCAATGCCTTTTTGAGGCGTGACACATGAAAAACATTATGAACCCTGTTGTCCGGAGGTAAATCCAACTCATATGCAACCTCCCCCACACACCGGACTACATGGAAAGGTCCATAATAACGGGGCTTGAGCTTCTCAGCTCCACTCTTCCTGATGGAAAACTGCCTATAGGGCTGTAACATCAGATAGACCATATCACCCACCTGAAAAGAACGAGCAATCCTCCTTTGATCAGCATATTGCTTTTGCTTATTCTGAGCCCTCTGAATATTCTCTCTCAATGTCCTCATGGTATCCTGACCATCCTGCAACATATCACTTGCACTGGGTACCCAACTGTCACTGCATAACATATCCATAAAACTAGGGGGATCATACCCATACAAAGCTCGGAATGGTGACATTTGAATAGTCATGTGGTAAGTGGAGTTATAACAATACTCACACAAGTGTATCCACTTCACCCAAGTCCGCTGCTGAGAAGAAACATAGTTCCATAGATAGCCCTCCACCCATTTATTTACTATCTCAACCTGACCATCAATCTAAGAGTGGTAACTAGTACTCGGAGTCAACTCTGTTCCACATAACCGGAAAAGCTCCTGCCAGAAATGACTCATGAAACGGCTATCTTGGTCACTCACATTAGTCTGGGGTAAACCATGCAATCTAAGCACCTCCCAGAAAAATAGCTTGGCTAATTGAATGGCTGAAAAAGTGGTGGTAATCGGAAAGAAGTGAGCATATTTGGTAAGACGATCCACCACCACAAAAATACAATCTCTACCCTGGGCTTTCGGCAAGCCCACTATAAAATCCATAGACAAACAGGCCCACTTTTGCTCAAGAATGGGAAGCGGCTGTAAGAACCCTGCAGGATGGGTATGCTCTTGTTTGTCCTGCTGACAAATAGAGCACTCACAAACATACTGTTGTACATCAGTCTTCAGGCCCTTCCAGGTGAATCTCTTTCGAACCTGTCTATAAGTTTTAAAGAACCTAGGATGTCCAGCTAATGGAGAATCATGAAAGGCCCGAAAAATAATTTGTCTGACACTTGGTCTAGAAACTAAATAAATCCTCCCCTTGTAAATGATCAACTCATTTGCAAGGGTATAAGTGTTGTCCTATTTACTACCATCAGCAATACCAGCTGCCCACTGATCACAAGCATACTTTGCAATGATCAAGTGTCTCCAATCTTCCACTATCTTTGTAATCACGCAAAAGTGGGGTCTCCAAGAAAGGGCGTCAGCAACCACATTCTGAGTACCTTTGATATAAGAGATATCAAAGTTATAAGACTGTAACTTACTAACCCTCTTCTGCTGCCTTTCATTAAGATCACGTTTTCCAAGGAAATGCTTCAGGCTATTGTGATTTGTTTTGATACAGAATTTGTTGCCGACTAGGTACTGCCTGAATTTGGCCAAGGCTGTAATGACCCTTACTATAAAGGCCACTAAAAACCACTAATACTGAACTGAGAAAATTCTTCAAACAGTTGGCATGCATTGAATACACTGTTGAAAGAAAAATACTGAATATAGGAAATTATTTTGCAATATATGAGTTCGCTGTCCCAAAATTTCAGAATAATAGATAGCAACCAAATACCATCTAAAACACTATCAATGATGTAGGAAATTGCTCAAAACCATATGCCATTCATATATCAACAATTTGTAACAATGCCATACATTTTTCAGTCAATGATATGATCATCAAACCCTAGGTTTGCAATATAGATAGACTGAAAATTACAATGCCCTTTCACTTGCAAAATCCTAGCCTCCCTTTGTTACCAATAATGCCAAATGGCAAACAAAAACAAGTACAATGTAAAATAGTAAAGTGCTGAAGCTATATTTTGTACTCAGCTGAAAACATACATTTCTCAGAAAATATGTCAAATGCCAAATGAGAAATGAGGAACCTGATTGTAGATGGCTGCAATAATTTTTTGGATTGCTTTTTCGCATCTGCTTTTTTTCCTCCTGCAACCAAAACTCAAATCTTCAGGTAAATCTGAGGATTCCAAATAAGCTCAACTTGAAATGGCTGAATACCACTTCCAAACTTGCAACCCTTCAGTAGATATTTCACTACCTCAGTTATGCCAATCTAGGGGAGTGATTCGTTCCCAAAGATCGAATAGTATTTGCAGACCACAAGGCTACAAATTGCTTCACAATGAAGAAGTAGAAGAAATCCCAAATCCAAGCATGTTGAAATGAAGCCCCAAACCCTCTATTTATTCTTTTCCTTGAGAAGTTGCTAGAACTTCTAGAAACATCCAATTATAATGTACTTTATAATAAAATAACATTATAATAATAAAGTACATTTCTCAACTCAAAATTATAACAATGTAGGCCCAAATGTCTCATAACTGAATGTAGGCCCAACTACGACTGAACATAGGCTCAAGACTGAACGTAGGCTCTACTACAACTGGATGTAGGCTCAAACTGGATGTAGGCTCTGTCAGCAATATACAATCAAATGATCAATATAATGACCCTCTCTCCAAACCATTTGCCTACGAGAGTCGATGATAGGCAAATCCGTCATGCCAAACGATGTCAGCCAAAATGGGGACATGACAGTCCGCCCTTCCTGAAATTGCTTGTCCCCAAGCAATGGCTAAACAAAATAATCAATCAATCCACCTGGATCCCAAATGTAGTCATGATCTAAACTGTTGTCAATCAACGCAAGCTCCTGCAATATTCTCTGAAATATAATCAAGAGGAATCCATAATCAAACTGGCTAATACAACTCAACCAAACTCCAAAATCACAACTGTCAGAGTCAGGAACCCACGAGAAACAAACTCTCGAAATATCAGAACCCAAGTAGAGAGGACAACTCAAACTGCCAACATAGTAAATATCACCAACACATCCCACTGGCTTGTGTAAAGCACACAATCCAACTCTGCAACAACAGTGAACACTCCCAAATAAATCTGCACCAAGTACGGAGAATCCACACACTATACAACTCCTGAAGTGAAAACAACTCTGCAAATCACCGACCACTGTTTCATAACCATAACTCTCATGTACCGCTGATGGCAAAAAGACAACACAAGATAGACAGCAAGAAATAGAACCCAAACCAAGTCTGCCTGCCATCAACTCTTCAACACATGGATCAAATGCAAACTGATGAACATATCCTGCAGTATGATGCTGATAAAAAGAACCAACCTCAGTCAATAGCTCACCATGCACAGGTAATACAACCCACTGTGACTGATCACCAACTAAGTCAGGAGATGACATAGCCAAAGGAGTAGAATCAATAACAACAACCGTTGAAGTATTACTCCCACACTCTTGCTCTAGGTCATGTACTATCAAGTTGTCAACCACAGAACTAATCACCATGTAATGCTCATCACAACTCTCATCCCGCAACGTCATACCATCCCATAACTGATGACAAGCACTAGGGACCAAATTACATCTACATATCATCATCTCATCAACATGGTCATCAAAGGTAAACTGATGAGCATACCTCATAGTGTAATGCCGATAGAATGCGCCAATCTCAGTCAGTGGCTCAGACTGCAATCCAGATGAAACTAACTGCAACCGATCACTAACCAAGCCGGAACTAACTACTACCTCCGAAGACACCGCCAAGGGAGTAGTATCACTAGTAGGAACCATGCCAACTGCCGGCTCACCAACATCACACATAATCTCTGATACATCATCAGTAGTAGAGACCACCACCATGTCAAAAATACCACAATGCTCAGCTGCAGCACCCAACTCAACTGAACCTGACCCCGGTGGAAGAGAACCCGATATGCCAATGCTAGTATCAAGGATGGATGCATCCCCATCTCCACTGTCTCTGACAATCTCGACCATGGACATCCTCGAATCACCAGACACCACAACCTGTGACTGTACAAAATCTGGTAAAGACTGCAGTCGCTCTAACTCCATGGTCACCTCAGCCAAATGAAACTGTGACTCCTCGCAAGCCAACTGTGTACTCTCAAGAAACTCAGAAGTCACCTTGAGCTGCTGAGTAAGCTCACTCACTTCACCTTCCTTGACCAACAAGGCATCATATGCTGTACTGCCCCACTTCATAAGATGATCTCTGTCGGCTACCAACTGCATATAATTTTTTCTCAGAATTCGGATAGCCTCCCACAAAGAGTGGATCTCTATCAAGGAAAGGTAACTGCCTCCCTGCTCATCGCTAGTAGGAGAACCCCATCCATAAACTGCTAACAACTGACGAGCAGCATCGAAATGCTCGCAAGCAGCAGAAATGTCACGCTTACTAACTCTCAGCTAACTAGACACATGATGGCGCTGGCTGGTCGAACTCCTAGACTCTACCCCTGGTACACTGTCCAAAGGAGTAACCTCAAAATAGCTATCATCTGTAATACTGTCATCCGAATTCTGCAGACCAGCTACTGAACTCATATCATCAAACTGAGTGACTGAAGCATCAACATAAACCTCCGTATCAAAGGAACCCGTTGAAAAGACTAGGTCCTCAATACTGTCAATATCATCCTCCTCTAACACACTATCCAAAGGAGTAGACTCAAAATCACTGATCTCTGGAGTACTACCATCCATACTCTGTGAATCAACTCCAAAGCTCACATCATCATATGGAGTATCAAAACCTGTAGCATCGTTATCCAACTCCGTCGTAACAAATGAATCTGCCGAGGATGCTAAGTCCTCAGAACTGTCCACAGCATACTCCTGGATGTCATCAATACCCATATGATTTTGGGACTCATCTGTAAATACTAACACCTCAGATGTACTTGAATCATCACAAACCCACTGCACCCTGAGTGGTCAAGTGGAAATGTACACAACTCCTAACATCGATGTATAGAAACTAATACCAACATCTGACAAGCTGCAGGCACAAGAAAGGACAACACCATGCAATCTGCTAATCAAATCCATGATAGCACTCAAACAACTACTGCTACCAATAGGTGATAAAGATCTCCAGTCAACATAATCCCAAACACCAATATAACGATCCGAATCCACATCCATAAACTAGAATCAGCTGGTAACTCAAGCAAACTCCTCACCTGAGTAATATGACTAATACCAACTAACTCCACATATATGTCTGATACTGTACTCATTACAATCTCTGAATCCGGAATGTGAAGGCTAGACATACTCATATCATCTTCAACATGGGACCTGACTGTAAAAGAAAGCGGAATCCCTGCCACAAGTGCTAACTCCTGAACTGAACTCGCTTCAAGACAAAGCTCATCCACATACCTGTCTGATACTGACCCTGAATCCCGGATATGAATGAAAAGTGTACTCTCACAACTATCAGCAAGCACATGTGATCCGCATGTTGCAGAAAGCTGAGTATCACGCGTGTAAGATGGATCTGAACTCAACTCTACGCCATACCCATCCACATGTCTCTCTGCGGCACTATTCCAATCAACTGTACTATCCTCGATCACTGTAACATCATCAGGATCAACTGTACTGCAATCACTATCAGTGTCAATAACACAATCTGGTGTGCCTGTGATGTCTCCCTGTATCAAATCAGCATGTCTCTCCAAGTCCTGTAATGCCAATGGAGTACTCAACAAAGAGGCTCGAGTGTCCTCGAACTCTCGAGAAAGCTTGCCAACTTCCTCCTCCTTCCTCAAGGCATCTAAATGGTCTCTGGCAAGGCTAAGAAGATGGTCACGATCTGAAAGATGTAAATAACTCATCTTCATCGCTTCCATTCCTTCCCTGATCGCCTGTAAGTCAACACAAGAAGACTCTGCCTAAACTCCCTTATGTCTATCCTGTAACTGAATCATCCGGATGTGATCCTCTATCATATCCCGCATCCTATCATAATGAGATAATGTAGACACAACACTGTCTTCATTTATCTTCAGTTGGCTTGACAAATCATGTGAAGTGCAACCAGCCTCAACCTCATGTGACAAAGCATCCAACTGTGCCTGATACTCTCTATCAGCAAAGTCATGAATACTCAATGTCTGCTCATCGCTGATATGTATCTCATCATCATGCACAACAACCTCCTCACAATCATCATCTAAATCCATTGTGTTGTAGTTACTATTCTGAGCACCCGTGACATCATCCTCAGGCAACCTGTATACAACTGTCTCAACTTGAGTACCAAGTTGACAGTTACTATCAATCTGCATAGTGTCCTTCACCACTTCCTCCTGTGGCTGAGTAGAAACTGAAACATCTGTCGGAATACTAACTTGTTCCTCAAAATCCTCATGAAGGTTTCTGGTAACTGTGTCAGCCGATCTTATGTTATCTCTCCTGCGAGAAGATCTGCCAAATAAAAAACTTGACAACTTATTCACCTTGACTGGGTCAAACAGTATATCATTCATCACGCGGTGGTGCTTATTCCACTGTTCAGACAAGTTCTGGTCTATTCTCTTAAGTTCATCTCTAATGTCTGAATAACCATCATTTCTACTGTGTCTATCTATTGCCCACGATCGTGTCCTCTGAAACTCTGTACTATTCCTGTCCATACTGAAATCAATCAAGTGTTGGTCACTCATGCAAAGACGGTTCTTACCCAACAGGATGGCAAGAAAACCGCTCTAATACCACTGTAATGACCCTTACTATAAAGGCCACTAAAAACCACTAATATTGAACTGAGAAAATTCGTCAAACAGTTGGCATGCACTGAATACACTGCTGAAAGAAAAATATTGAATATAGGAAATTATTTTGCAATATATGAGTTCACTGTCCCAAAATTTCAGAATAATAGATAGCAACCAAATACCATCTAAAACACTATCAATGATGTAGGAAATTGCTCAAAACCATATGCCATTCATATATCAACAATTTGCAACAATGCCATACATTTTTCAGTCAATGATATGATCATCAAACCCTAGGTTTGCAATATAGATAGACTGAAAATTACAATGCCCTTTCACTTGCAAAATCCTAGCCTCCCTTTGTTACCAATAATGCCAAATGGCAAACAAAGACAAGTACAATGTAAAATAGTAAAGTGCTGAAGCTATATTTTGTACTTAGCTGAAAACATACATTTCTCAGAAAATATGCCAAATGCCAAATGAGAAATGAAGAACCTGGTTGTAGATGGTTGCAATAATTTTTCGGACTGCTTTTTCGGATCTGCTTTTTCGGACTGCTTTTTTTCCTCTTGCAACCAAAACTCAAACCCTCAGGTAAATCTGAGGATTCCAAATAAGCTCAACTTGAAATGGCTGAATACCACTTCCAAACTTGCAACCCTTCAGTAGATATTTCACTACCTCAGTTATGCCAATCTAGGGGAGTGATTCGTTCCCAAAGATCGAATAGTATTTGCAGACCACAAGGCTACAAATTGCTTCACAATGAAGAAGTAGAAGAAATCCCAAATCCAAGCATGTTGAAATGAAGCCCCAAACCTTCTATTTATTCTTTTCCTTGAGAAGTTGCTAGAACTTCTAGAAACATCCAATTATAATGTACTTTATAATAAAATAACATTATAATAATAAAGTACATTTCTCAACTCAAAATTATAACAATGTAGGCCCAAATGTCTCATAACTGAATGTAGGCCCAACTACGACTGAACGTAGGCTCAAGACTGAACGTAGGCTCTACTACAACTGGATGTAGGCCCAAACTGGATGTAGGCTCTGTCAGCAATATGCAATCAAATGATCAACATAATGACCCTCTCTCCAAACCATTTGCCTACGAGAGTCGATGATAGGCAAATCCGTCATGCCAAACGATGTCAGCCAAAATGGGGACATGACAAAGGCATGCATAATGGCCAACATTTCCTTATCATAAACACTAAATAATCTCTCAGGACCTCTGAGCTTCCGACTCTTGAAAACTATAGGATGGCGCTCCTGAGAGAGCACTACTCCAATACCCTCTCCTGAGGCATCACAATGCAACTCAAAAGGTCCCGTGAAATCCGGCAATGCTAAAACTGGGCATGAAGCCATGATCACTTTGAACTTCTTAAAACACTCCTGTGCCTGAGTAGTCCACACGAAAGCACCCTTACAATTTAGATCAGTAAGGGGAGTTGAATGTCTAGACAACCTTGCCACAAATCTACGATAGAAAGCACATAATCCAATGAATCCCCTCAGTTGTGTTAGGTTTCCCAATGTAGGCCAATCCAGAATAGCACGAACCTTATCAGGGTCCATGTGAACTCCCTTTGCACTGATGATGTGCCCCAAATAAAATAACTCAGTCATGCCTAAGGCACACTTGGACTCCTTGGCATACACAGAAGCCCCATCAAGAATACCCAATACTGCATCTAGATGTGCTACATGCTCGTCCCAAGTCTTACTTTAAACTAATATGTCATCAAAGAACACAAGAACAAATCTCCGCAACTGGCTACGGAAGACTCTATTCATAGTAGACTGGAATGTGACGAGGGGCGTTAGTCAAACCAAAGGGCATGACTAAAAACTCATAGTGGCCACAATGACACCTGAATGCTTTATTCTCAACATCCTGATCTCTAACTCTGATCTGATGGTACCCAGATCTCAAGTCAATCTTGGAGAAGTACTGTGCCCCATGTAACTCATCGATAAGCTCATCAATCCAAGGAATCGGATACCGGTTTTTAATAGTCTTTTTATTCAACATCTGGTAATCTATACACATCTTGAGTGTCTCGTCCTTTTTCTTCACCAAAACAACAGATGAAGAAAAGGAGACTTACTTGGCCTAATATGTCCCATAGCGAGCAGCTCCTGAATGGTCTTCTCAATCTCATCCTTCAGTCGCTTAGGGTGTCGGTAAGGAGTAATCATAATGGGCTTAATGCCCTCCTCTAACTCAATAATGTGTTCAATTCCCTTATCAGGTGGTCTGCCATATGATAAATCATTAAACACCTTAGAGTGTTTAATTCTGAGCTGCTGAATATCCGGGTGATAAGCTGGCCCATCTATGCTATCCAATGTAGGCAACATCTTGCACTTTGCTGCCCAATCTACAACGTCATCATGCTGTACCAAATGCTACATGCGGTTGAAAGAAATCACTTTCAGATCACCACTCTTGATAGCCTTAAGAATGTGAGTCTTACCATCCTTAATGAATCTCATTTCCATCCTCCCAGTGTTCATGTAGATGTCTTTGAGTGAATGCAACCAACTCATGCCAAGAATTATATCAGTGCTGCCCATGTCAACCACATAAAAATCTGTCTTAAAAGAATAATTATTCAGCTTTACAAGAAGCTCAAAAATCATTTTGTTACACTTAAGAGACTAACCATCAGCTACCTGTACTCTAAGTCCTTCAAAATCTTCAGTTTCAAACCCTATCTTGGCAACCAAACGTGAATCAATAAAATTATGTGTAGCTCATATGTCAAAAAGAGCAATGGCACGCTGCCCTACCAAGAGTCCATGCATTCTGAAAGAATCCTCCTTCCTCATGCTAGTAAGGTAAACAACCTTAAAATCAGAATCAACTATCTTCTCATCATTATTACCAAGAATCTCATGTGTGTCGTACTCATAATCAGCATGTTGTCCCGAAAAATTAGAATCATCTTCATCATCATAAAACCACTCCATCTTATTTTTCCCTTTTGGTTTCAAAGGGCAATCATGGTTCAGATCATAGGGCCCTCTACAATGAAAGCATAATTTCCTTCTCCTTAGATCATTCAAGGTTTCTTGATCTAAAGGGCCTGATGTAGGACGATTAAATTCAGCTCTATCATCTTTTTTAGGTGTTGTCCTATCATAAGATGAACTAGAAGGTCTCGCAGCAAACTTGTTTCGTGGAGTAGATGCTTCTAAATTTCTTGCCTTTTTCATAGCTTCTTGCAAGGTAGGTGGATCCAAAGACTTAACCCACCCCCTGAGAGGCTCAACTAGACCCTCAACAAAGAGCATAACTCTCCTCTCTGATGTCATAAACCATAACAGACAACCGGTGAAACTCACTAATAAAGGCCACCTGTCTGTCTCAATTGAGCCAACTCTGGGTCCTTCCTATCAAACCGCTCTATTAACCTGTCCACAAACTCCTGATAAAAGATAATCTGATCATGTCGAAGTGACACTAGCCCATGGTACCACCAATCATGAGCTACTCCATCAAGATGCAACACAGCAAAGCGGATGGCGTCCTCCTCAATCATGGGACGCAAAGATAAGTAAGTGTCGAGCTTATGCACCCAAGCTCGTGTTGTAACCTTACCACTGCCATCATAATGGTCCAAGGTCATCTTGCTGGTTGCCTATCGCAAATCTGTCTGCCTAGGCCCCTGTCTCTCAAGTGCAGGCCTACCTCTAGAATGTTCACGCTTCTGTGTAAGGAATCTATCAAAATTCAGATTTTGCTTAATAACATGTGGTAGAGCATCCCACTCAGCTTAATGAGCAACAATGTCATCTGCAAACAGTGCGGTATTAGTCTCAGTGCTAACCGCATCAACCTCAGATCTCAAATACGTAGGCCATTGTGGCCTATCATAAACACCAGTATGATCGGTCTTGTCAAGTCTATCATCATATCTAGTCCAGTCCTCAGCTCTCATCCTATCTCCTGCTCTAGACTTGTCATCTGCTCTTGACCTGTGTGAACTAGCAGACATACTCCTAGCACCTCTCTCCCTGCCACGGTCGCCAAGTAGTGCAATGCGTTGTAGAGTGTCAGATAACTGTTGTAATACAATGGCTACATGATGTTGTCCATCTGCTATATTCTGAAAGCATCCCGGGCCTCTCTATCAATATCTGAAGCAGTACTCGCGTCTCTATTACCAGTACCATCCAAACCATCTGAACTACCAATACCCCTGTCACCAATATTGCCAAACTAAATCTCAGCTTCTCCCACACCAGGTGGAGAATAAGGACCTCTGCGGGTGGAGTGCATGCCAGGTCTGAATCTCTAAGCCATGCTGAACCCAATTCCCTGCAGGTTGGCAGGAAACCGCTCTAATACCACTGTAAAGAGCCTGCCTGGCTCTTTTTTGGAGATAACCTTTCTTTCTGAATTGTTTGCGAGTTTTCTTTTGTTTTGGATAATATTTGATTTTTCTTTGAAATTTTCTCTCCAGGAGTGAATAACATAAACTTAACAATTTAAACAATTTCAGAAAAACATAAAAAAAAACTCAATTCTAAAGATTTATCATTTCTAATAAATATCGATTTATATATATAATTGCTATTGGTACCTGGCAATTTGGATGACTATTCGATAAATTGAATGATCTTTAATCATTGATGTTGCAGCTTTAAAAATGGAAGACCATCCTCTAGGAGTCCACATGAGGCAAGGAATACACCACGCAGCCTCCAATTGATGAATTGCAGCTCTCAAACAAGTCACGCAGGCCCTTATAAAGGTGACCCCACCTTCAAGATAAGTCACGCAGCCAGTTCTAGAAGAAAATGCAGCCTTCAAAATACCTCACACAGCCAATATGAAAGGAAACGCAGCCTCCAAAATACCTTACGCAGCCAATATGAAAGGAAACGCAGCCCTCCAGCACTAAATGCAGTCAAGAATATCAGTAAATTTACTGAACAATGCTTCCAATGCTCACCAACTTCCAATCGCAGCCACTGGGAAGATACAACAGCCTTCTTGGCAATTATCTGAATCTCTAGAAGGAAATCCAACTTGATGAAGGATATCTTTGAACAGCAACAATTGAAGAACTCTTCACAATTTGATATACATCAGCATCAAACTGCATTCCCATAATCAGAACTAAATATTCAGAATTTCAGTGGCAAAATTTACCATCAACACGTGATGATTCAAATTGCAAAAATGAGGAATCAGTCCTCAAACCCTAGCCTTTCTTCTCCACTTCTCAATTTCACAAAAAACATAAGTCCATGAATGAATTCGATTTTCTCCAAGAGCTCATTAAAAAGCATTAAAAAGTTGTGGCTTCTTCCACACACTTTTCACTTAAGTGGCTTCTCGTTTACACTTTCAAATTATAACATAAAGATAATTTATTTACTAAGTTCAACTTAATAAATAACTTTAATAACATTTAAACCTCTTTAAATGCTCAATAAATTCACCCAGAGCTGCTCACACCTCAAAATTGTCTCCACTGCCCTGCTAAAAATAGTCACTGCCCAAAATAGATTTACTAAAAATAGTAAATCCGTCACAGAGACCCTCAAAACCCACTGTCAGCTCACGAGGGTCGCGATGATGAACTGACCAAGCTCAACTACAAGAACCCGCTAAAATGGGGACATTACACAAAGAAAAGGATTCTATAATAGTTTCTAAAGGTAGATTTCAAAATAGTTTCAATCATGCAACAAAAGTGGTCAATACTCTCTCAATGTTGGCAGGTGGGTAGGAGGAGGTCCTAAAAGAGGACAAAGTTAATGATGATGACATAAGTTCAAACAGCAATATGTTGATTGGCTTGATGGACATGCTCTATGCCGGTAATCTTGGTAGGAAGCATCACTTGTTTCAAGAATTCGTTGTTATGTATGGAGCTGTAACTATGAATTCATTTTGTCAATGGTGTTTTCAGGGAAGTTAGGAGTTGATGGCATGATGGTGAGTGCTACATATGTGGCCATTTTCAAATTTCGGAAGTGTACATTGACAAGTTTTTACCAGCGGTTGATAGGAAATGCATTTTTGAAGAGGTCAAAAATCAGATTTTCAGTTTTCATAATGCTGATACCATTTGTTGCAGTGAGGTTGCAAACTTGTTATTTTGTGATAACAGGCCTTGAGACTATGGGTTTGACAGAGTAGAGCAGCAAAAACATGATGGGTATAAGTCTAGTAGATGTGAGCATCGGTCTTTACCAAGAGAAGGTGGTACTTATCAATTTGATTGCATTGTGAGGAGTGCATATTATTTCTCTTTCAGCCCACAAGTTCATGAGTTGAATATTCTGATGATGACAAATAAGAAGATATTGAATGATTGGTATAAAGAGGATTATACTTCATCATGGAATAAAATGTACTCTCCTTTGGGAAGAGGATTTGCAGCCTACAAGTTTTTCAGATTGCATTTTACGAATAACAGTTATGATAAGTTACTGAGATTAAGCTGAAGACTTTAGGTGATGGGAGCGATAGTTCTTCAAATTGGTCTTGGGATCCAAGGATCTTTTTGATGAATGAGTTGCATTTGAACATATTGCTTCATAGTGTGGCAGGTTTCGATTTTAGTTGTCCCGGAATGTGCCATAGAGCTGCTTGTAGATTTATATTGGATCTTGGTATTGGTATGCAGATTCACGATTGCTTGAGGACAAGCAATCTCTAAGGAGGGAGGACTCTAATGTCCCTTTCTTTGGGGACATTAAAAATTTAAATGACAACTTAATAAAGTATTAAAATGACTTTATTGGAGTTTAATGAAAATTAATATAGTCATTTTAATTTTATAAAAAGGGAATAATAAAGAGAAAAATAAAGTAATTCCAATAGACGAGCAACTGGAAAACAAAGGGTCACACGAATGCTCTTTAAAAGAACATAGAGAAGCTTATTTGGATTATGCTTGGTTTTATGTTTGGTTTCTCTTGAAAAATTTTGGGAAGCTTTGGCTTTTAGCAAGTTTGAGGACGAAAACCTTCGACCTTGGAGGTAGTGGACGGAAACCCATTGTCTGTTGGAAATATCACTCAGGTGTCTCACTTTGTGCTTCAAATTCATACTTTTGGTTATCCAATCTGACTGTAAGTTTTGTGGCTATAATTGGATATTTTGTTGTTGCTCTACGGAAGATTTAAAGAGAATATTCATATTTCATTTTAGAATCTCTATTCCAATTTGATATTTATATGATTTTCAATTTTATTTGTTGGATTAATTGAAATCAGTTGCATGCAAATTATTGTCTGAATTTTTGTGAAATATTTGGTAAAAAAATCTGGAGAAATTATCCTAGGGGGATATTACAATTTCCCTCATAGAATCCCTCATGCTAGTCTGAATATCTTTGGTTTCCGTGATAAATACCCGAGCATTATAATTTATCATCTTCCTTGTCACCCATGGCAGCCTCCTTTTGACACTGTTGGTAACGCTGGTCTCTATCACTCATTAATCACCCTTAGGCTGGCAGGATTCCAAGTTCTGGTACCACTGAAATATACCAGTTAGGGAATAATGCAAAATATCACAATGACTAATATTGCAACTTCTATACTAATTTCCAGTTATCAACTGGGTAAAACAAGAATTTCAGAATATTTGCCCACAGAAAAATAATTAGATTCCTTTATTTGTGAGGCCATCTTGATACATATACAGAGTCTTGCAAGAGAATATATCTGATTGTTTTCAAACAATGCATCATACAGAACCACAACTCAAAATCTCAACATGATATATGCGGTTTGAATTCGTAATGTTTCCTTGCATCATGCTTTCTGGTCACTGTCAGGATGGATAGGTGTGTTTAAACTTTAAAGGCACAAGCACGAACAGGTATGTGAAATACACTGTGCTTTTGGAAGAGTCAACACTATTGTGAGTTAGGCCTGAACCAAGGTCCATGCCTAGATAGAATCCACACAAGATATCAATGTGCTTATAGATCTCACCTTGTGATGATACTCCCAGATAAACACACCCCGTTATGTATGATTCAATGAAGCTGTAGATGCACCTGAATTAGTTTCAATACCTTTATACTTGCTGTCATCTGAGATGCACAGCAAGGATATGCTGTCCGCAGCTTTCTACAGATGTCGCACTGAACTGGCCTGTAGACTCTCGGGTTTTTGTCAAAGACTCTATGCATTCGTTTAATGCAAGTTGGAATGAATACTTAGATGATCTAGCCACCTACAGTATAGTCAGAAATACTTGTTCTGACTAAGTCGGCCACAATAGGGAAACTGACAGTCAACTAGTTGGCCTCTAGAGTCATTTTTATTGAAGTTTTTAATAATTATGATTTATTTATAATTTTGATTTATTAGTTTTTTAATATAAAACTTAGCGAACCACACCGGTTGTTCTCAAACACTGCCGATGTGTTAGGCTTGCCGACCAGCTTCCAAATCAGGTTCAATACAGATTAATAATGTAAAATGCTGAAGAACAAATATTATTTTAAGCTTTAGATGTTCTTAGTTATTAAAAATTTAAAACCATGAAATGCAAGATTCTATCACAAGTGATAATATCATAATAAATATGGTTTAAATTTGTTTGATATAGGCTTTACATTCTGAAATAAATACAACTGCGGCTTATCCAGCTAATATACTATACTAACTACAAACTTTAAAAATCAGAGCTTGCAAGGTGCAAGTTCGATCCTTATTAGCCAGAAAACTTGTTGGGCAGTGCAAAGTTAAAGACCATTGCCAACTGGTATCCTAATCTCCTCTATCCAAACAGAACGTAATTCTCATTTGTATTTGTCATTTTAACGATTGTTGTCAAGATTTTGGAGTTGTCTTAGGCAGTGTTCCTTATAAAATGTGTGTTTTAAATCTGATAATGGCTGTTCTTGTTATTAGGTAATGTTGACTATGCCTTAAATGTTGGGAAATTCTTTTGATTTAAACTATGGTTTTGTTTCACTCTATGAAATTTTGAAAAATATTGTTTGGTTTGCCTCTCTATGCGAAAATACATATTTGCTTTAAATTTTTTATACAATACTTTTTAGTTTCAGAATTTTAAGCTTGTCAAAAATTTAAGTGCCACTTGAAGTTGAGTTTTAAATAGTTTTGACTTTTGGGGATATTAAATGGATGTTTGAGGAATAGACTATGTAACGTAGTAAATTTTATTATAAATTAGGAGGGGCAACATCCCTTCTCTTCTCCCCTGTGCTCCCTAATTTGACCTTTTTTTAATGGAAAACAGATTGCAATCATAATAATGCTGGCTAGATATCCAACTGCTCAATATGTTTCTTCAATTAGCCAAAAACCTCCTGAATACACAGGGCAAAGTCTGCAAAAGTCTAATATTGTGGAAGTGGCAGCCTGGTTAGAACGACGTGTTTGCTATCTAGAGGAAGAAGTGTCAATGATGGAAGCTCATTTCAAAAGCATCCACCATGAGTTGGCATTGTTGAAGAGGCATCTGCAGACAGTGAACCGTTTTAATTCAAAAGCTCAGCCAGATTAACACAGGCACTAAATTTCAAAATATTCTGCTAAGATGGACGTGTTTTCCTGTTATAAATGCTGGAAAGTAGCTTCCATATTCAGGCAGTTATCTGGCAATTGGAAGGCCCTTTCAGACCTACGTTTACTTACTGCAGTAACTTGTCAAGAGTAATGTGCAGAATGAGAGGCCTCTTATCTTTGGAGCTAACTATTGTTTCATGACATCAGAACTTAATTTCGATAAGAACAAAGAGGTGGTGAAGCCCACGAGTTAAGTTTTTTTGGGATTTCACGTGTGATCCCTTATCAGTTGTCCTGCATTTGTCTCATCTATTCATTTGATATGTTAGCTATGACTTTTAACTAGTGCAAAAATTGGGGAGTCGGTACTGTAAAAAATATTAAATAGGTTATGAGTGGTTATCATTTGTATAACAATTTGAAATGAGGCAAAGTCATAAAAGGCATACTTATTTGGCTTCTCTAAATGTATTTGAATGTAAATTTTGTACATGTCAGAAACCAGCTGAAATATTGTTTGTCAGTCGAGTAGAAATTAAAGAACTGGCAGAGTCTCATAAGTGGTCCTAACCCAGCAATTGTTTTGCTAGAATAAATATTATAAGCTTACAGGATAGCTTTATAGGCTTAAAAACCGATTACCTTAACAAGTTTTTTGTTCTTCAATCAGGGCCCAAAATGGACGGCTGTATGGCCATATTCAAGGCTTTTTGCCACTAAATACAACTAAAATTTTAGGAAGACTGTCACATAGAAGGGGAGATTTTGGATAAAACATCAAAATTTATATAGAATAATTTCAATATGTATATTTTAATTTATATGTAATTTTTTTATAACAAGATATGTCTTAGTGTTTAAATTGCAACTTTAAATGAATGACCATCAACACAAAATTTGCATGACAGAGGGTTGACGGTCAAATTTAGGACCGGGAGACTTCAGTCTTCAACATCGTTTGGTGCTTGTTATCCAAATGAATATGCATCTATTATGCCTTGAGCTTTATCAACTTTACCTATTATTGGCAGTCGTGTAAGCACTACATAACAACTCAACAAAAGTAGACAATCTCAAGAAATTATATGCAACTTCCTGGCCACATTCTAGGCTATTATGATTGAATTTGAAAGCATCAGAACCCTTTCAAATCATTGTGGATACTAAATGCATATCCATGTCATGGAATTGTAATGGATATTTTATGAATTATGGTAGAGCACAGAACAGGAAATAAATCAATTATAAACATTAAATACACCCCACGTTTGCAATCAAGAAAAGTTAAATCAAGATGATCATGCAATTGGAAGTGAATGAACATCTTCAAGCAATAAAGGTGCGTTGCTGGTATTTTGATGGAGAGGTTAAAGTCTTTCAGAAAAGTATCCACACTCTAAATTAACGAGATCATTATTTTAAAATGCCAAAGATTTTGGATATTATAAAAATTGGTCATATTTATAATATAACTAATTATCAAATAGACGTTTGGACGACTGTTGCAAAAAGGGTTACATAAATAATATATTCTAACATCTATGAGGCTCTGTAGACTGTTCAAAAGAAATAGAAAATTGAGACTTGTATTTTTAGCATAAAAATTCAAATCATGATCGATGGTCAAGATAAACGTACCTGGTAGTCCATAGTCCTATCATAATTGATCTACAATTGTCCATAGTCCATAGTTCCTTTCAGAGAACTATTTTTCTTGCAGTAATTGAGTGTTACTCATATTAATCAAGCCAGCTTGACACGTTGAGATGCCAAAATGACGGGCATTTCATGATGCATGTGAAAGAAGCCGTCCATTAGTTCCCTTAAGCCATCGAAGATAATTTTAATTTTTTGTCAGATTCTACACATGTTAAGAATATAATATGGAGATCCACTTATGAGGATAAAGAGTGCTTTCAAGATTTATTAATTTTGGCAGGGTTTGATCTAAACTTATCTTAATAATAAAAACTCATAATAGTATTTCATCACATAATTTTCATAAATATTTTTAATGGGTAAATGGTAGTGTTTAGCATAGGCACAAGGTCTGTAAGCACAATGGCCCAGAAAAGGTTTGAACATTGGTGACAGCCTCATCAACAAAGTGTTTCAATTGCCGTTCTAAATAGGTCACACTAAAAATTACATTTAAATTTATTAAATATATACAACACTATTTTAAAATTTCTTTATTCAAGTTGTTTTAAATGGTCGAGCTAGGCATTAAACAAGATGAAAGGTTTAATGTTTTATAAGGTAAACACTACTAAAATAATCAATTATATAAATCTTTAGTGTTAGAATTTGTGATCGAAGTGACACACCCTTTCAGTTTTAAGGCAAGAAAACAATTAAGATTTTCTATTGACTCAAAGTTAATTTGACAAAGAAACATGTTGATTAAGAAATCCTCATTGATGTTGCTTCCAAGTTCAATAAGAGCAATATGATGTTGTATCTTATAGTTCAATTTCTAAAATGGAAGGAGACTTTATTGCTCTTCCATTTTCTAAACAATGACATACAATAAAATAAAGTAGTCAAAAAAAAATTTGTGCGTAAATTTGACTCCATTTGTGGGAAATATAAAGTGGTATAAATTTGAGTCATAATGTGATGTAAAATACACTTTAGAACTAAATTTCACTTTACACTTTAAAAGAAACCTCAAATGCATTTTAAGATTAGGTGTTCCCAAGCATTACCAAATCTCAACTTAATCATCTAAAAAAAGCACACAATCAAACTAGGTAGACAATTTTTCAACTTGGTTACTGAAGTTGGCTTAATTTGACAAGTTGTCCCATAGGTTATTTTTAGCCTCGTGGATGTTAAAGATTACCTATCTATCTATCATATAAGGAAAATAAAAACATATATTACTTGTAGTTTCCTATTTTACATTACCTCCTTGATTTAACTACTAACTTTATCTAACAACCAACTTACATGATTCTCCTATCTAAACTTCAAAGAGTTGTACCACACAATGGTCTTTACATCTATCTTATGAATGCTCCAATCCATCTTTGTTGCAATAGCTATGACACTTTGTATGGAAGTATATCGCTACAAGAGCGAAAGTCTCATCATAATCAATTTCGTCCACCTGAGAGAATCCCCTAGCCACAAATCAACCTATACAATTCTCCTAATCTCTTCATAAAAAATAGACAATTGTGGACAATTGTAGATCAACTTATCAGGCCACAACCAACTCACACAATTCTCCTATCTGAACTTCAAAGAGTTGTACCACAACCTATACAATTCTCCTAATCTCTTCATAAAACATAGGCAATTGTGGGCAATTGTAGATCAACTTATCGGACCACAACCAACTTACACAATTCTCCAACATCAAGTGTGGATAGGTGTACGTACATCAACTTACTAACATCAATGTGCATTTTTCATAGTGCAGTGTGTTCACGTTTCAATATGCTTCTCTTCAGCAGTAAGCTGGAGTGAATACTTCAACGATCTAGCCACGTACAGCACACACATACATACTTGTTTCAACTAAGTGAGCTGCAATAGGGAACAACAAACTAGTTGGCTTCTAGAGCCATTTTTATTAAAGTTGTTTATAATTATCATTTATTTATAATTTTAATTTATTATTTATTTAATATAAAACGTATAAGAATTGGGATTTCTATAACATATAAGGGAAAAACACATCTATTACTTACAATTGCCTATCAGATATTATATTGCCTCCTTGATTTAACTACTAACTTTATCTAACAACCAGCTTAAAGGATTCTCCTATAGGAACTTTAAAGAGTTGTACCTCAACCCACTTACACAATTCTCCTAACCTCTCTATCATAAATAGACAAATGGGAACAGTTGTACATCAACTTACTTGGCCACAACCAAGTTACACGATTCTCCTACATCGAGTGTGGACAAGTGTACGTACATCAACTTACTAACATCAATGTACATTTTTCATTGTGCTCTGTGTTCACATCTCCATGCATAAATCTTTAGTGCTAGAAATTATTACTAAGTGACACACCCTTTCAATTTTAAGGCAAGAAGAAAATTAAGATTTTCTATTGACAAGAGGGTAAGTCGACAAAGAAACATATTGATTAAGGAATCCTCACCAATGTTGCTTCCAAAGCCAATAAGGGCGATATAGTGTTGTATCTCATAGGTTGTATGTAAAAACTGTTTAGTACTTTATTTATGTAAGTTGCAATACCCCCTTTTAATAAATTTAACTTATATAGGCCCTTTGTATGTTTTAATGAGGATATAAAATGTTTCAATAAAGGGGTCATAAGTGAGGAAAGAAATGGAAAAATAAAAATAGCAAGAATATAATTATAAAGTGATACTTAATGAGTATCAATGAATGGGGATGTGCATTTTCTTTATATTTTCTAAATTGCAAGACAATTTTTAACTACATGAAACATTCTATGATGACTCAATTAGTGGGGAATTACAAGTTGACATACTTGACGAAGTAGGAGCTATTTTAGAGAGTGATCTTATATAAATTAATTAGTATTATGTTGTGGGGATTTGGGTTCCCAAGGTGGCAAGCTCCTAGTGCCTTCAAATTGAGGTGTTTAATTCTCTTGAAACAATTGTCACTTTTTTATATAATTCATGTGATAGCTTAAACCTTTTGTTCAATTAATTCAAGAACCAAAATCCTTGGATTTGAAGATCAAATGCTAAAACCTCTTTGATCACCTAGAAACTCAAGGGTGAAATCCCTTTAGTGTTTTTGGGCAAAATCTCACGTAAAGGTTGCATTTGTGTTGAAAGCTTTGTTTTGTTTTACTATCAACTCTTGTATTCTTTTAGCAACAAATTTGATTGTAATACTAGATTTATTCATATTTATATGTTGTTCATTTGATATATTTCACATTTTTATTCATCTCTAGTGTATTGGTATTGTTTATGCAATATATTGCTACATATTTCAAGTATTCTTGTTTGTTTAAATAATATATAATAAAATCATTATTCATCCACAATATACTCTTGTCTTGCCCTTGTGGGACCTAGGGGTCATAAAGTGGTAATTTTTTTATAGTAAGATTGGTTCAAGTCATTACATCAGTATCAAAAGTAACTTCCTGTCATATTTTGAATCAAGGGGAATAAAGAAATACCTTTGAAAAATGAAGAAAGAGAATATATCTTAGGATTCTATGATTGAGATTTAGATGGGGCAAGAAAGAATGGTAGAGTTGTTGACAATGAGACAGAAAAGAATGACTAAATTACTAACATGGATACTTTATATCTAATACAACATGCCCATGATCATCCTTTCATAGAATCAAGGTCATACTAAAACATCACACAAAAAAACCATCTACAAATAATTGACCAATTGTTAGTTCCACCCAAGACTTGCTAGACCCATGTACCAATAGAAGAAGAAGAAATGTGAACCTAAAACTACTTCTATGAAGGAGCTTGACACACTTTTTGAAGAATATCAAGGGAAATCTAAAGGCTTCAAAACCCTTATAACATTTTATTGTTTGGAGATATTGGGGTACAGTTTTTGATATAAAAGAGGCTAGAGGAGAAATAAAAATAACAAAAAAAGAAAGAAAGAATTGAAACAAAAGGTGAACTATAATTTTGATGGTGCCAAGAAATCCCCTTGTAATTCATTGCAAAAGTTGTAGACTTACTTGAAACAACAGTAGGATGGAAGATATTAGCCATTTTCCTGTGCATTGTCTTCAGATGGAATTACCTATTATTGGTGGCACCATGGTTTATTCACACAAGGGCATGGCGTTGTGTAAACTTTAGATTATTTCAACTAGAGGTTGTTGAGTATATTTAAACAGAAGGATGCAAAAGAGTACTAAATAGAGAGATTACAAGAATCAAACAATATACCTCAATAGATGCATATGTAGTAGAATCTCAAGGAGTTGCAATGATGGTACCCAACATGGTAGAAGGCATGATCACTTTGTCTATGTTGAACCTACTTTAAAAAGCTACAAAGAGGGCTTTGAACTTGATTTGATTGTGTTATGGAAATAATTTTCATCTCAACCAAGATCATGCACTATTGGACTACATAAGGGTGATTCTAAAATAAAAGAATTCAACATACATCCTAAGAAAACTATAGTGCAACCCTTTGCAATGAAGAAATTGCCTAATCATACTAGGAATGAGCTTAGAATGAAATTGTTTTATTTCTCTTGAAAGGAGTCATGTGAACATTGTCACATATGCCTTGGAAATGTCCAATTCCATTATTTTAAGGTGACATATAATGAAGAAAATGACCTTAAAGAACAAGAACTCCTACAAGATACAATGGATCAAAACATCAAACATGATCTTACAAAAGTGGCAAGTGAAGATGCATATAAAAAACTCAAATCTATTTCAAGAACACTATGATTTCACTCATTTAAGGTTGTGGAGGTTTATTTAGGAAATGGATTACGACACTTGTTGATATTATGGCTACTCACAACTTCATTGATGAAAACTTGGTGGTAAAGAAGGGCTTGAAAATTGAAGATTACATTAAATTCGATCTCAAAATGGTTGAGAATCCATCATTCCATGTACTAAGATAATTTAATAATTCAAATTATCTTTTAGTGATTGCAACATATGTAATAATTCCTCTAGTATAATAATAATAAATAAATAAAAGTTGTTACATATTTGCATCATATCACTTGATACTCAAAAATTAGAAACCAACTACCACCCAAAAAGACATTCTGGGTACTTATAGACTACCCCCGCCATACTTTAGACTCCATTGTTCAATACATCTTTACATTGCTCTTGTAGTTTGGCATTGCCAAAAATAAACATACGGTCCCACCAAAATTTCATGTACATTTGCACATTGTACTATTTGTTGACTGATATCATTGCATATACATGGCTTTAATTTCCTACACACTTTTACATTCAAAAGCCACACAAAAAAATCAGATTTTATCCTAAAAACAAAACAAAACCAGAGCCCTTCATTGGGCTAGCATGCATTGCACCACAGAGTAATCATTATCAAAGAAGTAAAAACAAAATTTAACGTAGAACCAAAAGGGAACAAGCCTGTAACCCTTGGTTCCTCCGTGGTTTCCCTTCATCCCACTCCTCCTATATGAACATTTTTGCCTCAAAACCTGACACATTTGCCCAATTGGGACTAGGGCCATCTGGGCTTTCACTTCCTTCACCATGACGAAGGCCTTCATGTCTTCCCAACCAAGACGAGCATCATTTCACCTTTGCTACCTGTTACATTGCACTAGCCATCGTAGAAAGGGAATGAGCTCATTGACATCCTCTACCATTGGATTTCCCATTCCCTCTCGCTCATCAAAACCAACACTTGGCACCGCCCATTCCAGGACTAACTCCAACCCATACAGATTTTATTTCTTCACTATGGTCTCCATTACCTTTCTGATAGTGGCAATTGGCCTCCCCCTTTCTGATAGTGGCAATTGGCCTCCCCTAAATTCAATCCCCAAGCAAGCATAGTAAAATTATGTCCATATTGTTTTGGTATCAATGCTTGGACCCATTAAAAACACCACTCGGAATAGCTTGAATGCTCTGGATAAATTTCATGTCTTTGAACACACCAAAAAAAAGGATGCCTACTGCTTGGTTGAAAGTAGTGGGAAGTTGGCTTCCATGATTGTCGCTCTACAAATGCCCCTCTTTGAGATCTCAAACAAAGAAACCTAGCCACTATTTATCTCTCCACACTGAATTGTTTAAAAAACTCTACAAATTGCCCTAAAAAAATAATTTAATTCCTTCCAAGGAGTTATCTCTTCAAACGAGCTTAGATGGAAGTGCATTTATGATTTGATCTTACCACCTTCATGTATGATATTACACTTCGTTAGGAAGATTTTGAAAATATTCCAGCTTGACTTCATCACAGGTTTGGAAAGATAGTGCCCATTTTGAAAGGTTATCTGCCTCTCTCTATTCCCCATCCCATGTACATGACTAACTTTAATTCCTCAAAGGTGGCCAATTCAATTAATATCACAGTAATAAACTTTTGGAGATGACATGCTTCAACTTTCTTGTTCATTAATACGTGTATGATTATTAAGGAATCTCTTTCTAAGTGTATTTTCGGTATTTGAAAGGATTTGCCAAACTTAACTATCATGAAAGCTGTTTTTGTCTTCACTACATTGTTAGTCGCCTCATCTAAATTTTTTTTAGCTTTCAGAGCTAAGATATTGTCATGTCAATCCCGAGCAATGAAGCCTACTTTTGACAATCCAGAGTTTTCTTTAGTCGTCCCATCAAAATTGATCTGCATCATCCCTCTGCAGCAGGTTTCTCTCAAGCCACTTCCTTATTTGGGAAATCAACTAGATTTACTAAGCAAAGCCCCTTAAGAGGCTAGTTTACTTTCATATTTCATGAAAATGCCCTTAGCAAGATAAATCTAGAGCTAACATTCATTTTTTATTGAATTTGGAGTAAAAGAGGTCTATGGTTATCACATGGGAGGATGCCACAAATAATTCCGGCTAAAATAATTTCAATAAAGAAGTTTGAAACTAAAATTGTCATGTCAAATCATGTATATATAATTGAGACACTAACCTCAATACACATAATTTGGAAAATATAAAAGATATATCATATACACCTTTCAATATTAATTTGCATCATTTGACTAATATTATATGCTTTATCAAATTCTCACAATGTGTATGGGATATTACATCTAAGTTCACACACTTTACAACCACCTTCTTCCCTTTGCTTAGATATTTATTAAATTTGAGTCTACCATTCACCCTTGAATGAAAATTGTGTGGCAATTTATGTACATTTCAATATATTATTTGCATCTTCATGTCAACCTATAACTCATTTAAAATGTTTAGAGGTTGGTCAATAATATATTCTTTAATCCAAACACATAGTTTGGACTCTGTTTGGTCCTATGATCAACAAGTTACACTATGAGTGAGAACACAGTATGCATTTTCCACCATGTACTCAAATGGTCCCAACCACCTTCACAAGATTCCTCTAGCTCTAGTGTGGGTTTCCTTTCTATAGCATATACAATATAACCTTCAATAGAATCAACATTCTAACAAAATACTCACTTTTCACTTCTAACTTTCTAACTTCTAGAGCATACACTTTGAAACTCGAGTAGTTTTGTCTTTGTGTGTAGCCTTACTCATAGTCCAAACTACAAGCCAAAATACTTCACAATGATAGAGTTGATGCTAAAAACCATGATAGTCTAACTTGATACACATACAATGCTTGATTAACAAACCATAGTAACTCACCACACATACTTCTATGCTTATATAGATGCATTTGACAATTAGGAAGAACAAATCCCATTGCACCATGATATCATTAACATTTTTCAAGAGAGCTATTCACGATATTAACATTAACAAGCTTTGTCATGCTTTTTCATTAAATGTTCTAGAAACTCCTTGACACAAATAATGATACTATATTTAGCAATCTCAATGAAGCCATTGGTTGAGGCTATATTTGTTCAACTTAGGTAAATTTTTAGAGTGAAGGAAGGTGTTATCAAGGGGGGAGCTTGCCAATTCGTAGAGCCTTCCCTTTATTGAAGCACATCATAAGGGTGCGTGTTAGTGTATTTAACCAATCACACACTTTTGCATGATTTTATGACATTGTAATATAATTCATGGATATTATCTATTATAATATATGAGCATTCATTTTAATAAATGGATAATGCATTAATTAATGCCCACTCATTTGTGCATGGTATTTGTACTAATAGTAAAGTTTTATCTTAAATATACATGGTTTATTAATTGACTAGTCTTACGGGTTCAGCTAGATATAAGTTAAATATCTCTTAAATAAGCTCATTCTTTTAGAAAACTACACTCCAAATATTATCTCTACCCTCTACCTTATTTATATAAGAGCGTAGAGAGTTAGTGGTTGAGATATTGTCGTGAAAGAGAGATATCATAATTTTTGTAAAATTTCAAGGTGATCCTTTTGATAAAAAGTAGTTGTCATGCTACTCATATTATAAATCTATGTTATTTTATTTATTTAACTTTTATTGATTTTTTGTATTGCTACATACATGTGGGTAAATGCATTATAGTAGTTATATTTGTTATGGTAGATAACAAAACTTTAATAGTTCAAGGTTAGGTAAGGATTTAATTTCTATATAGAAGTGAACCTAATGTGCAAGCATGAATATCTATCCGTCTATCATATAAGGAAAATAAAAACATATATTACTTGTAGTTGCCTGATAGATATTACATTACCTCCTTGATTTAACCACTAACTTTATCTAACAACCAACTTACATGATTCTCCTATATGAACTTCAAAGAGTTGTACCACAACCTATACAATTCTCCTAATCTCTTCATTAAAAATAGACAATTGTGGACAATTGTAGATCAACTTATCGGGCCACAACCAACTTATACAATTCTCCAGCATCAAGTGTGGATAGGTGTACATACATCAATTCACTAACATCAATGTACATTTTTCATTGTGCAGTGTGTTCATGTTTCAATATGCTTATCTTCAACAATAAGTTGTAGTGAATACTTCAACTATCTAGCCACCTACAACACACACATAAATACTTGTTTCAACTAAGTCAACTACAATAGGGAACAACCAAAGTCAAACTAGTTGGCTTCTAGAGCCATTTTTATTAAAGTGCTAATAATTATCATTTATTTATATAATTATAATTTATTATTTATTTAATATAAAACCTATAAGAATTGGGATTTCCGTAGACATATAAGGGAAAAATAACATTTATTACTTACAACTGCCTATCAGATATTACTTTGCCTCCTTGATTTAACTACTAACTATATCTAACAACTAGCTAATAGGATTCTCCTATATGAACTTTAAAGAGTTGCACCTCAACCCACTTACACAATTCTCCTAACTTCTCTATCATAAATAGATAAATGTGGACCGTTGTACATCAACTTACTTGGCCACAACCAACTTACACGATTCTCATGTTAATATTTTACACTTTGAAATGAAATAACAATCTTAGATGATCTTTTAAAACTAAGATTTAGGCCCTTTCAAAAATACAAATGAAAAGAAGATAGATAATACCCGGTTTAGATGCTTGAAATCTGCTTGAAAATTTGTAAGAAGAAGCCTTCAATCCAATGCTATTATTCTGCTCCAATCGCCTCTTTAAGTGTGCCACAATTTGCTCCTTAAGGTCTGCTATAATATCTAAACTTAGGTCTGCTACAGAATTTAGGTATGTTATCCTTCTTCCTAAATTTCCAAGAAGTTGCTATGATAATTATGTAATAATGATCTAAATTATATATATTTGTTGAATGCATGAATTTAGGCAATCATGTTATGTTTTCTATGACACCTAATTCGCACACTCCATTCCCCTATAAGTATGCTTCAAGATGGTGTAATTGCAATGCCATAAGGCAGCCAACTTGCATATGCAAGTCAACATTTAATAATTATTTCATTCAGTCACCTCAATTAATGCAGGTCGGCCCTCATAGCATATTCAATATGCAAGTCATCCCTCTAAGCATACTATAACATTTATTTAATCTTTGCCAAGACATAATATTAATAATTATTTGTGATGTTAATATCTTTGTCTCAAGGCCACAATATATTAACACTCCCTCTTGGACTTGAGGGAAAGATTAATAACATTGACCTCATAATGTAATCACTAGATCTTCTGACATATGAGTTATAGTTCTCAATAGATTTCAATCTAAGTGATCTTAATGGATCCATCAGAGAAAACATAATGCATTCATAATATATTCATACCTGATGTAATCAATGTAATTAGTCATCCTCGGGATGTGCCAACCTTTGTAATATTATCTACTACAAGATGTAAGGTTATTCAAACATAACACTTAATGTAAGCATCATTCACATGTAAAGACAGGTAAGAAGCATTATTGACATTATCCTCATAATAATCACATATAGATCTCAACATAAGAATAATAGATCTCAACTCTATGTAAGAGAAAAGGTATCATCAATATAACAATAGATCTCAAATTTATGTAATCAGAAAATATCTCAAATCATAGAAAGGTATCATCAATAGAACACGAGATAATAACAATATCAATCACATAATGTTAGTGAGATTCCATCTACAAGATCTCTGAAAGATAGTCTTCATTGGTAATTCCATCCAAGAGCTTCAATGCTCAAATGTCAAGAGCTTCAATGCTCAAATATGCAAGAGCCTTAGTGGTCAAATATGCAAGAGCCTCAACGCTCAAATATGCAAGAGCCTCAACACTCAAATTTTGCAAATATGCTAGTATAAAAAAATACTCACATAATAATTTGATAATTACTTTAACATAACGAAGAATCATATTCACAATGGAAAGTAATATTTGATTTATTTACAACGAGTGATGTTAAAATCTAACAAATAATTAGAAAGAGTTTATAACGCGACTTTTAAGTTCATGAAGGCCCATATCTGAACTCCCTCATAAGGTGAAGACTAAAGGGCAAGGCGTTCAAATTTCGTTTCTTTTACTTTTGCAATAGAGGCTTGATGATTGTTTCGTTCAAGATAATTTGTTGCCCTGTGACCAAATTTGTCACATCTATAGCATTGTACCTTAGAGAGATCTCTCTTTTGAAATTTTTTGTTTTGATAGTCTCTCCCTCTCCATCCATTATTATGAAAATTCTCTTCTTGCTTGATTTGATAATCTCTCTTTCTTTTATTCCTAAATTTTCTTTCTCCTTTGTCTTGAGATTTTCTTTTGAAATCGTCTTCCTTTCTTGATTGGGAGTATAAAATTTGAAGGTCTTCTTTAAAATTTGATCTTCTAGTTATTAGTCTCGATTCTTCTTGAAGACAAACCATCTTTAATTTATCAAATTTAAGCATTTTAGGACATGCACTGATTCCTTGAGTAAAAGGAGTCCCACGAAAGAGGTAATCCATTAAGTGCTATCATAGATAGTTCCTTTTCATCGTAGGTGTGCCCAATAGTTTCTAATTGATTTCTTAACTCAGTAATTCTCATAAAGTATGGTGTGATAGATTCTCCTTGACTCATCTCGATTCGTGAAATTTCATTTTTAAGAGTCATAATTCTACTTGTATTATTAATTTCAAACATTCCTAATAATGTAGAGAACATTAGATAGGTTGACTCTAGACAGGAGATTGTGGGTATGATGTGGTCTTTTACGCTATCAATTGGAATTCTCATAGTTTTGTTATTACTTTTTTTCCATTCACATGTTTCATCTTCATTCATTTTAATTTTAGGTAGATCTTCTATAATTGAATCTAGTTCTAGTTCTTTGAAGGCAAGTAGTATTCTAATTTTCCAAGATAAGAAGTTTGTGGCTCCTTTGAGTCTATCTTTTGGTCTAACTCCACTTGTCATATTGAATTTCTTAGTTTTAAAAATGTTAGATTGATTTTCTTAATCTGAAAGTAGATCTTTTACTCATCAAGGCTCTGATACCATGTTAATATTTTAGACTTTGAAAGGAAATAACAATCTATAGATGATCTTTTAGAACTAAGATTTAGACCCTTTCAAAATACAGATGAAAAGAAGGTAGATAATAACTAGTTTATATGCTTGAAATCTGCTTGAAAAATTGTAAGAAGAAGCCTTCAATCCAATGCTATTATTCTACTCCAATCGCGTCTTTAAGTCTGTCACAATTTTCTCTTTAAGGTCTGCTACAATATTTGAACTTAGGTATGCTCCAAGTATGTATTTAGGTCTGCTAAAGGTGTGAACTTAGGTCTACTCCAAGGTCTGCTATAGAATTTAGGTCTGTTATCCTTCTTCCTAAATTGCCAAGAAGTTGCTATGATAATTATGTAGTAATGATCTGAATTATATATATATATATATATATATATATATATATATATATATATATATATATATATATATATATATATATATATATATATATATATATATATATATATATATATATATATATACTATATATATATATGGGGAAAACCAGAAGAACTCATCAGGATCATCTAGGGCACCTCAGCAGCAGCAGCAGTCTCAGCAAAACCAGAGACAGAGATCTTCTCAGGGACAGCAAGGCTCTAAGCCCAAGAACTGGCACTCACAAGGATCTCGACGAGATCAGAGGGGATAGTCTCAGGCATCCAGAGGTGGATTCAGTGGGTCTAGTGCTACAGGAGGACAGCAACAGTCTAGGCATCAGGGGATACAGCTATAGGCTAGAGGACCGTGCTACACATGTGGTGCCATGGGGTACATAGCTAGGGATTGTCCTATAAGTTGTCCATCTGGCAATCAGAGGGTGGAAGCTTCTGAGCCTACTGTAGGAGACATGGGCAGAGCGCACAGAATATTTGTAGTGATTGATAACTGCCAAGATGAGCACCAGGCCACATTCATTGAGGTTGTAGGTACGATCGGAGGTAGTAGTGTTTCTATCCTTTTTTATTCTAGAGCTACCGACTCTTTTATTTCACCTTTTATAGTGGAGCAATGCGGGCTAGTGGCAGTTAGGTAGGATGTTAGTTGGGAGGTTGAGTTAGCCTCAAGTGCTAGGGTATCTGTTAGTTCTATGGTGAGAGGTTTCCAATTGCAGATTAGGGACTTTACCACCTTAGTTGACCTTCATGTTACACCACTTGGATCCTATGATGTCATTCTCAGCATGGATTGGCTCTATTCCCACATAGCCAAGATGGATTGCAGGAAGAAGACAATGGAGTGTTTAGATGATGATGGGGTAACCTCAGTTATTGTAGGAGTTCAGAGACTTGTATCCCTTCATATGATTTCTGCTATGCAGCTTAAGTGGTACATGCGGAAGGGATGTCAATTATATGCTCACTATTAGTGACAGAGAGGAGGAGGTAGAGAAGGAGACTTCTCTTGATGACCACCCTATTCTCTAGGAGTTTTCAGATGCATTTCCTTCACAGTTACCTGGTATGCCACCACCTAGAGTAGTGGACTTTCATATAGATCTTGTGCCAAGAGCAGAGCCTGTTTCTAGAGCACCCTATAGGATGACTACACATGAGCTCAGTGAGCTCAACATTTAGTTAGAGGAGCTCTTGGAGAAAGGGCACATTCATCCTAGCGTATCTCCATGGGGTGCACCCATCATCTTTGTTAAGAAGAAGGATGGATCTCTTAGGTTGTGCATGGATTACCGACAGCTGAACAAGGTGACCATCAAGAATCGGTATCCTCTTACTAAGATTGATGACTTATTTGATCAGCTTCAGGGATCCTGAGTGTTTTCGAAGATAGACTTGAAGTCGGGATATCATCAGCTGAGGATCATGGATAGTGACATCCACAAGACTGCTTTTCGCACACGATATGGACATTATGAGTTCACTGTGGTACCTTTTGGACTCACAAATGCTCCAAATGTATTCATGAGCCTCATGAATGGAGTATTTCATTCATTTCTGGATAGATTTGTGGTGATATTCTTGGATGACATATTGATATACTCCCGAGATGAGCATGAGCATGAGGAGCATTTGAGACAGGTCTTGCAGTGCTTGAGAGATAATCAATTGTATGAGAGCTTGCTGAAGTGTGCATTCTTCAGGACAGAGGTTCACTATTTAGGCCATGTGATATCAGGAGATGGGATCTTAGTTGACCCATCTAAGATTAGGGCGATTATGGATTGGTCGGCACCTACTAATGTGACAGAGATCAAGAGCTTCATGGGCCTTGTAGGCTATTACAGATGATTTTTTGAGGGATTCTCTAAAGTGGTCCATCCCATCACTTCCCTTCAGAGGAAAGAGAAGAAGTTTGAGCGGACAGAGAGGTGCGAGAGAGCTTTTCAGGAGCTCAAGAGAGCACTTACCAGTGCACCTATACTTGTGGTACCTGATCCTTCAGCAGACTTTGTGGTATGCACAGATGCATCTTTAGATGGGATTCAGGCATTACTGATACAGGATGGTCGGGCTATTGCCTTCGAGTCCATGAAGCTCAAGACTCATGAGCTTAACTATCCTACCCACGACCTTGAGCTAGAAGCAGTGGTGCATGCTTTGATGAGATGGCGATATTTCTTATTGGGCCATAGATTTGAGCTTCACTCAGATCATCAAAGTCTTCAGTACATATTCACCCAACCAAATCTCAATGCTAGACAGAGGAGATGGATGGAGTTCCTATGCAAGTATGATTTTGACGTTCACTACATCAAGGGTAAGGAGAATGTGGTAGCAGATGCCTTGAGTAGGAGACGTCATGAGCTCTCAACTATGACTACTAGCATAGATTTGAGAGGGTGCATACTGCAGCACTTACAGGAGGATGCCTTCTATTCAAAGATTAGACAGATGGTTCAGGCTTAGAGACCCTTGGAGGGGAAGTTCTCATATTATACCCTAGAGTCTAATGGCCTTCTTCGCCATAGAGGATGCATTTATGTACCTTCTTTTGATGGATTACGTGATTTCATCATCCTTAAGGCTCATAGAGCACCTTATGCAATGCAACCCAGAGTCAAGAAGTTACATGCAAATTTGAGACAGCTTTATCATTGGCTAGGTATGAGGACACACATTGTAGAGATAGTGGCTAGATGCTTAGAGTGTCTGCGGGTTAAGGCGAAGCACTGTCATCCAGGTGGACTTTTTCAGCCACATGAGATACTTGAGTGGAAGTGGGACGTTATATCCATGGATTTTATAGTTGGTCTTCCTATGTCATCTCGTTGCCACAATGCCATTATGGTGACAGTGGATAGGTTGACTAAGGTAGCCCACTTCTCACCCATACGTACTACTTTCACAACACCTACAGTGGCACAGGTATTTTTGAGAGATGTTGTCAGACTTCATGGCATTCCTTGCATGATCATATCAGATAGGGACTCACTCTTTACTTCATCTTTTTGGAGAGAGCTTCAGGCCACTTTGGGAACCAGGCTCAATTTCAGCATAGCATATCACCCAGAGAAAGATGGTCAGATGAAGAGAGTTAACCAAGTATTAGAGGACATGCTACACATATATGTGATGGATCACTAGATTAGGTGGGAGGAGTACCTAAATTTAGTCAAGTTTTCCTATAATAATGGGCATCATTCATCATTGGGTATGCCTCCATATCAGACCTTGTATGGCAGACCTTGCAAGACACCGTTGAGCTGGGACAAGATTGAGAACAGAGTTTCTATTGGTCCATATTTGGTCAGACAGATGGAGCAACAAGTAGATCTGATCAGGAAGCATCTTAGAGAGGCCCAGGATCAACAAAAGAAGTATGCAGATGCTGAGAGGATTGACAAAGAGTATCTGATTGGGGACAGAGTCTTTTTGAGAGTACGCTCGCATAAGAGCCCAATCCATTTTGGAAAGGGTTCTAAGCTAGCCCTTGCTTTGTCAGACCTTTTGAGATTTTGGAGAGGATAGGCCCAGTAGCATACTATTTAGCTTTGCGACCTAGCCTGTCATGCATCCATGATGTCTTTCATGTATCTATTTTGAGGAAGTATATTTATGATGAGTCTCATGTCATTGATTGGGATGCTTTACAGGTGGAGTCGGACGGACAGCTGGCTTTGGAGCCAATAAGTATACTAGCTCACAAGACTCTAGCCCTTCGAGGTCGAGAGCTGGACCTGGTTAGGGTCCAATGGGATTGTTATGATGAGGTCACAGCATCTTGGGAGGACACAACACAGATGAGAGATCAATACCCCCCATCTATTTGATGAACTCCAAGAGGAAGTTCATGCCTTAGGGGGGAGGATGTGAGGTCCTACCCTGACCCATCTTAGCTCGACAGCTATTTTGACATTTGATTCATCTAGATGGTACATTAATTAGAGACATTTGACCTATTTTGGATTACAACTTGCTATCATTAGACCTTATGAGATGATTGTTATAGATTTATATGATGATGATGATGATGTTAGTCATACTCTTTTATGCTCGTATTGGTTTCATGCTTACTTTATGATATATGAAATAAGTAATCTACATTTGTTACGTTATCTTACAGAATAGTAAATGCTGATAGTATAATGGTTCAATGATTAACTTAGGGTTACATGCTTATGTGAAAATTAAATTGATATTTTGATGCTTGAATAATTAGGGTATAATATCGATTATGTTATGATACATGAAATGCAGTTCCTTTATACATATTGAGTTTAGATGTTATTATTTTGCTTTTGATATGATTATTTATGCAATGAGTTTATGAGGTATTGACATCAGAATCGAGTGTGCAGGAATATGACCATGGTGTAAATGCGGGGAAACAAGGATGGATCTATATGAAATCAATTTTAAACCAAATTCAGCTCTAAGAAGAGAATGACTTTATTGTTACGTAATTTTATTTGTAAATGTGATGCATGTATGTATGTGGTTGCTAATGTTTGTAAATATTAAATGTAAATTCATTTTGTGTAAATGTAAATGTAATTTATCCACTAGACATGTCAAGTGTGTAATGTGATGTGTACTTTTGTGAGGTGTCACTTGACACTATTTTGATGAGATGGCATGCTTAAGTGGAATGTGGACCCCCACCCTTTCCTTAGATTTTTCTTGTGTATCCCTAGGCTAGGTTGGTGGTTTAGGGAACCAATGTTATGTCATCATTATTCCATTTTCGGATGCAAGCTTAACTAGGGTTTTTGAAAGGTTATGTGGAGTCTTAGGGTGTAGTTAAGGATGGTTTTTAGTGCCCCAAGTCTAGTACATGGGTTAGGGGTGCCTATTTTACCATTTCCACTTCCCTAGGCCTCCATTTTGTCTCTCTAAATGGGCCATCTTTGGTAATGACGAAATGGTAATGTTCTCTAGGTTGCCTCACCTTCCCATGTGTTGAATTGCATCCATTTTCCTTAGCAAGGGCAAGTGTCATGTTAACTAGGATCTAGAAAGCTAATTTTCTTTGGGATGAGGGAATGAGAGATGAATGTTAGAGATTCTTTAGGAAATAGAGGCTTGGTATTTAGGCACTACTTCTTGTCTATGGTAGTTTGTGGAGTTAGTAAGAAGAGGACTTGAGAGATTTGCTAGTGGTTTTTGGAGAAAAGGAAGCAAGCTAGGAATCAAGGAAAAGCTCTACTACAAACCTCCATTGCCTTTGCTTAGGAGAAAGGTTGGTGGTTCTATCATGTTTATATTGTGTAATTGCATTGAGTAGATTGATACTTGTGTGAATCTTGTAATTTGTTGCATCTTATATGTGAATCTTGTAATGTGTAGTATCATTGTGCTTTTTATGACTTTATTCTTGTGCTTTCCATTTTGGTTTTTGCTATATGTTTATGGGTGTGCAAGATACTCCTCATCCTTGGGATGATTTTAGGAGGTCTTGGAGTGAAGGTCCTAATTGGAAATTTTATATGTTTGAGAGCTTGGATGTATGGGCATCCTTGAGGGCCTACTTATGTTTTTGTTTGGGGGCCATAAGGGATGATTTGAAGCTCTTGGTGTTGGGCTATAAGTTGGAAGTAGCCTTGTGAAGGCAAGTAAGAAATATAAAAAAAATGTGTTTGTGTATGAGTAAGGTGTCTCCATATGAGAAGTTTCCACCTTCACCCAATTATGGATCCAATTTTTGAATCCTTTGTGCAAGCTTGGTAAGGGAGTCAATTGTGCATGATCTTGTACCAATTTGTGGTTGAATGTTTATGTATGTGATGTTTGTTTGTAACCCATCAAATTATTGTTTCCCCTAACTCGAGGGTGGCCATGTAATGGCCTAGGCTGGGAGGTGAGCCTCCATGGTCATGTGGAAAAGAAAGCTTTGTGTGCAGGTTTTGCTTACATGGTGTGAAGTTGATGTTCAAGATTGAAGTTGAAAGTTTAATGTTGATGAAGAAAGGATAAGAAAAGTCTAGAAGGATCATGTGTATAATTCTCTTCCTAAATGTAAGATTTAAATGAAAATTGTAGATGGATAATGACATGGTGAAAATTCTATTTGAATACTTGATTATGTGATCCTTAAAATGTAGCAAGGAATAATAAGCTTGTATTTATGAATGGAACTAAAATGTAGATGTCTTGTGATAAAATTATATTGTATTCAAGATTGATCTTTATGTTTACTCAGCTGGAATTATTGTTTGTTGTTGAGAAATTTAAAATAAGATTGAATTATATGAATTTCATGTCAAGGAAGGTACTTTTCCAGAATTAGTATTATGTGTAAATTGTTCTTCCATTTGATATTTAAGTTTAGATATTAGAGTATTTCCTTATGTGTAATGCAGATAATTAGCATGTAAGTAAATTCTGCTTAGTGGCTACATAATTATTGAATTATTACCTTCACATACCAGAATGTAATGCCCAAAAATAACAGACAAAAACACAACTTTTTTTAAAAAAAAATCTAATGAATACATGACAACAACTAGGTTACTTTTTTTTTTATCACTAACAAGCACTAAATGACATCAAGGTTAAATGCAAGTTCCTCGATGTGAAGCATTGAGAAGGATAGTTTGCATGGGCTAGTCACCCAATGGCACATAGGGATCATGAGGCATGCGCTAATGTGCCTTCCTCCCTTACACGGCAGAAGATGTTAGGCAACTAAGGTTAGGGATAAGCCATATTTAAGGGATAAGTTTGAGATATAACCATTTAAGTTAAAATCTAGCTTGTACATTTATAACTATTTTCTCTCACTTAAAAAGAATATTAATAATATATATATATATATATATATATACATATACATATACATATACATATATATACTATATATATATATATATATATATATATATATATATATATGTTGATAGGCAGTCATGTTATATTTTCTATGACACCTAATTTGCACACTCCATTCCCCTATAAGTATGCTTCAAGATGGTGTAATTGCAATGCCATAAGGCAGCCCACTTGCATATGCAAGTCAACATTTAATAATTATTTCATTCAGCTGCCTCAATTAATGCACGTCGGCCCTCATAGAATATTCTATAATTCAATATGCAAGTTGTCCCTCTAAGCATACTTATAACATTTATTTAATCTTTTCCAAGACATAATATTAATAATTATTTTTAATGTTAACATCTTTGTCTCAAGGCCACAATTTATTAACATCTCCTACATCAAGTGTACACAAGTGTGTGTACATCAATGTACATTTTTCATTGTGTAGTGTGTTCATGTCCTCGTGTATAAACCTTTAGTGCTAGAAATTATTGCTAAGTGACATGCCCTTTCAATTTTAAGGCAAGAAAAAAATTAAGATTTTATATTGACAAGAGGGTGAGTTGACAAAGAAACATATTGATTAAGAAATCCTCACCGATGTTGCTTCCAAAGCCAATAAGAGCGGTATAATGTTGTATCTCATAGGTTGTAAGTAAAAAATGTTTAGTACTTTATTGATGTAAGTTGTAATGCCCCATTTTAATAGATTTAACTTATATAGTCCCTTTGTATGTTTTAATGAGGATATAAATTGTTTCAATAAAGGAGCCATAAGTGAGGAAAGAAATGGGAAAAATAAAATAACAACAATATAATTATAAAGCAATATTTGGTAAGCATCAATGAATGAGGATGTGCATTTTCTCTATATTTTCTAAATTGCAAGGCAATTGTTAACTACATCATGAAACATTCTATGATGAGTCAATTAGTGGGGAATTACAAGTTGACATACTTGACAAAGTAGGAGCTATTTTAGAGAGTAATCTTATCTAAATTAATTTTTATTGAGCAAGTGCGATACAATTGAGAATTTGATTGGGACTTTTTGAGCGCTCTACAAGTTGGGCAAGTGGATGTCCTTGCATGTACTTGCAGAGGCTATGTGGCTTGCCTACGTTCATCTGGTGATGTCATTATTTGCGTTGGTGTTTATCTTGGTCTTTATTGTTTTGCATTGTGTTTTTCTTTCGTTCTCCTTTGTGTCCTTGTTTTCCTTGTGTGTGCGATAGTTCTCACGTTGGTGCTATCTAGGGTCGATCTCTTAGGGTCGTTTCTATGATTTCTTTAATCTATGGAGTGTGAGATTGATTTATGTCATGATGAGGAGGGTGGGAGGAGTATTAATAATAATGTAGTTTGCATCATAGGTTTTTCTAAGATTTTTGATCAAGTGAAAGATATCAATAAACCATCATTTAAGGATATTGTGGCAAATCACTCGAGTGTTAAGTGCCCAAACTCAGCATGTTTTGATGGGAGAATCCACAGGGAAAATGTCGACCACCCGATAGAGGATTACCTTCCTGAGCCAATGGACATAGAGTGGGAGACGGTGGCATCCTCAAAGATTTAGACCCTAGAGGAGGAGAGAAGGGTAGGCCTCCTTGTCTTGGGCTCAATACTCTTTCTTTAACCCCAAATGAAGACATGGTAAGAGAAATTAAATCTTAACAGAATCAATTAAAGAATGTTGCTCTCTTTTTTGTTTGCATGGACAACAAATTTTTGTCTGCTAGAAAATTTCTTGATGATTGGTTTAATAATGTTTTGAGAAAGAAGTTATATGTTAGATTTAGCAAAATGATTCAAAGAGGGCTTTTTGTGATTTTTATCAAGAACAATAACATGCAGGAGAGAGTCTTCAAAAAGGGGTTTTGGAATGTAGGTCAATCTCTGTTCAGATTGTTTCCGTGGTCCCCCAATGGTAATTTAGAGCAAGTTGTGTCTAGGTCATCCCCAAAATGGATTGAAATTCATAATGTCCAGCCATAATTCTAGTTGTTTATTCCCCAAATTCTAAAACTGTTAGGGTCGGTTTTGCAAGTAGAAGAATCCAGAGTCACTCTTCCACACCTTAATACGAGCGAACTTATTTCTTTGCAACCTGATATTGAATTTCTAGATGTTATCTCAGTTGAGCTTGAAGGTAAATGTTTTGAATGGGAGACCTCTCTCCTCGGGAATTTGGGTGCTTGTTTCCATTGCAAGTTTAATGGCCATATTAGGAAAGAATGCCCCTCTTTGAAAAATGTCCAAAATTTTTTTGAAGTTATAGTCAACTCCAATAAGGACAACAGAGGCATTACCAACAACAAGATTGTGGGTAATGAGAGTCTCGTTGCCCCCTCTGTCCCTAATGTTGTTGATGCCATTGAAAATTCATCAATTCAAAATAATACCAAAAGCCTTGTTTGTAGGTAGGTTGTTAATGTCGAGTTTGATAATACCATAAACAAATTTGTCTCCCTTTTAAACCCCCTTTTTGAGGATGATCTTGAAATAGTTCATGCTAAAAACTTAAAAGTCACTGATAAACATAACAAAGTTGATTATCAGTCAGAATGGAGCAAGTGCAGAGAGGAAATGGGAAGGCAGGAAAACCCTGATTCTAGTAAGAAAAAAAATGTGCAAAAAATTGCGTTGGAAAGTATTAAGGAGAAAGCCAATGCATAGCCTCTTTAGACAGGGGTTCTTCTTCACCTAAAAACATGGAGACCAGAGAGGACATTAGTTGTAAACATATTATACCTTTCGAAGCACAAGAGGAAATGGTGATTGAAACCAATGGGCAATTCACAGAGGTCCTAAGAAAATGCATGAAAAAGAAAAGAAAACTCATAGAGAGACAATATTTGTCGAAGAACAAAGGAAAAGATAACAAAGTTGAAGTACCTGAATGTTTTAATAGACCTTACAACAACAAAAAGAACACCTCCCAATAATGTTTTTAATGATGATACACCTTCATAGCTGGAATGTCCGCGGACTTGAAATGCTAGATAGGAAATATGTTGTCAACAAATGGTGTAATGCCCTAAAAAACAAAGATATTATATGTCTCCAAGAGATTAAGGTTGTAGGGTTTCATGCAGTCAAGTCCCTTAAATTCATTTGGGATAAAGTTATGTGTTGGTTCACAAATCATAATAAGGGTAGAGGAGGCATTGCGCTCCTTATTAATCCTAAATAGGATGAGAATTTTGAGAGTGAGGGATGTTCTCCTTGTCAAAGAGCACATTGGATTCTCTTTAGAATCAGGGATAGATTGATAGGAGTATGTAATATATATGCCTCCAATGAGTACAAAGATAAAGCTATACTTTGGGAATGTCTTGCAGGTAATCTTCCAAAATCCCACTGGATTTTTGTTGGATACTTCAATATGGTTGAGAAGAAGGAAGATAAATGTGGGGGGGGGGGGGAGGGTGTGAACCCACAATAGTGGGTTACACTTTTTTGCCTAAATGGACACTGAACTCTACATTTTGAGAAAAACTTTTAGATTCGGATGCATATTGCCATTGAACCATTTGAAATCGGAGGATGAAGTAAATTAGAGTCTTTTAGGATTTTCTGTCTAAATTCTAAATTTTTATTTTTATTTTTTTGAATACTTTTTTCTTTCTCCCACGAAAACTGGTATGGTGTTGAAAACATCATTTTCAAATAGTAACATTGTTTTCATAGAGCATAACTTTCTTTGCAAAATAGATATGAATGTGATTCTTTCGATTTTAGTTTTGTAACATCCATACAGAGGGCATGCAATTAGTTTGACTATATTATCATGATTATTGCATATTTTATTAATGTTTGAAGTTGACTAAACCATAATTTTGACATACCTTAACTACATAGCTTATAACTTGTTGTGTATTTATCTAATTTCAAATATATTTTTTTTATAGAAAGTAGACTCGAATATGGAGGGCACTGTTATTTTTCAAAAAAAAAATTCCATTTTTTACTATTTTTCATTGAACGCCAAACTCAAAGGTTTATATTTGATAAAAAACCTAAATTCGATTAACGTCAAAAACCATACACATAATAAATTTAAAAATAGTCGAATATATAATCATTAGAAAGCTAGTTCCAAGTTCTTTTTGTATGCAAAAGGACATCTTCTTATTCTTCCATTTGATCACCACGCTTGAGGCCCAAAGCCATGAAATTCTCAGAATTTCTTCATAGCTTGCAACCATGGCCTAAACTAGGTACTTTCGATCGAAACTTTTGGGTTTCGATCAAAAGTTTATCGAAAGTACTTTCACGTTTAATGCAATTTTTAGCCATAACTAAACTACTTTCAATAGAAAGTAAGTTAGTTTCGATCGAAAGTCAAATTTGACTTTCAATAGAAACTCGGGTCGGCCTATTTGGTGTCATTTCGGGTTAATAATGATTACATATAAATAAATGTATATTTTTTTCATTTCATTAATTCGAAAGCTATAAAATAATTCGCATTTAGGAGAAGGAAGATATTTTGGCATGGAAAAATTTTCTTAGTTGTGATGGGAAATAAAAAGAGAAGGCTAAACAAGAGTACACGACATTATTCAGAAGAGGCTGAACAAAGACTACGTGAAGAATCACAAAAAAGATATTATCGTAGGAAACAAGGTATGTCTAAGTTATTTCTCTCTAAATATTTTAAGTTGATGGTCAAGACTTGTCTTAATGTTCATCATGTAAATGTGATATTATAATAGTTCATTTTAGAGCTAATTAGACCTAATAAGACTAATTATTAGCAATTAGAGGTCTAACTAGACCTAACTAGACCTATTAGGACCAAGTAGACCTAACTAGGACCTATTAGGACCAATTAGACCTATTAGGACTTGTTAGTCTGACCAATTAGATGTATTAGGATCTATTAGGTCCAAATAGACCTAACTAAACCTAGCTAGACCTATTAGGACCAATTAGACAGGTAACTAGACCAATTATAATCTATTAGGAACAATTAGGACCTGTTAGACTTAACTAGACCTAACTATAGACCTATTTGGTCCTATTAGACTAATTAGGACAAATTCGACCTAACTATCTACCTAATTAGGACTTATTAGGACCTATTAGAACTATTAGGACCAATTACCTAACCTATTAGTACTAATTAGGACCAATTAGATAGGTATTAGTCCTCGACCAATTAGAGGTTTAACTATCTACTAATTAGACCTAACTAGACAGGTATTAGGACCTATTAGACCTAACTATGACCTATTAGTACCTATTAGACCTAACTAGATCTGACTAGGACCTATTAGGACCAATTAGACCTAATTAGGACCTAATTAGACCCAATTAGACCCTATTAGGACCTAATTAGACCCAATTGGACCTATTAGGACCAATTAGGACTAATTAGAACCAGTTAGAACTAATTAGGACATAATTGACTTAATTAGAACCAATTAGGACCTAATTAGACTTAATTAGAACCAATTAGAACCAATTAGGACCTAATATGACCTATTAGAACTAATTAGGACCTAATTAGACAAGTAATTAAACCGATTGGACTCAATTAGAACCAATGAGGACCTAATATGACCTATTAGGACCCAATTATACTTAATTAGACCAATTAGGACTAATTAGGACCTATTATGACCTATTATGACTTAATTCTAGACCAATTAGGACCAATTAGGACCTATTACATGACCAATTATGACTAATTAGGACTAATTAGGACCAATATGACCTATTAGGACCTATTATGACCAACTATGACCAATTAGGATTAATTAGGACCAATTAGAACTAATTAGGACCTAATTAAACTCAATTAGAACTAATTAGGACCTACTATGACCTATTAGAACCAATTGGCACCTAAATATGACCTATTAGAACTAATTAGGACCAATTAGGACCTATTAGGACTTAATTCTAGACCAATTAGGACTAATTAGGACCAATGTGACCTATTATGACCAATTAGGACTAATTAGGACCTAATATGACCTATTAGGACCCAAGTAGAATAATTTAGAACCAATTAGCACCTAATTAGAATCAATTAGAACCAATTAGCACCTAATTAGACTCAATTAGAACCAATTAGAACCTAATATGACCTATTATAACCCAATTAGACTCAATTAGAATAAATTAACACCTAATTAGACTCAATTGAGACCAATTAGGACCAATTAGACCTAATTAGGACCTAATTAGACCCAATTAGACCCAATTAGGACCTAATTAGACCTAATTAGACCCAATTAGACCTATTAGGACCAATTAGGACTAATTAGAACCAATTAGACCCAATTAGAACTAATTAGACTCAATTAGAACCAATTAGAACTAATTAAGACCTAATATGACCTATTAGAACCAATTAGGACCTAATTAGACCTATTATGACCGATTAGGACCAATTAGGACCTATTATGACCTATTATGACTTAATTATAGAGCAATTAGGACCTATTACATGACCAATTAGGACCAATTAGGACTAATTAGGACCAATATGACCTATTAGGACCTATTATGATCAACTAGGACCAATTAGGACCAATTAGAACTAATTAGGACCTAATTAGACTCAATTAGAACCAATTAGAACCAAGTAGGACCTAATATGACCTATTAGAACTAATTATGACCTAAATATGACCTATTAGAACCAATTAGGACCAATTAGGACCTATTATGACATATTATGACATATTATGACTTAATTCTAGACCAATTAGGACCAATTAGGACCTATTATGACCAATTATGACCAATTAAAACTAATTAGGACCAATATGACCTATTAGGACCTATTATGACCAACTATGACCAATTAGGACTAATTAGCACCTAATATGACATATTATAACCCAATTAGAATCAATTAGAACCAATTAGCACCTAGTTAGAATCAACTAGAACCAATTAGCTCACCTAATTAGACTTAATTAGAACCAATTAGGACCTAATATGACCTATTAGAACCCAATTAGACTCAATTAGAACAAATTAGCACCTAATTAGACTCAATTAGGACCAATTAGACCTAATCAGGACCTAATTAGACCCAATTAGGACCTAATTAGACCTAATTAGACCCAATTAGACCTATTAGGACCAATTAGACCTAATTCGACCCAATTAGAACTAATTAGGACCTAATTAGACTCAATTAGAACCAATTAGAACCAATTAGAACCAATTAGGACCTAATATGACCTATTACCTATGACCTAATTAGACTCAATTAGAACCTAATTAGACTCAATTAGGACCAATTATCTAACCTAATTAGGACCTAATTAGACCCAATTAGACCTATTAGAACCAATTAAGACTAATTAGAACCTAATTAGACCCAATTAGGACCTAATTAAACCTAATTAGGACCTAATTAGACCCAATTAGGACCTAATTAGACCAAATTAAACCCCATTAGAACTAATTAGGACCTAATTAGACTCAATTAGAACCAATTAGGACCTAATATGACCTACTGAAACCAATTATGACCTGATTATGACCTATTATAACTTAATTGTAGACCAATTAGGACCTATTATGACCAATTATAACCAATTACGACTAATTAGGACCAATATGACCTATTAGGACCCAATTATAATCAGTTAGAACTAATTAGCATCTAATTAGACTCAATTAGAACCAATTAGGACCTAATATGACCTATTAGAACCCAATTAGACTCAATTAGAACAAATTAACACTTAATTAGACTCAATTATGACTAATTAGACCTAATTAGGACCTATTACATGACCAATTATGACTAATTAGGACCAATATGACCTATTAGGACCTATTATGACCAACTATGACCAATTAAGACTAATTAGGACCAATATGACCTATTAGGACCAACTATGACCTATTAGGACTAATTAGGACCTAATATGACCTAATATGACCCAATCAGAATCAATTAGAACCAATCAACACCTAATTAGACTTAATTAGAACCAATTAGGACCTAATATGACCTATTAGAACCCAACTAGACCCAATTAGAACAAATTAGCACCTAATTAGACTCGATTAGGACCAATTAAGACCTATTACATGACCAATTAGGACCAATTATGACTAATTAGGACCAATATGACCTATTAGGACCTATTATGACCAACTATGACCAATTAGGACTAATTAGGACCAATTAGAACTAATTAGAACCTAATTAGACTCAATTAGAACCAACTAGGACCTAATATGACCTATTAGAACCAATTAGGACCTATTAGGACCTATTATGACTTAATTCTAGACCAATTAGGACCTATTATGACCAATTATGACTAATTAGGACTAACTAGGACCAATATGACCCATTAGGACGTATTAGGACCTATTAGGACCTATTAGGACCAATTAGAACTAATTAGGACCTAATTAGACCCAATTAGACCTATTAGGACCTAATAGGACCTAATTAGACCTAATTAGACCCAACTAAACCTGTTAGGACCTATTTTGACTTAATACATGAACCTCGTTCGACATAACTTCATTCAAATGTTTTTGTTTAATAATTTTTACTTCATAAATAGGAAATGCTCAAGAAGCACAACCTTCTGAAGTTGGAGAAGGGTCATCACAAGCTCAACAAGCCCAATCTTCAGAAGTTGGAGAAGGGTCATCGCAAGCTCAACAAGCACAACTCTCAGAATATCAAACAAGTACACATCTCTCTCTCTCATTGACTCTCTCTCACTGTCTCGATTTAGTCTCTTATTAGTGAATATGCATTTTGGGTCTTTCCCCTTAAGAAGTTATTATTTTTGTTGTGTACATGCAGCCTTTGATGATGAAAATGTTGAACAAGGGGCATCTCAAGTTGAAGTAATGGACTTTAGAGAAGGGTCAACCCAAGGTCAAATAAGTATGTGTTTCTCTCATTAGTTTATAAATTATTATAGGTTTGAAATTCAAGCTTGTAAATACTTATTTCATGAAGGTCCCCTTAAGATGATACATTAAGATATTTTTTAATTTTGTTTGCAGCGGAAGTGCAAGAAACATATGAGAATGATAGTCTATTCCAACAGTTGAAGAGAAAAATTAATCGTAAAAGCATAGATCATTTAATTGAAATGGATGTATCAAGATTTTGTTGCATCTGGTCCAAGCTTAACTTTGCACATCTGCAACATGAGTAGACTGCACACACCTCTCTAATGATGAATGCAATGGACTAACCAAATGAGATGGCATGGAAGTCATATCATCACGTGTCAGCAAATCTAGATAGCCCATAGTGGTCATGCTAAACTCAACATCGTCAAGGCCAACATCAGAGAACTGATGCCCTGCACTGGCTGAAGGGTATGTACGTTGTGTCTCTCCCTATGCAGCATTAGAGTGGTTAGTAGGTGGATCCTCACATGCACTACCACTATGGCCATGGTCTACGTGAGAAGGATGTGGCTAAGTGTATCTGACAGTACCCACATGAGATCTAACTTCTGATATGGGGATATCATGCTCTGCTGCTATAAATGCATATGCATCCAATAGATCCTCAACCAAACTAGTCAATGTGACATGTGTTATCTCTCATGTAAGTCCCTCCAGGCTAGAAAGTGAAGGAATGCATGCTGCACTATATGTGTCATGTGCGGTCCTACTAGAAGGTGCTCCACCTGACAATCTAGAGTGTCGTCGAGACATCAGGTTTTGACCAACCCGATCACTAGATATGGATGCGGCAGCTGCTGCAATGTCCCCCACATTATCAATCACAACTCAAAGTTGGGTGCTATGAATAACATCATCTACAACAAGACCCAATGAAGGAGCTATAGTAGGTGCCCTCTGACCAACAATGGCCCTGTGTATTGGCCTATGTCGATCAACTTGACAAAAAACTTCTCTATTAGCAAGTCTGTCATGCCCCTGTCCTAGATGTGCTGGCAAACTAGTGTAATTAAGAACCCTCCCTAAATGAACCTCAACAAAAATTTGTTGTACAAAGTACAATGTAATCTAGTCGTTATTGAGATAACGACCATGGGCAGCTAGAAATTATGGGTATATCAATGCTGATATAGTAGGATCCTAACACCTGTTAACCAAATACCCCTTCACATAATTTAAATCTGCATAATATGGGAAAGCTTCCCTTTTCAGGGTCTCTTTAGGAACTAAAGCCTGTACCTCCTTAAGAGAAAGACCAGAGTCAACCTCTTGTCTCTTCCTCTCAAGTATGGCCTCTATAACATCTAAAGCATAGGGAGTGGTACCATGAATGTCATCCCTAATGCTAATCAAGCTAATAAGGATGGATTGACATGTGCTCTTATAGACACTAGAGCTAGTCAGACTATTTATGGATTCTTGCAACCATTCAATTTCTCTATTAGTGCGTGCAAATAGTTCCGCGAGGGGAATCGGTGCATTTTCCATGTGTGATGTGCAATAATATGTCTGATAGATAGAATATGTATACCTGAAATATTTTATTTACTTTCAAATGAAATCTACACATATGTACATTTTCCTAATTTAATTGAAAATAAAATTAAAGTATGCACATTTCGCTACATTATTTCAAAGTAAAATCAATTACATAAATTACATTTAAATGTAAATAAACATGTACTATACATATGTACACACACATGTACAGGTGCATATATACATGTACACATACATGTGTATGTGCATATATACATACACATGCATATATATATAATATGACATGTACACATGTGTGTGTGTGTGTGTGTGTGTATATATATATATATATAATATGTCATATATATATATCATGTCATACATATGTACATGTGTATGTACACATATGTATGTATGTATACATGTCATATATATACATACATACTGTGTGTGTGAATTTTGTACCTGATCTGTAGACACAACACTTCAGTAAAATATTAGAGGTTAGCAAAAACAAAATTGTGCAATGAATTGAAAGCTAAACTAACTAGGCAATTTATTGCCTTCTAATAGGTGCGAGTATGATGTTCTTAGATTGTTATAGAGATCAGTGACCTTGACAACACCTAAATGAAGGATTTGAATGCAAAACTTGATATGAAATATGAATGCAATTAATCTATTTTTTTTTAATTTTTCTATGTAATAAGAATGATAAACTGATATGAAATCTAATCTATATGAAATTGATCTAACAATGATATGAAATAAAACTAAAATGAATTGAAAACAAAATTGATCTCACAAAACGTTGATTCGCAAGAAGATTGATGATTCCTCAGATGTTGATTCTCCAAAGTAAGTATGCAAATTATGAGATGAGTTGAGCCTTGATTTTATAGAAATCCAGGGCTTTAGAGGTGCATGGATAAAAGCCATAAATCACTCAAATAACTCAGCTTGATTTTTTAGTTATTTTTAAATAAAAATAATTTAATTCACAAAAACATGCAAAAGCAGAGTTTAACTCAAATTAGAAGTTTAGATCAACTTTAAAACTCAAAAATGATGTTGAGTTCCAAAAAGTCAATAACTTGCATTGATTTTCTGATTTGGAGTTTAACTGCTCTTTGATTGTGCACATGGATAATTATGAATTAATAAATAAATAAAGTGATTTATTCTCAACTTAAATGATTTTTGAAATAAAACAATTGATTTATGGGTTAATCAATCATTTAATCAAACTTTTATTCAAAAATAATATCATCAAATATGACAGCTTGCTTTAATTAATTAAATAAAAATTTTATTAATTAATGATAGGAATTTTGATTTATTGTCAAATTTAAATAATAATACTTAGGAATAAATATAATTAAATTTAATTAAATAATTAAGTGGCGAAATTTGATCAATTAATTAAATATTCATCATATTCAATTAATCAACTTTAGGATAAATAGGATTTATCGTCAAATAATCATTAAATCAAAGATAATTATGATGATTAGGAATATTACTAAGAATATTCTCCGATGCAGAATTTAGGATAATCAATTATGATTCGATGATGTTCAGATGTGCCTTTGGTTAGGACTTTGATGTCAATTTCGTTCGATATGATGATGTAGGAGGTTAATGAACCTATAGCCCATTTTTGGGGTATTACATTTTGCCCCTCTTTGAATTGTTGTGCGAAGCGCAATGGTTCAAAGATAGTCTGTGTTTGATAAAGATATGAAACTGATTTGAAAGATTTGATATGAAAATAACAGGTCCTGAATGACCAAAGATAATGTTAACTATAACAACGATGAACCAATGAAACAAAAGTATCAAAACACCTTATTCTGAACCTTATGATTGTGAAGAAGTGATCGACCGATTCCAGACTCGATTGTCTTTAGAAGAATCATGTAGGTATCACATCTGAACCCTTCAGTTACCGAAGAATCAAGGAAATAACACAATTGAACCGATAGTTGCAAAAATTGATACAATTTACAAGATTAAGAGAATACCAGATTGATATGGATCTCAATGAATCTAATATGCCTCGAGCGATGATTGATTTGCCCCAAGCAATGAGGACTTTTGATGAATCAATAACTAGACGTGGTTGTTATCTTGATTACTGAGGAAAGATATGATATCAATAAAGATATGATTTCATATTTAGATTACAGACTTTGAATGATGTGTAATATCGTGCCCCCTTCGGGATTAAAATTGAAATCTGACAAGAAAAGTCAACGTTGATAGTTTAGAAGCATGTTAATTGATTTGAGAAGTGGTTAAACATGTCCGGGAACATATTCTACATTGTTTAGAGGTCCAGACGACCAAGTTTGACTAGGTTTGACCATGAGTTGACCATGGTTGAAATTTCGATAGTTTGATGGAAGATAATCAGTTAAGTTGAAAAATGGATTTCTACTATGATTGAAGGTTGATTATGCAAGTAGTTAATAATATAAACAATCTCAGATTTTGATTTTGATCTCGAAAAAGGATTCTACTTGTTGTTTCATTGGAGGAACCTTCGTGTGAGATTCGGCTCTTGTTAGATTTGAAGATACGATTTGAAGAATCATTTAAGCATTGAAGTTCGTTTAATCATTGTGAGATCATGCAAAGATGAAAAATGAAATGCAGAATGAAATGCAACCTAAGACCTAGGACCTACTCACTGATCATGTGTCGATTTGTTATCATCATTGAACTTTTAGGTAACCAGATAAATCAATACAATGCCCACTAGCTATGAAACCATAGACATATGAATATCGATTTGTATGCGCAAGAATCAATACAACACCCACTGGCTAGGCAACCATGGACATATGAATATTGATTTTGTTTTTGGAATGTCAGATTAGATATAAGCACCAAGGCACAAACACCAGGATGACCTGAATATCATGTCCATTTTGATATAGCAATTTGTATAAGCATCAAAACATAAACATCGTGATGACCTGAATATGCCTTGCGTACAAACATATCAAGCAGTCAAGAGATCATTCTAAATCCAATGTGAATTACCCGTAGTGACCCTTTATCGTTCACATCCTTAGGTAAGATCACATTCACAATAGGAGAAAGAACTCACTCAAAAAGATAATAGTTAGATCAAATTTTCTTGAATTTTTTGGGTATCAATGGTCAAGGTACGCATGGCCATCCAATTCAAGATAGAGGCTCTTACAGTCAGACACCATTTCAATCCAGAATTTCCAAAGTTGTTAGATTTTCACATACAAGCAGAAAACAAATAAAAGATTATGCCCCCAATCATCACTCTCTAAATCCTGTAAAGGACATCATCGAAGAGCTCAAAAGGACATAATATGCAAAAATCTCAATGCGAATCAGTAAGCATACAAGGAGATAAAAGCTTGTAAAAAGAATAGATTGTTTTCAATTGAGTTTTGATGTTTGATTGCGTTGTTGATGCAAAATCCTTTCTGGAGACAAGACTGACTGACTGAATCACATGAAGCTGCAAAGGACTCTGACTGGATATGGCACGTTTCAGATACATGGGAGACCATAAGATATGACATTGATTGCCCCCAAGTTTTAAGCATTGATAGGATACATACACTTGAGCCGATTGGTGTACAGATTGACTTATTGAGAACAAGAATGCAGAAACAAATCAGGAGATATGTACAAACTAAAGCAAGACTGAAAGCTGGGAAAGACCAAGATTGCACTGATAGATGGAGCATTTTGAAACAAGTGGTGCCCATTTTTCGGGTTTTCACCATCTTGGCAGAGATTCTATTTTTGCTACCAAGGCGCTTGTTTCCAAGTTTTCACCAAGGCACTTTTTTTTTCTTTTTCTTTTTTGTACTTTTGATATTTTTTTATTTTTTTGTGAATCATCAAGGCACCTATTGCTAGGTTTTCACCAAGATGTTCATTTTTTCAAGACATTTTCCAATTTTAAAGATTTTTTCAGGATATTTTACCATACACTGAATGCTTTAGGCATAGAATTTCTTCAGATGGAGAACGTTCATTGGTTCTCAGAGCTATTCTCCTTCAATCATTGAGAGTTGATAGGCACCAGAGCTAAAAGTAGCAGTGATTACAAAGGGACCCAGCCAGTTGGGTTCAAACTTCCCCTTGCATTCTCAATGTGATTGATTTTTAAGATTTTCTCTCAAGACTAGATCGCCAACCTGAAATTCTCTTTGTCTGATTTTCTTGTTGTAACCTCTAGACATTCTCTTCTAATATACTTTGAGATGATCATATGCTGCTTGTCTATGCTCATTTAGTAGTTCAAGTTCTTGCAACCTAGACACTCTGTAGTCATCATCAATTACTAGACCATGCATTCTAATTCTTAGTGATGGGATTTTAACCTCAATAGGCAGTACCGCTTTAGACCCATAAACTAAAGCAAAAGGTGTAGCACCAGTAGGTGTTCTGATACTTGTTCTAATACTGGTTCTGATACTTATTCTGATACTGGTTTTGGTACTTTTTCTTATACTTATTCGGATACTTGTTCTAATACTGGTTCTGATACTGGTTCTGATACTTGTTCTGATACTGGTTCTGATACTAGTTCTGATACTTGTTCTGATACTTGGTATACTTGATAGCATCTTTTTCCATTGCAAACTCCCAAGCAAGATCATATCGTACAGTCCCAATGTCTAGCAAGGTGGAGAACAAGAGGGATTGGCAAGCTAGTGGAAGAGATGGAAGACAAGAAAATGAAAGAGAATGAAAGGAAGAAATGTTCAAGGGAAAACTCCTCAAGAATACCCAAGCTAGGAAAAAATTATCATGTAAAGCGCATTTGGACAAGCAATAAAAGGCTAGCATAGGATAAATCACAAAAGTGTAATGCCAAAGAAGGACAGGATGTAGTCCAAAGGAGTAGACATGTCAAGAGGTTTCAAAGCATCGCGTTCTACTCTCTTTTTTCTATTAGATCAAGACCAAAAGGGAAAATGATAGCGAAAGGCTAGAATGAATGGAGGAAAATAAATATGAAAGCTAAAAAGGAAGGGAATGAAAGCAAGATCAGTGGAAGATAGCTCACAAGATAGCTAAATGTTCATGTATAGATCAACATTGTCAAGATCAAAGAGAGAAGATGGAATGGATGAAATATGTAGAAGAACTACGCATGATGCCTGATTGCTAGGTTTTCATCATGGTACTTATCCAAGGTGCCACAAGGAAGTGGTTTTCACCATAAGATGAATTTATTTCTCTTTACTTTTGCTACCAAGGTGCTTGTTTCCAGATTTTCACCAAGGCACATTTTCAATTTTTTGTTTTAATTTTTTTTTTTTCTCTTTTTGGAAGAAGGCAAGCTTTTTAGATAATGCTCCTTGAAAGGATAAACCATGATATGCCAAGGATTCAAAATGATATGCTCAAAGATGCTGATAGGAAAAAGAAGATGGAAGAGGAAAATGGAGGATAAGGTTTTATGTACAGTGAGTGAGGTTGGAAGATAGGAGGAATAGGCAAGTGAGAAAAAAGGATAGGAGGTAGAAGGATAATGAATGGAAGGACTGTGAAAGGGTAGGTGGAAAGGAAGGCAAGATCAACATCAGCACACACCTTGAAGGGTGGCGAGAGGATGGAGGAAATGTGAATGAAGAAATATGTGAAAGAATATGGTGAATGGATAGTAGAGGTTGTGGTTTAGGCGCATGGAATGGAAGAATATTTTTGGAGGGAAATGAAGTGGAAGCCTTTGGAAGCTTGAATGTCAATTTCACTTTTTGCTCAACACCAGACTCTTTCAAGAAAGACTTTGGAATCCATATAGTCGTAGGATTTTTATTTCCTTTTGATGATCTAGAGAGAATATCTTCAATGATGGATTTTGGAACCCATACTTGTCTTGTAGTTTTTTTCTTAGATATCTCTTTTGACTTTATGTTTCCATGTCTATTAGAGGAGACATGGTGATCTTTTTTTTTTTATGGATTCTTGTATTGCTTCTTTTTCTTGTATTGAACATTCAAGTTACTTCCAAAGGACTTGGGACTTGTGGAAGAGGGAGGATATGATTGGTTTAGATGGGTGGATGGATGAAAAGGATTCAAGGGTATGCATCTATGTTGATCTTGAGGAAAGATGGGAGATGGAGGGATGTAAGGACCCAAGATGGATGGAAAATTAGGAGAGTTAGGAGGGGAAAGTGAAGGGACATAAGGACCCAAGATGGAAGGAAGGCATGAAGCCCTTAGTAGTGGTGGAAGAGGTCCAAGGATGGAAGTGGAAGACGCAAAAGGATAATCAACAAGTTCATCAACATTTATATGACAACCAAGGACATCAACATCTTTAGAGTGAGCATTAGGATTTTCAATAGAATCGTGGACATCTTGAATATGAGCACTTTCTTTGATAGGATTGTTCAAAGCTTGCAAAGACTTAGGAAGAGTAGAAAGTGGAAATGAACATGGAATGGTAGAATAAGAAGATGGAAGACTTTGATCTTGACAAGAATCTTTGGATAGCATAAGCGCATAATTTTTCTCTTGATTTTCAATAGGCTTAACATTGGAAGTAACAACACCATTTTTACCAACCTTAATGGAAGTATCATCTTTGGAAAGCACAAGTGTGGTAAGGTTATTTTGATTGTCAATAAGCTCAATAGTGTAAGTAGTAGCTTGATCTTGCTTAGGAGAAGACTTAAGACATGGTGGAATGCATAAAAAAAGATGTGCAGGATCAAAAGAACCCTGAAGCGGATAAGAGACATCATGAAAAGGATTGGATGACATGGATGGTTCTTGATCTTGATCTTTCTTTATGTTCTTTTCTTCATCATTTTTAGAGTCCTCTTGACATGGAGCCACTTTTAAGGATACGAAAGCATGTTGGGATTGTATGGAAGATTGTTGCAAAGATGGTGAAGGACCAGCTGAAGTAGGCATTGTAGCGTATGAAGGCTTAGGCTCTTTAAGTTTAGCATTATTGAAAGTATTAGCAACCAAGTGAAGGTTAGCTTGAATTTCTTGAAGAGGTAGCCCTAGAGGATAACTATAGGGAATCATATGAAAAGTATCAGGGCTTGTGTTGGATGAAGGTTCTGTGAAAGATTTGAAAGACTCAAAAACTTTAGGAAATGTACGGGTATTGGAGGAAGTAGGGGATGGAAGGGAACAATCTCAAGACAAAGGTCCAACATTAACATGATCTTTCTTGAGAAGATAATCTTTATTTTCAGAAAGAGAGTCCTTAGGAGAAGGATTCTTATAATATTGATGCTTTAAGCTAGCACAATGCATTTTATAGTCCTCAGCAGTAGTAGATGGATCATAATCAAGGTATTGTTCACAAAAATCATCAAAGTCTTTTTCAAAATCAGAATCATATGGATCACCATCACGATCTATCCAATGTGACATCCCATTTCCAGTAAGTAGGAACACACGATGAGGAGGACTCTTAGGAACAGAGGTGTCATAGGTATCATTATATTGTCCATCATCATAGTCGTCATAGTCTCCAAAGATGGATGTGTCACTCTCCATGGAAGAGGTACCATAAGATTGTCACGCTGCTCACATTCTATCTGGGGGCATGGTGATATGTACAAGTCTTTATCAAATGGAAAAGGGCACAGAGCTTCCATGGAGAACACTTTAGGTTCCTTTTCTTTCTCAAGTTTGTCAAGTTTGACTTGCATAGCTTGCATATGCTTCATCATAGCTATGATTAGAATTTCTTCCTCATGTGTACTAATTCTTTGAGACATGTGTACTAATTTTCAATGGCCAATGTTATGTTCTTGACACAGTGATTTGTATGACAGATTCTAGAACTAGGCTGAAAAAGCTGGGTATCTGGCAATTCTGACAATTTTCTGACAACTTTTCAAAATTTCCCAAATGACACTGCAAACTCATACGATAGTGGGCATACTATGAAATGACAGTTGAAAAAATCGTACGACAGTTGCTAGCAGGATTTGACTTTTGGAATTTTGACTGGCAGAAAGACTCGTACGAAATTGGGTTCTCTATCATACGACAAATGGGCAGTAATGAAATGACACTTGATAGAAACTCATATGAATTGCTAACCTCCTGAGATGATTTTTGACTCCAGAAAAGAATTTTACTTCAGATTTTGCAAATTTTGAGTTTTTAGATTCGGATTGTTTGCAAATTGTTCTGTCCAGATTTGAGGATTGTAACAGATTTGTTCATTTTCAGTAACTAGATAGATAAACAAGCATGCAAAATAGCAAGCAAGTGATTTCAAGCATGTCTGAAAATAATGAACAAGGGCAAAAGCAACCTTGCGCATGAACAATCAAGTGACTTATTCGTTTTAATCCTCAGAAGTGCTAATTGTGTATGTTCCAAAATGTTTTGCAATGACGCACATATACCCTAAAAAATAAAAATTTGGCCTTGCTAGGGTTTTTAGTAATGGTTTGACTCTGCAACTTTTATGATCCAAAGGGGTGAACTCCAATCCCAGCGCACCAGGGTTTTGACACAGTCTGAGAATTTAATCAATCAAGAGCTGCTAGGGAGATCTGACAACCCAACAATGAACCACACCTATGAAGATTTCTTCCACAAGGACATTTATATAGCGGTTGTTACTACCACGTTTGAAATGGCTATTACCACTTGAGGTTCCGTCAATGTAGTTTTCCCTTTGAAGGGAGTGTCCGCTATAGTTAACCCTCTCTAAAGGTGACTCACAAGATATACCACATGGAGACTAGTTCCAGATTCAAGGATTTAGATTTCTGATACTATCCAAAAAGGAAGTAGAGCATAATCCCCTAGCCTTTTCACTTTTAACCCAAACAAAGCAAGCAGATTAATCTGACACGCTAAGACAAAGTTTGTTTCACCAAGGTCTGTGATGTCAACCCCACGTGATCTATCAACCTCTCCGGAGAGAGAATGTATCAATCAATAAGAGAAGATGCACTAACCGAGTAGAATGTGAAACACACTAAGTATCCTCCCTACCTATAAGGATTCCATCGTCAAGAAGGATTTCACTAGGAATCCAATCTCTCAAGAATCACAAATAGTGTTCATAGGGCCTAATTACTATGTGAGCACAGATATATTTCCAAAAGTAAATCTACCGAAAGTACCCAAAAGCAGAAAGAGGAACACTTAACGCTTAAAGAGAATATGAGGTGAGTCCACAAAGTGGAATAATTAATCCCTCACACAAGCTAAAAATGAGTCCACAACTTAGAAAACAAGTGAGTTCTAAAAAGCACAAAAGGGTTGCTTGGTGGAACAATTAACGCTTCTATCCTCTAGACGCCTCCCCTTTATGGCGCTGAGATTGCAACCATGGGGTGGAACAAGGGGCCGATGAATTAGTGAGTCCAATAACCCAAGATAGCAATCTAGATCAATCACAAGTATCTAAGACTGCTTAAATGAATACCTAAGGTGTCACAACCTAGTATCAATTATGCAAGTGTGTAAAACAAAAGCATGAAAAGAAGCACTCAAGCTAGACACACGAGAGATTTATTTTAAGTCCAAATTGAAATATTATCAGAATAAGTAGAATACCTAAGATCCTCATGATGTGCTTAGTAGATATTTACTTGATTTTTATCTTTGTTAAGAAATCCCGCGCAAGCAAGCAACAAACTCTCCGATAAGAAA